>OZ012659.1:98538175-99035585 GCA_963942545.1 Oxycera nigricornis
ATAATTCTAACTCATAAAACCCGCCTTGAATAGTGTTCCCTTGATAATCCTCAAGAATATAAGTGCGTGGTTGTGTATTTTTTACGACTCTAATCTTGAATATCTCTGTTGACCAATTCGGGGTGTAGCCTTTTTCAAAGACATGTTTGAACTTGCTTATGCGAACATAATCACCGACTTTATATTTAGGTTTAGAAACAACCTTAACTTTCCTATGCAAAGATGAAAGTAAATGAACCTCGTTAGATGTATTGACATCAATAGGTCTCATTTTAATAGTACGATGCTTGGTTTTATTGTACTTATCAATGAGTCTTGGTAATATATCAATCCAACGGTAATTACCATTCATACTGAATTCTTTCCACATAATATTTTTTAACGTTCGATTAAACCTTTCAACAATAGATGCTTTCAATGTGCTGAATGTAGAGTAATGATTTATTTCATAATATTTCATCAGCTTGCGGAATATCATGTTAAAAAATTCTTTGCCGGCGTCAGTTTGTAGGTTTCGGGGGATGCGTCTCTGGTTAAGAATGGATTCCACAGCCTGTGCTACTACTCCTGCACTTTTATTTTTAATAGGTAGAGCCCACGCATATTTAGAGAATGTGTCAATTACAGTTAACAGAAACTTGGTTCCATGATTTTCAGCTGAGAAGGCAGTCATATCAACTAGATCTGCTTGCCACAAATCATCTATACCCCTGATTGTGACCCGCCGACGTGCAAATCGTCTACGAGCGGGTCTGTGGAGTTCATTGACTACTTGTCGTCTACTCATTACACTCAAAAAAGATATAAATATTCTTCACACCATTATATTTACGCACAATTTCGGAAAAGCGATGCTTTACTTTAAACACCCGTTCACTATGATGATTGCAGGCCCGTCTGGGTGTGGCAAAACGACTTTTATAGAAAATCTTCTTGGAAACCCGACGATGATTCAACCGCAGGTTAAAAGGATAATATGGTGTAATGCCGAACAGCATGCTATACCAGTACACAAACCCATTAAGAATATAGAGTTTTTAAACTCAATTCCTGAAGAATTTCCCAATACTGCAAATGAACCGATACTAATTGTATTGGACGATATGATGTTAAATGCATTTTCAAGACAGGTGTGTGAGCTGTTTACAAAAGGTTCCCATCATCGTAATCTTTCTGTTATCTTGGTGACTCAGAATGTATTTCATCAGGGTAAATTTTGTCGTGACATTTCACTCAATTGTAAATACCTGATTTGTTTCAAGAATCCGCGAGACAAGAGTCAATTTCAGCACCTCGCCAAACAGATATATCCTGAAAACAGTGTAGAGCTCATGAGAATATATAAAGAAATTACTTATCAACCTCATAGCTATTTGCTAATAGACCTAACACAGGATATCAATGATACATTAAGGTTTCGCACAGACATATTCAATACAAAGTTTTTAACTTGCTATTGCCCCCCACATAGTTTGCAGGAAAACAATGGTGTCACGAATGAAACGATTGAAGGACAACAAGCATATGTTGTATGTTCTTAGGAAAGCAAGTCCGTGTTTAAGAAAGGTTATACTGAAGAGGGCCAAACCTGAAGTAATTAAAACTCTCTGTGAAATTACATACAACACGCTGAAGGGTAATCATAGGCCGTCAGGAAGAAGTTTCACACGGTTGTGTAAATATAAAAAGGGTATGCGTAAGCTTGCCGATGCAAGAAAATCTGTGACACGGCAACGTAAAGTGTTAGTGCAGCAAGGTGGGTTTTTACCTGTTTTATTAGGAAGTGTACTTTCAGGTGTGATAGGCTCTTTGATTGAGAAATATGCATAAAAATAACAGTCTTAACAAAATGCTTCTACTATCTCCAGAAGTATATGCACGCTTAAAAGATACAATCGAAAGCTCTTCTGCACAAACTTTGTTTGACAAACGCATGAACAAAATATTAAACACTAAAAATCTTAATGATAAAGCAAAATGGTATCAGTATAGGAATGTGCTTATGCAATTTTTAAATGCAAGGCGAACAAAACAATCATTTATGGAAATGAAAGCTGAAAACGTTTCTTCGAAAGACCGTATGATGGATCAACGTTTTAAAAATTTGCGCGACAACACCACTCAGACGAGATTTGTGCTTAAAAATGAGAAACACACGCAAACTTCACCTTCACGAGCTGAAGAGATATTTGAATCGGTAAACGAGATGACACCACTAAAGCAAGAATTACCTGTAGCTATTAAACGACGACTATCAGCAAGCGGGATAGCAAAAAGTCTTAAACCTGCTCCCAAAATTAGAAAAAGTGTGGCTGATTCATTTCGTGAGACTGAAAAAGGGTATAAAGTAATAACTAGTGATGATGGAATGACACAGTATACAATCCCGATGGATATGAGTATGGATGAGTTGGACGATGTATTCAATGATTTAGATGAAAGAAATGATGGAGGTGTCGTGGCGAACATAGGTCCCAAATCTGACAGGCAATCTATATTAAGACCCTCACGGCTACACCCTGATCAATATGAGGCTGACTCTCCCATAAGGAAGCCTACACGACAAAGTGAGCGGTTGAGATTAAGGACCGAGCCTAGCTCCAGTGCAAGAAGCCTGAATTGGGACAGAATCTAGAAATGCCTATTAACATTAAAGATGAAGATTTTTACGTGTGTCTTTTGAGCAACAGTTCCCTCGACATTTACCCCGACAATACACTAGCATCTTTCGAAAATATATTACCGAGTATGTGTAAGTTTACTGACAATTGGTATGTTGGTATAACAGAAATCGCACTACCAAAACGAAGAAATGAGAAAAATGGTTCAGATAAGAGCGGTATTTCTAAAAGGTCTGTGCCCTCTGAAGACGTAAGCGTTACCGAGGAACCACAATCTGTACCAATTGAAAAAGATTCAAAAGCAATAATCGCTAAAGTTGTTGGGCTGAGTAAATATCATGTTCGATTTAGATGGGATGCGAGTGATTTGCAAAAGTTATGTTATAAGGGAAATGATATGAACTTTTCATCATTCCTTTCATCGTTTTTCTTAGCAATTAGACCTGACTATTATAACTATTACTTATCCGAAATCAAACAAATAATACACGATCGTATCGTAGAAGATAGAGATGAAAAGGCAATCGCCGACATAAGAAGTATTATAGAAGAAAGAGATTTTTGTATACATATTTATCAGTCTGGAAAAATTGCTGAAAAGGTTTATTTAAAGTTAGGTGTAAAATTTGATTCGTTTCGGGCATTTATAGACTACATAATTGGTCAGACCCCGAAAAACAAACGAAATCATGCCGAATTGTTACAGATGATTGATCAATATATTCATCCGGCAAATAGTTTAAGGAACAAGCGGAACAAAGAAGCCAAACCGACTACCCACACATTTCATCTAAAAGATTACGGTGTGAAGGTTAATGTAGAGCTACCTATTGCGTCACCGATTAACATAACAGATTTCATTGCCCTATTACTAAGCGGAATTGAGTTCAATGATGAAGAGCTACTTGATAAAGAAAAGCCATCTGGAACCACAACATATCAACTGCGAAAACAGGTGTTTAACAAAATTGCCTCAGCAATCCGTGGGTCTGTATCCCGTGCCGTTAAAGAGTCCGGTACAGAGATATTACCCGATGGGTGGATCAAAACAACCGATTTCCACACCATTATTGATATGCCATACAAAAGAGCCGATGGGTCAAAAGCCACAACTCCTGTCCCAATAGAGGTGGATAAAACCGATAATATAGCTGGCTTATTCATTGACGCTTTCCTAAAAACACCCGTTGAGAAGCGCGATCCCGAATCGATCGATACAGAAATAAAAGAGTCGTTTGATAAATCAATAATGCTAGACAGTATAAGTCAGCTGGAAAAATCATTATCTGCACTTGAGAAAAGAACATACTGTGACTCATCCAATAAAGACATTGATGATTGTGAAAAAACCGAATTGATAAACGTTTATACAGATATCATTAAACCGAGAATAATAGGAAATAAACTGGTGAGAAATCTACGAGCGATCCCCCTGAAAAGTTGTGATAGCGTGTTTAGATTCGAGCATGTGGAGTACTGTCCACTTGAGAAAACCTTTATTGAAAGTATCTCAATCAAAATTACAGATCATCACGGTGAGCTAGTCAACTTTGAGCCTAGCTTTACTCCAACATATGTAATGCTTCATTTCAAGCGAAGGTTAGAGTCTATAAATATTCCTACGTTGTAAATATCAACATAGTTTGGACACTGGATTTAACACAGCTCTATACTAATGAGATGAATTCACACTACGCACGTTACTACCTTGTCCAGAGTGGAGGTAGACTATCAGACATTGGAGAATTATATCGATCGCCACTTGTGTACCAGCGAGGAAGGGGTGTTGGTAGTTTTTTCAGTGGGTTGATACGTTATCTTCAGCCGTTATTTCTGTCCGGTGCAAAAGCTATAGGAAAACAAGTCATCGAAACAGGAAAGTCCATTTTTAAAGAGGCAGGAAGTAAACCACTGAAGACGGTACTAAAGGAGCAAGGGAAATCTGCAGTGCACGAATTAGCCCAAAAAGGTATAAATAAAATCTTTGATAAAATGGAGGGTAGAGGAAGACGAATGGCTATAAAAAGAGCTAACCCTTACACAAGTAAGCATTTGAAATCCGTGTCTAAGCATAAAAAAGGGCGGAAGGTGAGAAAGTTGTCATCGAGCAAGACCAAGAAAGCTATAAAACGACGGCGCCGAGTAAGAAGGCGTGCATTGGATATATTTGACAGATAGATAATACCTTCATGATGCAAAAAGAGTGTATGAAGTCTGAATTGGATATTTTTGCCCCCCCACCAATTCAAAACAACATTTTGAAAACCGAAGAAGTTGCTTACAAACCAATTGCATCACTAGACAATTCTTCGGTGTTGGAATTCGTTTCGCTTGGTCATGGAGATACATATCGTGACTTATCCAGCATCTACTTACGGCTCAAGGTGCAACTGATTAAACTAAAAAATGGTAAAGAAGAACTTTTCACCGGAAAGGAAAAAATTAAGAAAGCTGACGGGGCTGAAGGTGCAGCTGATCCGGTTGGTGTAGCTAACAACCTCATGCACTCACTTTTTAGACAATGCACAGTACAATTGAATGGGAAGAATATAGCTCAGACAGACAACAATTATCACTATCGCGCCTATATTGAAAATTTACTGAACTATGGTAAAGACGCTGCATCCACTCATTTGGAATCGGCCGGGTGGTATCTAGATCAGAATGAGATGGAGATGATTGAAGACTCAAGACCTGGCGGTGGTCCTACCGAGTTGAATGAAGGCTATCTTAAAAGGTCTGCAATGATGGAGAAGAGTAACGTGGTCGAGCTGATGGGCACAATTCACACGGATCTGTCAAATCAAGATAAACTTTTAATTAATGGAGTGGACTTGCGCTTAACACTTTCATTGGAAAAACCGGAATTTTATTTGTACTCGAAAGAAGATGACTTCAACCCACGTGTGAAAATACTAGAAGCGACAATGTTCATGAATCATGTTACCGTAAACCCTAGTATATTACTAGCACATGAAGCTGTACTACAACGCACAAATGCCGTTTACCCATACAAGCGGGTGGAAGTGAAAACGTATACACTACCCACAAACACATTTACACTATCTCTTGATAACGTAGTGATCGGACAATTACCGAACCTTCTTGTTTTCGGTATGGTGGATAATGACTCATACACCGGAAAGCGCACAAAAAACCCATTCAACTTTAAACACAACAGCATAACAAATTTCAATCTATCAGTTAACGGCGTTCAAGTGCCAAACCAACCGTTAGAGTTTGATTATTCGCGTGATAAGCCTGTTAGTACTAGGGGATACCTTACTCTATTTAAGGGCACTGGTATTAACTACTTCGATAAAGGCCATCAGATATCCAAGAAATTCTTCGATAATGGTTGTTTCTTACTAGCATTTGACTTAACAGCGGACAGCTCATACGATTCGGGTTGTGGTAGTTTGTTGAATCAAGGTGTGGTGAGGATCGAAGGGCGGTTCAGAGAGGCTTTGAAGAAAAGTGTCACCTGCATAATTTACGCCGAATATGATGGAAGTATTGAAATCGATAAGAACCGTAATGTATTCACAAGCTTCTGAAAGTATATAAATAACGTGAACATGTGAGATTTTGATAGAGTCTGCTCCAGAAAATAGTCATGACGCATTGTCTAGTGAATATTGAATACTTCTCGGAAGGTCATTTAACCTTTTTCAAGAAAGTGTCAATTGCGGGGTTCACCTCGCAGAACAAACTTTATTCAAAGGAAATAACGTATAAATATCCCACTTCCTCAGCTATAAGTACTGATCAGACAGGTGTATTTGGAAACTTGGAGCTCAAACGGCTTGATGAAGATCTTATCAGGTCCCTGGCGAAATTCACAACAGTCTTCGTAAACGGAGACTCAACAAGGGGGTTCCTACAGAGTTACGTAACATCACACACAAAGGTTGTAAACCTTGAAAACATATTCCTGAAAGAGCAGGAATGAACACGATAGAGATCATCAACACATTGAGAAGTAACATTAAAACAAACAGGTATTTTCAAGGTGTTTTTCCCTGTAATCGTTTACCTCGGAAAGTAAGGAAACCTGCATGTGTCATCGCCAACACCGATCCGGCCAGTAAAAGAGGGCGTCATTGGGTTGCATTTTATTACCCGAAAAAAGGTCCGGCTGAGTACTTTGACTCGTTTGGTAAATATCCTGATAACAAGTTCTTTAAAAAATTTCTTCATCAAAATGGAAAAGTGTTTGTGAATAATAAGCAGCGGTTACAAGGTGGCCTCTCGACAACATGTGGACAGTATTGTTGTGTTTTTCTACATTTTCGCTGTAGTGGCAGAAGTCTTAAAAAATTCCTAAAACGGTTTTCAACTGCAAATTACAATTTTAATGATGGTGAAATTATAAATTTATTTCGCAAAATTTACATGAAAGACAGTTCACAAAATGGGGGTGAGTATTGCAACCAGACCTGTATGCGAGAAGGCGATATAAAAGCAACTTGAAATTACGCACTAGCCACAGTTTATTTCTCGAGCTACGAAAGATGTCAACCCCTGTTAACAAGCCTACTAGTAAGCAATCACAAGCTTCTAAACGTGAGGTGCAGAAGAAGAAGAGAAAAGCCGTGAAAACTTCATCTAGCATCATCTCCAACTCAAAGGAAACCAGGACAAAAACACTCCCCAAGTCTCGTGTGCCGTGCGACGAAGATGTTCTTTTGAATTATACATACTATCTAGATGGATGCCATAATCGCAGGATAACACTAGGATTTGATCCACGATCATTTCAAGCAAAGGCTATCTTTCACTATCACGGACGGTTCCCGCTAGCAGTTGACCACATCCAATGGAATGCGTTGTACAAACACCTAAACGATTTAAAAGGCACAGCAGGCGTTCAGTTCCCAGAGAACCAATTAGGATTTTTGAAACGATACCAGATACCTGTAGGCGTTGGTAGCATTACACTAAAACATGAAGAACTATTCAAGCTATTTGAGATGATGGAGTTCTTCAATATCGTTATGCACCACAACAACCTTGCTTCGGAATGTGTTAAGGAATACTACGAGCTGTATTGCAACAGGTGCAAAGAGAAAGATCTGTTGAAGCTAGGTCATGAGGACTTTTTCATTCCATCTCGAATTTATTATATAAATATTAACTATTCAAGACTCTTTTATGAATTTCCAATTTTATGCAGTTGTAATCTTATTTTTGATGTTTTGAAATAAAATAACACAATTATACAGTGCAAAATAAAACATGTTTTATTCTTACACTAGTAATACACACTATTCATTAAATAATACATATAAAGGTTGATACAATTTTGAGCGGCACATCTTGTTGAAGGTAGCGGGTCGTGAATTCTACAGGTTGTCTTAAAATTCTTGAGCTCTCTCAGTTTTGGTGTTTCTAGCTGTATTATGTTAGCTGCGGGTAAATATCTTTTTAAAAAACTCTCCTTGATAGCGCCTTTCACGTATATAGTCGTTTCGTAGAACTCTGCCAGAATTTCTGGAAGTCGATTATAGTCAACATCACCATCACACCATCGTAAGCCGTTGATATTAGTCACATCAAAATCATTTTGACGACGCGCTTTCGGATGTAACTCCTGATAAGGATATGGTGGAGCAAAATGATGAACCACAGGCAAAGTTGATTCGAAAGGTAAAACAGCTAGTTCTTTTATTAAATATTGACCGTTGCACCCACACACAAACTGGATGTCAATAATAACTTGTGTCATGTCTCACTGTTGCACGGATTGCAATGAAATGAAAGAAATGTTTAGAGTAGTGGTGTTTATATTTTATTCTGATAAAAAATTTATTACACCATATGTGTAACGAGTAATTACTTAATTTAATAACAAAGCAAATAATAACTTAACTACTTACTTATAACATATAAATGCAAAACATATAAATTCTGATATAAAAGTCATTAAAATATTATGTGTATTAAAATATATTATCTATACAAAACTTTAAGTGTCACATACAGTTTTACCACTCAACTTTTTATCCAAATGGTTAGCGAAACATAAAGGCCCTCTAAAACCACGATTACATTCTTTACATTCAGTCATCTGAGATACAAATACACAGGGCGGGTATGTTATACAATACGGGCATTTCATTTCACATTTATGAAGCGACTGATTTGAAACTTTATCACAATAACGGCAAACATAGCTTCTCGAAAACAAACCTGTGACCGATTTTATGACGTAGAAATGTTTTGTACTCTCGAAATAGAATAGGTAAATTTTTTTTGCTGTTATATCCCGTAGTGGTGTTTTAAAAAGAATGGAATGTGGATCTCGAATATTGTCAAAAACAATTATTTGATACTCACTTAAGTATTTTTGAAATTTATAAAGATCTAGGATGTTGCAGCCATTTTCTCCAATTACCACTTTGGCATTTTTACATAATCGATCAGCCTTCAAATCTAGCGATTGTAAAATGACTAAATTATTTAAACGATTTATATTACCCTCAGCCATTTCCATTGCATAACAAATACTCCTAGGTAAGCATGAAAGATCATTAGCGTTAGCGGCTTTTCCCACATCTACTAAAACTTTTTTCCTTTTTAAAAGCTCAGCATCATCTGTGTACTTTTTATTTACGCGCCCCCCGCCGAAAGGAATGTTTACGATATCCGCATGGAACTGAATGATATCATCCGAAAGAAATTTAGTGTTGGACTGGTTAACATTCGCTATAAGGCCAATTATATATTTACCATTAATTTCCTGAATGGGCTTTAAAGTTGACCATATGGGTTTAACGTGTGGTGATTGCGGGAGTGTTATTGCAAAACTCATTTTGCACCCGGGATTTGCGTTGGCACCAATGTTTTCGAGTACCTTATCGAAAATTTTCTCCAGCGCACTAAAAGGGCTATTAGTGTTATTAGTAAAACCTTTAATTTGAAAGTTTAAGGTGACACCTGTGACGTTAAACTTTTTAAATAACTTCTCTTTCCGAGAAATAATTTTAAACGACCTCGATACATCACTTGAACCAGCCCCTTGTTGATTAATTTTCGCAATATTACCTTGTTGAACATGATTACACCTGGACATGTCTTCATTCAAAAGATTTACTATATCACTTAACAAAACATTTGAAAACGACGTGTGATGTAGATTTGAAAATGCTATTAACTGTAATAAAAATCTGTACTTTTGCTCTACTGTCGAATGAATATTTCCCTCCCTAAATTTAACAGATGTATTCCTCAACCAGGTAATACAATCTTCAAAGCTAGATGCTAGCACAATTTTAAAATCTCTAATTATATTTTCCATCTTTTTATTTTTATATAAATTTACTTGTCTCTATTTTATACAATTAAAACTAATTCACTATTTTAAAGTTCTTAAAATCCTAATTAAACTATTTTTTTCCTCCCCAAACGTCAGGGGTATGATGCGATGTAACTCAGCCCTTTGTTGTCGTAATTTGACCAATCGCCCACCGCGCTTCTTTTTTTTGTTGTTTTGCGTTGTCGTTGGTTCGGGCACGCACTTTTTTCGCTGCAACCTTCTTTGCAGCTCTTCAATAGTCAGAGGTTGCGGCCCAGGAAGAGGTGACGCCCTCCTAACCTTCACGGGCTGTCGATTTTCTTCAGTTGTAGCTTCTTCACCTTGGTGGCCCTGTTTGGCTGCTGGAACCGCAGCCAAAACTTTTTGCGGTCGATGGAGATCCAGGGTGGAATATCGCTTGCGATATTCGTCTAAAGTTAGACGTCGTGGACTTTCTTTAAAAAGCATTCTAAGCTGACTTACGTCAGCTGCAAAATAGGCCTTGTGGGGCCACAATTTTCTAATTATTAAGGTTAATGCTGGAAAATTGAGAGATAAATAAATTTAGATAAAAAATAAAAAGATGGCAAATAAAATCACTTACCGCTCTGATAACCTACCAGGATGCTGTCCGAGAATTTATGATAATCCTAGGTACCAACCACGGATTTTTATACAAAATGCAAGCATACACACACTACAATCGACAATGCACAAATTGCAATCATATGCATGTAGTCTGTGCTACCAGTCGTGTTAACCAGAACGTCCTTTTTTTCATGAAGTTAATTAATTCACTTTGCAAATTGTGCCACTTATGTATCCCATTTCATAACAAAGTATAAAATATTACAACACAACAACTCATAAAAAATGCGGAAGACTCTTAAAGAATGCGGAAGAAAAAAAGACGTTATTTTCATGGTATTCATCCTCAATCTACAGTCACCCAACAACATCATGACACATCTCTACTCGAAAGATACACCTGTTGGAACGCGGTCAATGGGACGCCACGATCAACCTTGAGGAAATCCCTTTGATTACAATCAATGAAAACCAGTCTCTCCACATTCATTCTACATGACTAATTTCATATGCAGTTAATATTGAATTGTATTCTTTGCAATAATGTTTTCTTCCATTTTTCATGGGTCCATGGTATTAAAGATGGAACGAACGTCTCTCTGCTATGTACACATATCTATAGCTACTGTAAGTCCATACATGTGTTACCTCGTTATCCAAGCAACCATTCGTAAGCCTTGTCGTATGCTATACATATGATCGAAATACACGAATATGCCCCCATTGACGATACGATCGAATCAGTATGAATGGCAATTACCATTAAAATTTCACACTTCTTTTCACCCTTCGTTCGCACAAATATGTATAGCATACGACAAGGCTTTGCCCTGTACCCATCATTCTTTATCGTGAACAGGTGCAACATTAATTAACTGTAGCCATGCTTAAGTACAGCAATGCAACGGGCTGAAGTCAATGGATGGGTATTACATTAAGCTAAATTTTACACAGTGGCACAGAACATGTACGTGCAAGGCTTTACCCTATCCCCATTTTTCCAATTCACATGCATTTAACTGATACGAGACACGTTTCGATC
Organism: Oxycera nigricornis; assembly: GCA_963942545.1. Taxonomy (NCBI): domain Eukaryota; kingdom Metazoa; phylum Arthropoda; class Insecta; order Diptera; family Stratiomyidae; genus Oxycera; species Oxycera nigricornis. Next base: position 98,549,724 of record OZ012659.1, read on the forward strand.
GACACGGCATTGCAAGCGAACGAAATTCAAGTTGCATCGCAAGGCAGCTAATTAATATGCACCCCATTGCTAGCGAACGAAATTCAACTTGCATTTTGTACATATTTTTTCTGTCAGGTTTTCTGCGAGCCTGGCTCTCCATTTCACAAAAATTGTCTTCGACAGGCTTTCTAACGTACTCTAACCCCCTAGCAACCAACCAGGTATGCACACAACACCTCCCAACACATGACACATCTCACAAACTACAGCAAAAACATCTGACCCTATTTCTACCACCTATGACTTCCTGACGCACCCAACCGCAACACCCCGATCCTCTATAGCCAGCCATCAACGTTCAAAATCATCGCCAACCAACTGATCTACTATTGCCTTCTACCAACGCCGCCAATCACAACACACACCTGATCGGTAACCCCTCACAACACAGCCCTAACCCAGACCCTCCATAGCCTTCTACCAACGCCGCCAATCACAACACACACCTGATCGGTAACCCCTCACAACACAGCCCTAACCCAGACCCTCCATAGCCTTCTACCAACGCCGCCAATCACAACACACACCTGATCGGTAACCCCTCACAACACAGCCCTAACCCAGACCCTCCATAGCCTTCTACCAGCGCCGCCAATCACAACACACACCTGATCGGCAACCCCTCACAACACAGACCTAACCCAGACCCTACATAGCCCTCTACCAGCGCCGCCAATCACAACACACACCTGATCGGCAACCCCTCACAACACAACACAAATCTAAGCCCACCACCTGACAACCCCAACCAACCAACCGCGACACCCCTCTTACAAACAACAAATCAACGACACACACCTGATACAAAACCACAATCTCAGCCCCCATTCCAAGGTACATCCAAGACCAAGTCGCTCTGATTCACCCTATCCCGGCCATACAAACGCGGTACCCCAAGCCACTCGCTATTCTGATTGAAAAAGATTGAAAAAGACGTTCCCACCCATACAAAAACCGGTTTTCAGGTACGTTACTTACTACTAGATTTGCTCTGGTCTATAAAAGCTATTTCATTATTTCGTCAATTTAAATAAAAACAGAAAATAGTCGCTTAATTTAAACCACTAACAATTGGTATGTGGTGTTTTTCGCATATTTAAATGACCAGAGAACATAATTTGGAAAATTTAACTCAGAAACTCTAATGAAATCGTCTAAATGCCACAATTAGAGAGTCAAAGCCGCCTCATTTGAATTCATTGAACATTCAATACTACCTTCTTCGGCGTACAAATCATATATACGCATTGGTAGGAGAAGCCATTGTAATGTCCTAATTAGTAATTTATTGGAAATATAGCAATTATGAATGAAGGACAATATGCATTGAACCTACATCTCCATTCTATGCCGTTCGGCATGCTTTCCAACAAAACAGCTCGACAATATCAATTAGGGAAACAATTGTATGGCTTTCACACAATTTCAGGATGCAAACGTTAGTTGTGGATGAGATACTTCAGATCAATGATTTTTGGAAACCTTTCAAATAGTTTCAGTGTTAAAGGGTGAGTTCACAGTTGGCTATTTCTAACTTACAATATAATGTTAATTGTTTTTGTAGGTTGTCTTTCTTGTAGACGTGAGCTCATTTTTAGTGGGACAGTTGTCACCAAATGGGTTTTACAAAAATTAAAGGAAACCGATTAAAAACAGTTCAGTGAAAGACCATCTAAACGGTTCCTTATATGATGTAGATCAACATGTTTTTGTTTTCATTTATATGATTGTTCATCTTTTTTAGCCGTGTATTTCCTCATTTCAATAAGGTTTCTGTCCTGAGATAGCAGAACCAGCGAGAATCCTTGTCATCTGAAAGTCTAGCCATCACTGGGAATATCATTGCTTAAGAAAATTGGAGAGGAACAATGAATAACGGAGATCACGTCGGTATTGAAGAGCTTTAGGGGCTTAAATCATGGGAGGTGAAATCCAAAGCTGTAAAATATTCAGAGTACTATCGATTGTGTTTGATAAGCCAAATCTTCATAAATGGGTACCTACAGAATTGATTCGATTGTGTTGTCAATCGTATGTTGGATTTTATAAAGAATGTCGACAATATTAGCTTCATAAGGCAATACCTAAGCTTATTCATACAATTCTGAAATCAATTTTGCGCTCATATTCACAGCCGCAGCAAAGTGTTCTTCTGACTTATTTAGTAAAATATTATAGTGGAGTAAAACTGAGAAACGACACATATTGTAAATCAAAATCATCGTTACGATAATAGAGTATAACTATTAGTAAAATTAACCATGGATTTGTTCAACTGAAACTGAAATAAACCTTAGGTATACATCGTAACCAAAACTTCTCTCCTAAATTAAGTCCACAGAAAGATTTAACTTGATTGTCCTCTGATAAGTGCTCACGTAATAAGTGAATGAATTCTAAAGAATAGTAAATATAATCAGTAATATTCACGGCATCCATTTCAAAATATCTTAAAATCGAACATGACATTAAAAATTATCAATAAGCCTCAATTCATTATTCTGCGCTTTTTTCTTCCAATATTTCGTTTGAGTAATTTTTTTGAGAATCTTAAATAACAACAATTCATCCGAAAAATGATACCGGCGCTCATGTATATAGAATTGATTGAATATGTGATTTTTTACTGTTAGAGATATTATATACAATGCAGTTTTTCAGAGAACTGATTTCACAAATATTTTTTTTGAAGAGTAAAAATAAAATAGGGACGTCCATGAGAAATAATGAACTACAAGTTGAACAAACGTTCATCAGAAAATTAAAACTTTATATCAAACGGTAGAAAAACAAACACCAAATTATATAAATTCATAAGCTACTTCTTTGAAAGTAATCTCTGCTCTCAAGATAAAAATTTATCTCGTTAGGTTCAGAGACACAGCTGGGATAGTTTCAACCTTTTAACTATTTCTTCAAAGCAAACGGTCATATATTTCTTGAATATCAGCTAGCATTTTACCTGTCTTTTATACATTTATCGGTACAGAAAAAAATCTTTCGAAAATATCATGGTTTGATGTTAATCTAATAAAACTCTCTTAGAAAATAAAACGAAATGGACAAGTGTTCTTTTGATGCGTCCTGCTCAGCACCAAAGATTTGTTGAATTGCTTTTCATTCAGTTTGAAATGAAAGATAACTTTGATGATAGGAAACGTAACCTTCTTAAATACAAATCTATCATAATATAATATTTTCTCATCTTGAAACGGTTTCTCTACAGCTATAGTTATACACTGGAGAGTGGCATTGCAAAAGATTTACATTTCATGGTAAAAAGGTAAAGTGTATAAAGAATCTTAGAAAAGGTAATTGGAATCGCTGTGGCAACTAGAAAGTGGACGCTTTCAATACAAATTACTACAAAATACCAGAGTTGTTCAACATTTTTAAGAAGCTACTAACCTGTTAGATATTTTGAGATAAAGATGTCCTAGAAGTAATTTTTGACTTGTTTCAAACACATGTGGCACAGCTTGTACCGTAAAACTTTCTTGGTGTGTAGTATTCAAAATGCATTTTTCAATCTATGTATTTTTATGCATGGTAGCAGAAAACACTTTCCTTAATATTATTTAAAACTTTATTCTCGTTTAGTCAAGAAATAAAAAATCCGAATTTTGACTCAAAAACAACTTTAAAAATGAATGAACTTTATTAAAAATGAAGGAATTGTGAATTATTTTTCGGGATTCGGTTTCGAAATTTTTCTTGTATCATTTATTTTATTTCAAAACCCACAAGAAATCGTTAATAGCGTTAAAAGTGATCGGGAAAAGATCAAAAAAGATTGGACATCACAGATTATATCGGATAGGATTGGCAAATACTGAAGCAGATTAACTTGAAATAGACTTGAAATAAAAAAATTAACAAATAATCGGACCAGATTAGATCCGTTTAAATCGTGTTAAAGAGTGTGGAAAAGATTTGCAGCTTGGTTACTGCTTTACTTTAAATTATAACAAGTTAAATAATAAAATAAATCAAGTACGTCCAACCATTTTCAATAACTCAGCTTAGTCGTGGAGACTGCATGCCTTTAGATTATTTTATTTATTTATTTTTCAAATAATAATCTGATTTATATAAATAATCAAGTTCTCTTGATGGAGTTTAATTTCTTTCCTGGATTATTCTGGTATGGATGTTTTAATTGATATATTTATATACACACTACAAAATAAAAAAAGAAATTATCCAAAATGGCCGCCTTTTGCTTGAATACAGCCACCAAAGTCTGTCAGGCCTCTGGTCTATTGATTCTCGTACGACTTCCATCGGAAAATTGCCCACAGTTTTTCAACGCCTGTTTTAACGACTCCAGGTTATGGTGGCGTTTTTTGAGGACCATACCCTTTAATACTGGTGGCATTTTTTTGTCGAGGGGACTAAGCGCTGGACTGACTAATGGCCATAAATTAACGCTGATAAACTCTGGTACATGGCTCCCCAGCCACTCTTGTGTGGTTTTCGCCTTGTGGGCAGGCGCAGAGTTTTGTTGGAAAACCCATTCTTTATTTTCAAACATGGTTCGGCTTAGTGTCTCCACTACCTTCACTAAGATATCTGACTCATAATTTTTGGCCGCTGTTTCGACGACCTTTTCACAGAAATGGAAAAAAGTGACACCTTCGTAGGCCACTCCCCACCAAACCATCACTGAATCTGGATAATGTCCTCGTTCAACCCTCGGGATTTTTCCTGTAGCCTCCTTAAAAACCCGTATATATATCCTATCATTTTGTTTGTTGAAGGATTCCTCCACGGTAAAGATTTCCTCGTCGATAAATAGTATTCTGTTGTACTGCCTCTTATTGTATCTCGAGAACAGCTGTTTTGAATTTTCCACCCTATTTCGTTTTGAAGCGGCATTGAGTCTGTGTCCTGTTTGTCTTCTGAAAGCTGCAAGCCCCAAGTCTTCTTTAATGATGCGACTTATGGTTCGTTGGCGCAATATTCATTTCACGAGACATGATTTCTTGCGATTCTGGACCTTATAGCTTTGATGGCTTGTGGCTTACGGGCCGAGTGAGGTCTGCCGGATCTTTTACGGTCTACTATAAATCCAGTATCAATGAATAACGCTATAGTTCGATACACGAAAACACGCGTGATTCTTAATTTCTCGAGTGTTTCAAAAATTCGGCCTTTCTGCATTCCACATTTGTGTAAAGCAATCACAGCGATACGGTTCTCTTTGCTAGACCACTCCATCGTAACGGCTTAAGCTACACTGACAAGACTTGGCGCGTTTTTAGAAGATGTGTCAACAATCAGGACTACCAACATAGCAATTAGCTACCTCCGGAAGGGCCGCATTAACAGTTGTATTAATATTGATTTCACGACTATTTATATATATAAATATATATTAAATGTTCGATGCGTTAAAAATATATATGACAAAATGCAACATTTCACTTCAATTTTGGATAAAAGAAAATATCATTACATCAGTTGAGAATTTACAGTGCCATGAATAAAACACCATCGTCCATCGCAGATATTTATTCGGGAGAAAATCTGAAAGTCTTTTTAATATTATCTTGGGACTACTTCATTCAGGTCCCTCTTTCGAAATTGATTAACAAACAATAATTAAAGTTTGAAATCATAATCCATGCCAGGATTTCTCATTCCTTACAAACCAAATACAATGGCATGCATTCCAGCTTGTTCACGTACACGCTTTGTAAATTTACTGAACCATGCTCTGCCCCATGCCATAACGTGAGTAGCTCACCACGCTTGGGGTGGCAACATATTCTTCATTTTTGCGTTGGAGCCTCAAGATTGACATTAATTTAGAAACCACATCCACCCTAATTTCGTACGTGTCAGTGATACCTTCACAAGTATTGATGGGGCTCGGTATGGAACCGTTTTAATTTCAATATCACTGCCGACAAAGATTGTAATCAAGCGTTCGTTACGGGCAGTGAAAGCTTGTCGTTAAACTTGTCACTCTATATGAAGTGGAAATTGTTGGCAAGACTTATGTACATCCTTCGGAGGTCACGCGATGTTTGCAGTCTTTTGGGATGTAAACAACAGCATAAGTGGTAGCTTCACTTCCCAGTGAAATTTGTCGGAATTTCTCTGGATTTCCAGCTTAGAAATTCGTTCGTTCAAGGTAGATTTCATCGAAACATATTGCTCCACAGTGCTCTGAAGGAGATACAATCGCAAGGATATATTCGTGTGCGCTAAGCATGAAATCATGCATTTATATTCAATGCGAACGGGTTAACCATCGCATTCCGCTGAGATGCGAAGTCATTAAGATTTGAATGTAATTTGTGCTCCTGACTGCGACTGACCAAAGATAAATGTCTATGATAATGACAACAATATTACAGATGATGGCACAACATCAATTTGTGAGCGACATTTCAACCCTTCATAGATTTACACGAATGCTGCTGAGCAAAACTGGAAAATCTTTTAAGCTCGCTGTTCCGAATTCATGGGTCGAAACCCTCTACGAAAATAATTGTCATTCAAGTCGATTGTCTTTTAGGGGGTACACTTCATTTAACATTGTCATCGAGCAAGATCTGAACTTTATTTTCCGTATGCGTAAAGTTATTAAAATCAGAATGACTTGCTGATTTGCATGCAGATCCTACTACGGACTGGCAAAAGAGTAACAGTAAGGCGTTCATTGTCCTTGCTATTATCGTAACGTCGTCAGTCACTCTGAATTGACGATAGCAATGATAATTTTTATTGAAGTCATTTGCAATTTAATTTTTGCAGAATATTATTTTATGTTTTTGAAATTGGGCAGCGAAGTGAACAAGTGTACTGTTTGCAACAGTGATAATGGAATAAATAAATCAAGTGACTTGTTATGTCATCAAAAAAGTTATAGTATGGCCCCAAATTTTCAAATCACAACTTCTTATCAATTCTCGTAAAGAAAAAAGTGTTGATACCTTTTTTTGGCATGAATTGCATGATCAAATTTGTAGTACATGATTTTACAATAACTCCTACCGTGAAGGAGACTTTTTCAAACAATGAGATATCGGTAGCTTTAACTTTAAATTAAAAATCAACACAGGCCCGTTCAGTCGGGGCTTTTGGCATTTAATTATTAATGATGCTTTGATCGTATGTGCTATTTTTGTCTTCTTGTAGCAATTTTTCTGCGGTTTAATCTATACTTTGATTAGGCTAACTGTATTTCATCCACTTTCCAATTTGGGCTGATCCTTAAGTTAATATGTAAACTGGTTTACCGGTCACCCTGGTTCTTTTGATTGAGGTATTGTTTACATGCAGGGCTTTTTCTATTTATTTTAAACCCATTCAATTTTCTTGAAAATTTTAGAACCAAACAACAACTTCTGATTTAAATATTCTTAAAAGTCGAACCATAAGTTGATTTAAAAGATGAAAGATTATCAATTCTTATTAGTTATTGAACCTGATTCTAGGTTCAGAAGTCTATTGAGATTTTACTTAGATTCTTTATAAAGTAATGTGTACTCTCGTCTTTTGCAACCACAATCATTCTTACTTCTTATCAATTTAGATGTATTTTACAGGCCTAGAAATTTTGATAAGAATGTCAGTAATTTTTTCTTTGAAATTTCGTTGTCATTTTGACATTATGAGTATTTTTTTTGTCAAACAACAATGCCGATTTAAACCAAAACAACGTTTCAGAATATTGGAAATTTGTTTCCGGAGTTCACGTTTTGTGCGTCAAACTTACAGTGCATTTCGTACAATTTCAGGTGCCTATAATCGTCCATTTGAGCAGCTCATATGCGATACGATAAAAATTCAACGTTTACTCTTTTCAACAATGTTCCTCCAACACGAGCTCGTACAGTGCGTACTGAGGCAGCTATCATTGCTGTAGTGGGTAGTGTGACTGAGCATCCAAATTTCCCGATTCGCCGTCGTTCTCAACAACTTGGCGTTTGTCCGTCCACTACATGGTGAATGTTAGGGAAAAACTTGGACTGAAGCCCTACAAAATTCAACGAATACAGCAATTGAAGTTATTGGACTATAGTTTGCATCGTACGTTCAGTAAATGGGCTGAGAATGAGTTGGAAGTTGAACCGCATTTTTACCGTCAAATCATTTGCAGAGATGATGCTCAGTTTTGTTTTAATGGGCTCATAAATAAGTAAAATTGCAATTTTTGGTGGAAGAATAATCCTCAAGAGACTTTGGAAGCTCCATTACTTGCGAAAAAAAGTCACTGTATGGCGCGGTTTGCATGCTGCCGGCATAATCGGTACTTTCTTTTTTAATCTGAAGATGGAATCAAACTTACCGCTAATGACGATCGCTACCGATAATTGATTCAGAATTTTTTTTTCGCATCATCTATGCCAATTGTCTGAGAGACGAATGGTTTCAAATAGTTGGCGCAACATGACATACAACACGTAAAACCATTGCTTTATTGGTTCAAACCTTTAGTGAACGAATCATCTCAAGAAATGGACCTGTGCAGATCCGCCCAGATCATGTAATTTGACTCCATTGGACTTGTTTTTGTAAAAGCATGTCAAGTCACAGGTTTATGTTGATAAATCAATCATCATCATCGATGAATTACTGGCGAAATAAGGCCAGATATGCTGGAGCGAGTCATGCAAAATTGGACCAATAGGATGGTCTTTCTAAAACGCAATCGCGATGGTCGTATACCAGAAATTATTTTTAAACATTCAATGCCATGAAATTTGCGAGCTTATAAATCCATAATTTATCTGTGTTTTATTTGCTTGAAAAGTTTTATGTATCCTAAAAGACATTCCAAACTTTTGTCTTTCTGGAATTCTAATTGGTTATGTCCTAGGTAGTGTTTTATCCGAAAAGCTTATATTTTTCCATTTGTTGACTTAGGGAGCTAAGAAAAGTCATTGGGCGATAGTTATTTAAGTCAGTTTCCAAACCCCTCTTTAAATATAAGTATCATCTCCGTTTTTTCCAGATACTCTGGAAATTTTTCTTCTTTGATGGATGTATTCATTATTATTAATATTACTAGAATGTCTGATACGTTTTTCTTGAAGAATTTAATCTTGTCGATGGAAATTCTATCAGGCCCTGGCACTTTGTGGTTTTTGAAGAATCAATTGTATCAATAACTTCTTTCTGGTTGGTTAACCTCAAATGAAATTAGACATTGGACGAGACGTTTTGGTTTAAAGCGTCCATCTTAGGCAATTCTAATATGATTTTTGTCCGACAGTCGTGAAATGGTTGTTCGATATGTCTGCAATTTCATTCGGATTCGTGATTTTGTCGTCAATGTATAGTATTTTTAACTTCCCAGTATATGGGAAGTTCTTGTAATCGCCTCGAAAATCGAAATTGAAATTTCCAACATTTCTTTACGTTTTGAGGTCTTACGAGTATATTTTAAGTGTTTTTAGAAAAAAGTATGTATGTGTGTGTGTATGTATAACTCACGTAAACAAAGTCGTATCAACTTTGTTGAGGTGTCAATCGAAGCGTCTTTGCAATCTTAAGAGCTGATTAGTTTTTGAGAAACTTCGTTCGGGGGGGGGGGGGGGGGTTGCTGTTTTGCCCCTTTAAGGTCATTTCTGTCATGCACTATATCTCGCGACCCAAACATACGATTTTTTTTAACAATATGTTAATCGACGCGTATTAACATTTATGTGATTCTATCAAATTTTAAAAAAAAATCTTCGAGCTGTTTTTTAATTTTTTAAAAAAAGTGTAAAAATTAGGTTTTTTTTCAAAAACTCGAAATTTGTAACCTGATTTTTAAACCAAAGTAATCAATGTTTATATAATTTACAAACTCCAAATAGTTCTTGTGAAAAAACCAGCAAAAGTTTTTTTCATGATTACAAAAAAAATTAAACAAAAAATAAAAAATCATTAAACGTTCAAGGCCATTTACGTCATTCATTATATCTCGAGAACTAAATATAATATTTCCATCATTAAGGTGTCAATCGACGCGTATTATCATTTTTATGATGTTTTTATATTTTAAAAAAATCGTTAAGGGTTTTTTTTTAATTTATTAAAAAAAATTGAAAAGTAGTGTTTTTTCATAAAAAAATTCATTTTTAACCTGATTTGCACATCGTAATGATAAATGTTTGTAGAATTTATAAAATTTTATCAATTTTTGTAGAGAAACCAACAAAAACTTCTCTCATGATTACAAAAAAAATTAAATTAAAAATAAAAAATCATTCAAAGTCACCATGTAAAAAGGGTTCATTCGAATCATAATACCATAAATCTCTTATTCTAAAAACATTGTTGTAAAGTCAATCAAAGTTTATTATTATTTGCAAAATTTGAGCAGATTTTCAATAGTCTTCACAGCACCATGTTTTGACTTTAATGAAAAAACTGCTTTGTAACCTCTCCTCCCTCCGATTGATCCACGTGAATAATCAATCAAACCAATGCACCAAAATCCTTACTTAATCAATTGACGCTCGCGTAGATGTTATGATTAATATTAAATCATTCCAATAACTTTTACGAGAAGTACATTTTTATTATTTGAAGTTTATTTTTCCATAATTATTATTGTGTTTAATATTTTTAATATCTTGTTAGATATTACTGGGAAATTGACCGTGTGGACCTCATGGGTCGCTCCTCACGGCTCGTTTAAAATTATTGTTGTTTTTCCTCTTGCCGGAGACATTATCTGCTATATACCAATGTTGACGCGTGTCACTGGATTCTTGCTTAAGTTTTCTAGGAGTAGCAGTTTTGAACTTGTATATCATACAAGCTATTTTGGCAGTGTTTTCCGACGTTGGTAGCTGGATATCTTCAAAAACAACCGAATCACTCCTTCCTGTCGGCATGCCGGCCTTTTACCGACTAAAATCACCTTCGCCTCCTCTGAATTTCGCTCTCTATCAATCTTTGCTTGCATCGCCTGTGTGCGATATTTCAGACGATGAACATTGGTATAAGATAGCATGGTATAGCGAAGTTTGTTATTGAAGGATCTTTGGCTAAAGTGCTCTTCTTAAGGCGTTCAATTCCAGGTTTATGTAATATCAACAACAAATAATCCTTGAAAATTAAAATCTGGCTCCACCAGTTGCATGTAAAAAATACCATCAAGCCATCAATGGTTGAAATTTTCACATCTTTCCCAGCCTGTGAGCATGAGTTTAGACGTCTATTTAATTCGCAAGAGTCACACAGAAACCACCGGCGGCATATTAGAAAATATGGGCTGAAAGCATCTTATAATAATGTGCACATAATATTGTCCGGGTATTAAAAGTTGCATGTCAAAATATTGTGTGAAGCAATGTGATAACACTGATAAAACATAATAAAAAATCCGCACCCGGTTTTGAAATATGTAGTTGCTCTTTAAAACAAGATATACTCCTGTGATTCGGTGAACATACGTTTCTTCCGCTTGATAAACTTTTCAACAATAGCTTTATTCAACCCATCCCACTTTATTTTCGCGGCTTCACTTTCAATCTGTGTTACATACGCGTGTTTTGATTAAATCGCTTTGAAATGATTTCATAATTTTCTCAGCATAAATTTGAATAATTCACGAAGCCACCAAAACGAGGCTGAAGTTGACTCGATATCACATTTCGATTGTTTCATCATCGTTTTGACACTGCTTAGTCGTTTGGAAAATTGTTTTTGCATATTCTAAGGGATGAACTGAATAACAGCATCGGTAATAAGAGGCAACGATGGAACGATTCAGATACTTGCCACTTTTCGGTATTTTTATGTGAAAAGTTTTTGGTTTCTTAACTTTCTTTCGAAAATGTTTGATTGTTTTAACCCAGAAAGTGGGAAGTCAGAAGCTATGTCGATGATGTTTTTCCATGCAATCTAATTGCATTGCTTTTTTGGAATTATGATTTTTTGAATCAAATTTACTGACGAGGAGCTACTATGTTATTCAAGGGAGATACCATCTGACAAGTATCTGATTTAGATTATTGTATATTTAAGAATATTTTATGTCATTTTTATAGATCTCGCAAAAAAATGCGAAATAATTGTTTCTAGAAATTTATTCTTTAGTTCAGTTTGCGTTTAATTAGTATTTTTTACTATGAGAGATATTGAGGAACTTTTCTATTCATGAAGGTCAGCAGTGGCACAATAAGTATATGAAACGAAGGAAAAAATTAAGTGATTCATGTTATAAACGAATATGATCCTTATTGTAAGCGAAAAAAAGCATTTCCATCTTCAGACCCAAGGAAGCATGCAAAATAAATTCGCTACAAAGGTTATCAAAGTGTATACACAGTGGCTTAAAATCAAAATGCAACAGAGTAAAGGGAAAAATTGAGTTAATGAAAAAAGGCAACATACAAGAAAAGCTGAAATGTTCACTTCAAAAGTTTTATAGGTGAACAATTAAAATACAACAATTTTAAAGGGACATGGCGATTTCAATTTTCGAATTTTTAATTTTCGGAAAATGGATTTTTAACTTCCCAGTATATGGAAAGTTCTTGTAATCGCCTCGAAAATCGAAATTGAAATTTTCAACATTTCTTTACGTTTTGAGGCCTTAAGAGTATATTTTAAGTGTTTTTAGAAAGAAGTTTGTATGTGTGTGTGTACGTACGTACGTACGTGCGTTCGCGGACAGTTTTTCTACGAGCATAACACACGTAAACAACGTCGCATCGATTTCATTGTGGTGTCATTCGAAGCGCCTTTGCAATCTTAACAGCTGATTAGCTTTTGGAAAACTTTGATTTGCTGTTTTGACCCCTTGAAAGTCATTGCTGTCATGCGCTATATCTCGTGAACCAAACATACGATTTGCATGATTAAGTTGTCAATCAACGCGTAATAACATTTTTGTGAATCTATGAAATTTTGAAAAAATACGGTGGAGCCGTTTTTTAAATTTAAAAAAAAGTTAAAAAAATTGTGATTTTTTTCAAAAACAATGAATTTTTAACCTTATTGTCAAGTCCAAGTAATCAATCTTTATATAATTTATATACTTCAAACAGTTTTTTTTAAAAAATGCCATCAAAAGTTTTTCTCATGACTACGAAAAAAATCAAATAAAAAATAAACAATCATTAACAGTCATCATGATCTTCAAGGTCATTGCTGACATGCGTTATATCTCGCGAATCAAACATAGGATTTGCATTATTTAGGTGTCAATGAACGCGTATTAATATTTGTGTAAATTTGTCGCATTTTTTAAAAAAATCGTTGGAGCCGTTTTTTAATTTAGGGAAAAAAGTGCAAAAAATTAGGTTTTTTTCATAAACAATAAATTTGTAACCTGTTTTGCGAAATGTAGTAGACAATGTTTATAAAATTTACATACTTCAAATAATGTTTGTAGAAACATCGTCAAAACTTTTTCTCATGATTACGTAAAAAATTTAATTAAAAATAAAAAATCATTAAAAGTCATCATGATTTTCAAGGTCATTTTTATCATTCACTATATCTCACGAACCAGATATAATATTTGCATCATTAAGGTGACAGTTGACGTGTATTAACATCTTTGTGAAGTTTTTAACATTATAAAAATTCGTTTCACCCTTTTTTAATTTAATAGAAGAAAATGCAAAAAATATGTTTTTTTCATAAAAAATATTTTTTTACCTGATTTGCACAGCACAGTAATACCAGTTTATAAAATTTATACATTCTTATCAGGTTTTAAAGCGAAACTGGCAAATTATGAAAAAAAATGAAAAATGAAAAATCATTCAGTTACCATTTAAAGAGGGTTCATACGAATGCTTTTACTTTATATCTTTTATTCTAAAAAAATGTTGTAAATTCAATGTTTTAAAATATTTGCATAATTTGAGCAGATTTTTAATAGTATTTATAGTCTTTTAATTAAAACAAATGCTTAAATTTTGAAAACCAACAAAAAATTTCAAGACCAAAAAGGCGTGAATATTCAATCTGTCCTCATCGACCAAAAACCTTACGTAATCAGTGGACCCTCCCGTAGACGATATGATTCATATTAACTCATTCCTGTTACTGCTATGATACCTCTCATTGTTGTAATGTTGTTGATGTTTATGTAGATATTACTGGGAAGTTGACCGTGTGGACCTCAAGGGTCGCACCTCGCGGCTTGTTTCGTTTTTTTCCGCTATGGTCAACTGTTTCTTTTGGTTCTTTGGCTCTGTTAAACATTCTTTTTCTCATGTGCAAGACACACTTTTTTCGATTATAAAGTCAGAACCATAAGCCTGAATATTCTATATTGTTTTGAATTCATCGGAAAAAGATTTTGACGCGCCTTTCTTGAGCTCACTATGTTTTACTTAATGAATTTTACTTTCATCTTATTAAGATCGTGGTTTTGAAGGAGTTTACGAACGTTCAATTTCAGGTCAATTTAATTTTTTTTTCTTTCCAAGGAAACGTTTCAGTTTATTAGTTTTAGGTAAAATCAACAATGTTCAAATACAAAAACATATTTTTCATAAATCAGGTAGCTGCTCATTTATATTTGTGAATTGTAATAACAACTCATTTATTCAAAAACTGTTGTAAACCAAGCAAAACCAAAGCTGTTTCAATTGTTTATATGATAAATACCATTTTGGATCATACTTGTGATTTTGATTTCATAAATGCAGAAAAAAATCCAATAGCTGTCATTCAGAAGAATTAACCCGGAATCTTTTAATAAAATGTTATTTCAGCTTATCACTTACAAATTTGTATTTTTCTACCAGGTGACTATGCAAGTGAAGCCTTATTTTTATCGTGCCATCTTCATTTGTTGTTTTTATTGCTCTTTTGTCAATTTGGCGCTTAGACAAGAAGAAACGTTTGATTTTAAGAACCAAGGACTATCCGACCTTTCGTCAAGAATTTTGCTTCACATCAATCCAAAGTTATGAAAACTGTTAAACAATTTTGTTCGTAATATCCGCCATATGCCATAGTTACTCAAAACCATGGCTAGTTACGATAGGCGTCACCCTGGCTTATTAATTTTCGCCAAATTGGCATGAAGATACGGCGAAGATGCAGGGTTGATTTTAGGAACCAAGGATGATCCTACCGTCAGTATGGTTTTGCTTCAATTTTAACTGTGTTTAACTATCCAGCCGTTCAAAAATGAGTTTTGAGTACAATTCCTATAAATATAAATGAACGTCTAGTTGATATATAAAAAATGTATTTGTATTTGAACATTGTTGATCAACCCTAAAATTTATAAACTTAAAAGTTCCTTTCAATATGTTGTTTGCACCGGCTGAAATGAACCATACGATCATGAGCAAAATGTTCTGCTTTCTACACTGCACTGCTTCTGACTGCAGTATAAACTTACTGGTTGATAAAATACGCTAAAATCTTCCAGAACTTCTCTTAAAATCGGAGGAGTTAGAGGTAGACCATATATTTTAGGGACTGAATTTCCGTAATGCTTTCTGTAGGGTGTTTTTTTTGAGGTATAGAACTTTTAATAGGGATATCTGTCATTTTAGTTGTCAAATTTTGATATCATTTGGGCATTGTGTTTAATTTACTTTGGGAAGTTACCATTTAATACCTTAAAACTTACACCCGAACAACGTCTCAAAATTGTGACCATTTATTTCCGAAATCTGCGTCCTGTGCGCCAATTATTATACGATGGCGTTCTCAACAACCTAGCTTCTGTCCGTCCAATACATGGTAAATGTTATGGAAAGATCTTGGACTGAAGCCCTACAAAACAAATACAGCAATTGAAGCCATCGGATCATTCAAGTTTCAAAAATTAACATTAACATATGTCGCTTATTTTCTAACTCATCAGCACTATTATTAAATTTAAATTGAAAAAACAGAAAAAAACAATTTATCGTTACACCTTAACCTAACTTAACCTATGCGAGGTTGTATCTGCCAGCAGGTACGCCCCCGCATGTACCTAACTAAACCTTAAGGCTAAGTGTGAGTCCATGTCTGCCAGCAGACATAGACCCACATTGTAGATATACTTAATTCTATTTATAATGTTTCTTTAGAACTAACAGTGTGTATTTAAAACAAGAAATATGTACATATCATTGAAGGTCTGAACCATTTCGGACTCTTATATCACTCATCAAACCACCAATATCGATAACGGTCGCGGTCATTTCGATCAACGTCAAACCTCGTGAATGAATAGTGCTACAGCTCGCTCGATCTGCTCGTATTCATTCCCGCGACGTATTCAATCTTCTTGTCGGTTGCCCGGCTATATACTACATGGTATATAATCGGGCAACCAAGTGAATCTAGAATATATCCATTCCCATCCAGATACACGAACGCTTCGGGAGGAATGAAGCCCGCGGTGAGACAATGCTCGAAATATATGTCGTTAGGATAGTATGGCTGCCAAACGCAGCGGTTCTCGCGCAAGGAAGCGGACTTTGCGATGTGATTCCGGATTAATCTCACGACCACTATGTCGACTCTCCGTACCTCAGCGATGTCATAAATCTCCTGGTTGGAAACGCGGTGCAAGTAACCTGTCTGTCATTGGACTATCGTTTGCCTTGTATGTTCAGTGAATGGGCTGAGAATGAGTTGGAAGTTGAACCGCATTTTTACCGTTAAATTATTTTCAGCGATGAAGCTGAGTTCTAGCTAAATGAGCTCGTAAATAAACAAAATTGCCGTGTAGGCTGTATAGATAATCTTCTAGAGACTTTTGAAGCTCCATTACATCCCGTACCTGTATGGTACCTACTATTTGCAAGCCGGCGGCATAATTGGTCCGTTCTTTTCCAAATCTGTAAATGGAAGTCAGGTTTCCGTCAATGACGGTCATTACCGTCAAATAATTCGTATTTTTTTGACTTTCAATGTAAATCGTCTGAGAGACAAATGGTTCCAACAGAATGGCGAAACATGTCATTCCATTACTTTATTGGGACGAACTTTTGGTGAAGGAATTGTCTCAAGAAATAGACCTGTGGACTGGACGCCCAGATCATGTGATTTGGCTCCACTGAACCACTTTTTGAGGGGATACATCAAATCACTTGTTTATGCTGATCAACCAGCAACTATTGAAAACTCAAGAGCTCCCATTAAACGCGTTCATGGTAAAATAAGTTCGGCTATGATGGAAAAAATGTTGAAAAATTGAACCGACAGGATGATTTTTTTAAGACGCATTTGCTGTGGTCGTATGCCAGAAATTATTTTGAAACACTAAATGATATAAAATTTGTGAGCTTATAAAGTCAAACAATGGACCATTTCCAAAGATAATTTAGTTTTCATTTGTTGAAAAGTGCTATGCATCTAAAAAAAACCGTTAGTTAAATGCCGAATTTCATCCTGATCTGATGTTACGAGGTCCTTGTCAGTTAAAACAGAATAACCCCATCCTTCTTCATGGGTGTAGGCTGGATGAGACTTCGCACGAATACGCATAAACAATCTTTATAAGCTCGCGGTTGAGAGAACACTTCAAGCATACAGAATATTTACGTCGTTTCATAGCATTATTTTTGTCGAAAATAGATATTCGAAAATATCTAATTCCGAAAAGCTCATTTACCGGCAAATCGCTTCATTTGGTCAAAATAAGTCAGTATTACTTTGGCAGTTTCTGTAGTTAAATCTGTTTGAATAATTTATTTAAGAAAGATGATTTCTTAGTGTCTTGAGTTACCGCTCAAATAATAGTCTATCGACATAAAAAAAATAAGTTCTGTGGTCGCAGCACCATTGCTATCTAGAATTGAATGCTCCCGAACCTTATCCTTCTTAATGAACACAAAGACTCAATAAATTATATGGGTCTGGATGAGCAAACTTTAAGTTGCCTCCGTATAAGATGCTGCACGTGATAAGAAATTAAACTGGAGCACTGCAAGGTCTGCATTGTATCTAAACCAGCTTAACGCAGCAGCTGAAAGAGTACAATGTCGCCGTTCGCATACCATCCCTTGAGCTTACGGTGCTCGGTAGCAAAAGGAAAGGGTGTGCGAATAGAAGACAAACTGACAAGGCGAGTCCATAGCGACAATTTACTACAATCGCTTGGCCAATTAATGTCAAAGTCGACTACATTTCCTCAATGAAGGCGTCTACGGCGGGTGGCAAATTAAAACAAACGGCCCTCGCGTACGAAGACATTTGTCAATTGTCAACCCTAGAATGTTAGAGGCAGAACGGACGAAAGGGTGGGCTGAAGGAAAGGTTAAAAAAATGGGTATCCCTGGAAATTCGCGTAAACATTGGATTAGTCTTAGTCACACACGAAAACATACTTTAACCGAGGCATCCTGCCACATAGGACGGCTTCTACGCGCAACAGGACACGAATCTACTTTAGTGGAGAAGTCTACGAACATCACCAGCAGGACACTTTCAAAAGGAACTAATACATGTTTTCGAAGCGGCTTTTTGGGCTTCATTGAATTCTGTATCCTTGATTTGCATTACACTATTCTATTCGACGAAGATTCTAGATCCGCTTTATTGGCTTTACTTCTGACCCTTTAATACTCAACCCGTTGTGATATAATTTGAAGGAGAGTGAGCTTTTTTGCTCGGATTGCCGTTCCTTGTTGGCAGATGTCTAATTTTGTCTGTTCAAAATACCATTATAGAAAGTGGTTGCAGGACAGTAAATCAAATATATTTCCTGGAAATTTATAATTGGCACCATTTTAAAAACTTGTCAAGGAAGTGAGCTGTAATTTTAGTAGGAACTACCATAGTTGATCTCTAAGTTACATGTTAATATTTTGGCAATTTTTATATAATGTTAAAAAAATCGCAACAATGTTAATACACGTCTATTGACACCTTAACAATGCAAATCGTATGTTTGGTTCGCCAGATATAGTGCATGACAGAAACTACCTTCAAACGGGCAAAACAGCAAAAAACCCCGACCGAAATGTTCCAAAAACTAATCAGCTCTTAAGATTGATACCTTAACGAAGTCGATGCGAGTTTGTTTACGTGAGTTATGCTCGTAGAAAAAACTGTCCACAAACGCACATACGTACGTACGGACGTACGTACGTACATACACACACATACATACTTCAACAACAAGGGATGTATTCGTGACCTCTGTAGTTCAGAATATTCATGCAGAGTCTTTCCTAGCTTTGTCGGCGCCCTGGGCGGCATTGAATATAAATAATCAATTTCTGCAATGACCCAGGCATGTGGGCACACACGTAAATACATATGTCATTGGGGTCAAGAATAATTTAGTAGAGAGAAAACAATGAGATTTGGCTATGCCACTTTCTGCACGGTGCGCATCTAAAGTGTGCATCCAAAAATGATGGATCTATGCACAACCACCTGTGGTAGAAATTCAAACTGCAACTACATCCCAAAATCGTTAACGGAAAAAGGGTTATTTTGAAAATGATAAATTGGTCAGTTGATCAGAAAGATCATTCTTATTTTTGTTTTATATACATATCTGCTCTTTTGTGTAGCCAATTACGAATACAGATTTCGAGGAATTTAAATGCCACGTGGATAAAAAAGGACTTCAAAACCAGCACAGCAAATAAAAAAGGGGTGGAAGGAACATACGCTAGGACTAAATTGTCTGGCCATTCATTTCATTCAGAATCAGAGGTTGAGATTTAATCTCGGAAATTGCTAACCACGTACGAGGAGCAGCACAGTTACTGATACTGAGGTCTGAACAGTAGGTAAAGAAAGGCAGTAATCGTGAAAAGAATTAACAGTGTAAGCAGAGGTGGTAGCGGCCACGGTGACAGACGATGGATATCTCGGAAAAACTTAGTTCTATATGTTCAATTGTTGGCGTAAATCGACCTCTCGCTTCGAGATTCGTTGTTAAGACAGTCTAGGTGCCTCTTCGTGGTTGATCACCTAGTGAGACTGTTTGAATCGTGGCCAAAGTTGGCTACAGATATGATAGTGAATCTAACATATTTCAGAAGCCCAATTGATTATCACCCTAATACTAAGTTGTTTTTGCGAACGAATTGAAGTAATTTCCTGCTCAACCCCATTTCCTACTTCTAAAAACTCTGAATCGGAAGCTGAAGATGTCGAAAGCTTCAAGAGTTGTTTGGTGGATGATTTATATGTAATTGACTGGTTTGGATAGCAACGAACCTCATTCACGTGGCTTCATTTTTATTTTAACTTGATGATATTTTATTTATTTTTGATTTTGATATTTTGAGACGTTGTTTGAATATGGACATACCGTTTACAAAATAATGTTTTGATAAGCAAAGCCTGAAGTATTGATGGTTGCAAATGAGATTGGCAAACTGGATGACGACGTTGATGATGAACACATTTATATAAAAAGACATGGGACACAAACGCATCGAAAAAATCGATCGAAGAATCGGAAAAATCGCGAAGCTTAAAGACACCTTAAGATATACTTGATATCGGAACAAGCAAAAAGGTCGGATAACACATGAAAAATTGACGCTAATACCAAGGCAACAGTAGAAGATTACTGGAAACTTAAGTAACCTTGCGTCTATCAAGACAGAATACTGACTACGGTGCATCGTTGCTGGCGAATCTAACCTTGCATTTGCAAAGTGTGTTGTTAAGGGTGAGGGAAGGTTTTTCCATCACCCAATTGATTGAATTATAGAAAATTCTTGACGGATCACGAATTATCATTAATCGCGATGACGCAAACGCAATATATGCTGGATAGCAAGTATGGTATTTGATATCTTGTCATTAAAAAATTTACCACACGAAGAAAATATCGCCTTCAACTTGTGGCTTGCGATGAGGTCACTTTTGACGAAGTCAAGTTCGTCCACCTCCCCGAAAAAGTTATGGAACAAACGTTATTTCATAGCTGATAAATTGGAATGGTTAAAGGGGGAGGTAAGGTTTGCTTCGTCTAAAAAATACCTTTTTTCATGATTTTTTTTTAGAAAAAATTACTACTGTAGGCTTATTTTACATATTATTATATGAAAGTACATCATGTGAAGAATATTTAGAAAAAAATTTGTTCAAAAATAAAGAGAAATAACGGATTTATTGTAGATCTCCGCAGGCGCCTAGAAAAAAGTTTTTGTGCGGTGACCAGCATCACTGGATCATCTGAAACCAAAAAATCAAAATGCTTTCTTCAGTTTATTACTTTATCTCTCCAGTCTCGTCGAGTTTTTTTAATTATTAAATTTTTTAATTTTTGGCACCATTTTGATGCCAAAATAACGATTTTTGACGAAAAAATCGACCTATTTGTTATTGTAAAATTGTTAGGAATTAATTTTAAAAAAAAAACTCAACATAGCTAGAGAGCCATATATATGTAGAATATGTGTACAAAATTTCAAAACGATCGGTAAAAACTACATGTTTGGGAAAATCGATTTAGAGTTTTGTACACTGAAAAAATGAAAACATCTTGAGAAAAACTGGATTTTCTTATAAAATACGTACATGTCATCATCGATGCTGGGTCCATACAGTATATCACTATCATCCACGTTATCTAAGGCATCTCTTTGCTCCTGTCGATAAAAATAATACAATAGAGACCGAAACAGTTGCCGCTCGCCGCCGCTCAGCGCAGGTAGCTAAAAGGCGCGCAAACCTAAGAGGTACGGTACAAATTTAATACAATATTCTTCAGATGTTGTACTTTCAGAAAAATAAACAAAAATGGAAGAAGAAAAAAGTTGTCAAACCTTACCCCCCCCCCCCCCCTTAAACAACTCGCCTTCTATTCGAACGAACGTAAGGAAGGGATACAGATGAATGATGATCATAAAAAGAAGCTTGTCATGAAGTTCAATTCTTTGTGTTGATTTTCTTCTTTGAAAATCGACTGCAGACCTAGCTACACGTGGACGATTTGCTTTTTGATGCAATGAACGAAAAAAGAAACAATCTTAGCGACTGTATAAGCTATCATTTGTATGGCCGGATCCAATGCCAGACAATAAGAAAGATCGATTTTTCGGTAAACAACGATGATAGGTGGCGAAACGAACGAACAGTGAGCGCTATTTTGGACGGAGTATCAACGGAGTTGGTGGCATAACCCAGGATTTCGGCGGAAGCAGTGTTGGTTGTTGGTGATGTGACGCTTGACGACCAAAGACGGCCGTTTTAGTGGAAGCTGAAATTTTATGTAGGGTAGGATCAGTTAAGTAAATAAGTATACAATCTTAAATTACATACAAGAAGACTAGTGTTGGTTCAATTTTATTTCAATTTGTCCAAGAAGACAATGTTTTTCGGTGAAAAATCATTTATTCCAAACAAAAAGTCACAGCTCTGAACCGTTTATCACTTGAGGTTCAGTGCCCGGGTTGTCTTGACATGGTGTAAATGTTGGCTTAAACTAAATTAGCCAGCCATTCTTCGCGGGAGACCACCAGGTGAGACTTTTTAACTTGTAGCCATTAACATATGTTTTCTCTAAGCAATAAAATACATGGTACAAATGGATCCATGATATTGCAGGACCATAAGTAATATAAAATATTGGAAAAGATGATAAAGTGAACGAAATTTATATTTGATACGTGTATAAAAGTTTGGGACGCATTTGGTATAGGAGGCAGTGGCGAGGCGTTCATATAAGCCGATTCTCATCGGGTTCCCTTTCCAAATATGTTCTAAAAATGTCTAACACTTCAGTTTTATAAGCGAATGAAGTGTTTATTTACTTGCATGCATCACTGTAAACATGCACAATCGTTCCTCTTGATCTCAGTGTTTATTCCATTATCATGGCAACTCGGTTTTCCTTAATAGGATATGGAAACAAATCAAAAAGTCGGTAGCGTTCCCGGCTTGCGAATCAGCTGTAAAATTGATGCTAGAAAATCATCGAAAACTCTCAATTAGAAATACATACTGTTGCAATAGTCTATACGTCTATACCTTGATTGTTGCAGGAAATTCACGTAAGCTCTACTAGTAAGCTACAGAACGTGGAAAGAGTTTATTGTTAAATGGGGAAGCGTGGTTCCGAGGTGACGGACGGCATCCTCTTCGGGTGCTGTCATTTACCATCCGCCACCAGACAGCATGACCACGGTTAGGCTTATTGATGGATTAAGCAAATTATACTTCAACTCTTTGATAAATTATTTGTATCCGCGCAGTATAGCGACTGTGTTAGCGTATATTATGTATACGTAGCAATTCTATATAATCATTATCAAACCAAGCTTCCCCATTTAATTATGATGGTACCAGCCAGAAATCTGGAAACAAAAAAGAACCTTCATTAATGTGTAAAAATAGTGTTAGCAAAGTTGCAAACCAAAAGCACACTAGTGGGCGATGTTGTCGACTAGACACGGAGGTTCAAACCCCAAAATAAAAATGATTATTTGGTTTATTGTTATTTGATTGTTTTTGTGAAATTGTGAAAGTGGTAAAGTGTTACTATTAACTTATTACAGATTTTCTTGTGGGTGATTTTTTAAAATTTTGATATGTCTTTTAATGTAGATTGCTGCCTTACCGATTTTTTGACGACAGAAGAAACACTATTTTTTAAATTAAGTTTTGATCAGAAACAGGGTAATTCAAATGGGGCGAGCGAAACCTGAGCTCAAAATTATTTATAAGCGGAAAGATGGGTTTTCGAAGTATTTTCTTGGCTCTCTTTATGAAAAGTATCCACGGCTTACAGGAAGCTGTAAACAGAAAGAATGATTACGGTAGTATTTCTCTATATGCTTATAATATATTGCTTTGTCTGTTAGGGGTCCATGTCTCTCAAATAGTAAGCGGCTTACCCACAGTAATTTTTCACCCCTCGCCACTGATAGGAGGAGCCAGTAAAATACTTATACGAAAAATCTATTGTAATTGGCTTAATACTAATGAATTACCAAACATTTTCTTCGATTTCAAAAATTTTAAAACATGTGCGTATGAATACCAGAACGCCGTTCTTTAAATAATGATATTCGTCCTATCACTGTTTCCTTATATTAAAAAGTTCAAAAAATTAATGAGGAGTTTTATCATACGGTCAACTTTGCGTGTTTGTCTAAATAAGTTTCACAACGTAAGCATGTACGCATACAATTCGTTAATATTGTTGAACACATTTCATGCAATGTTTGCTAAAAACCGGTATGTAAAATTTAAAGTTGCCGGAAAGGCACTTATCGGTTATAGATCTGTTTGCTTACACACCAATAAAAGTCGAAAGTTATTTTCATCGAAATGCTAGGTTTTGCCTCAAAATCCAAAGAAATCATGTCGTGTATGACATATTTGAATTTTCTCACCGCTCACGAAAATCAAACGAAGAAGGAAGCAGATTTTTCCTCTTTGTAGCCACAAAATGTGAGCCATGAGCGGAAAATAAAACGACTAAACATACCCTGTTGCATGGAAACCACTTGGCCTGTTGAATAGAGCACTCTGAAGTCCGTCCTCACCCTATTAATTTATAACCGCACTATTAATGGTACGGCAGAAGTGGGTGGAAGGCCGTTAGAGTAGCCTGCTGAGCTAGACATTGACTGTTGAACACATGAGACATTGGAGCTATCTCATTCACAAAGGCGCCACGAGTATACTCACAAAGCCACGGATCCCAACCACTAGTATGGATTGGTGGGTTGTAGGTCGTTCTGCCGCCAAACCACCCACCAACCATTTCCCTGGCAGCCATGACAAGAAGATGGAGCTTCGGGCGAAATTGGAGGAGGTGTAGAACAAAAAGCGTCTGCTTCGTGTGATACGTTCGTTTCCTACAATGAAAAAGTGTAAAAATAAAAGTTGTTTGTTGTTCAAGGAAACAAGTAGCTTGCATTCATTCCGGGAGACCAAGTTCCGGAGAATCTCTGGATAATGAGGAGAACATTTCGCAACGACAATTTCGAGCTTACCTGTTGAAAGTTGCTGCAAAGAGGATGTCGGATCCTAGCAACTAATGAAGACCGGACTATCATGGGACATTGTGTAGAAATCTGGAAAATCATGAAAATAAGCTATTAATCGAGTGTTTTTGTGGACCACACCTTGCTCTGATACCAATGCCACTCCCATGATAATTTTCGTATGCGTTTCTTTGAAATATTGCTTGGAATCAATGGAAAGCGTACAAAAATCAAAACAAATTGCCATCATTGCTAAGCCAACCCATATAAAGCGTCGTAATTGGGATCGAAAAGCAAGTGGATTTTTGAGTGGATTAGGAAGTAGTTCTCTTTGTTTTTGTCAAAAACGTAGCATTATAATTTACGGTTGGCAATGATATTGACGAATTTAAAAATTTGCTGGAAAATTTACGATAAAATGATCAGTATGAGAATCTTTTGAAGGAATAGAGGTTTGCTCTAAGAGGATCCAATTATTTTCGAATAGTTTTGGCAAACTGTTCGGTAACATTAGAAGCAGGAAACTTGCAAGGAAGGCGGCGACAATTCCAATGAACAAAAAAGACATTGGACATTTTGGAGATGCCGACAATGAAAAAAGTTCTATATTCCTGGCGATGTAGTCAATATCAACAAAACGTTATTATATGTGCATCGTTTTTGCGGCAAATGGTGAAAAAATTCAACAACGAGATCAAAAAATTGACCGGTTGATGGGTGAAAATATTTCGGAAACGTAGAAATTTTAGATTGAGTGTCAAATAATTCTCCTTTTGCACCATCGTTTTTGACGGAGTTCCATTCTCCGAATAAAACAACATCACCAGCTCTAGCCCATGCATTTAATGCTGACGAAACGGAATTATTTTGGAGTATGCTGCCAAAAAGTCTCTTGTGCTGCAAAAAGGATACTTGGCTACTATTTGAACCTAAGAAGCGCCACTAATGTGCAATAATAGTGTTAGTGACTTGCTAACCAAAAAGCACACTAGAAGGCGAAGTTGTCAACTAGACTAGGAGGTTCTAATCTATGCTAAATAACTAATATACTATTTGAAGATATAACAAAAACAAAAATTGACTTTTCTCGCATTAGTGCATTCAACGCGTTCTCATGAAAAAAACTCGAGGTCATAGTGCATTCAAAAATCATTTCTCCCCGCACATTACGATTCAAATGCTAAGATGACACAGTAAATTTTCATAGATTGTAAGTTCTTTGAAATTTCCGAATTCATATGTATCGAAAAATTTACAAGTGAAGAGATTTCTGGACAAAAAGACGGACAATGCGACGTGTCATCTTTGGTCTGATGATGAATTTTAAGTCTGAAGTCCTTTTTAGTGGAAGCATAACAGTTATAAGACGTAACTGTAATGTTTTTCCATCATAATGGAACACCGCTAACTCCACCCATGCACCAAAATGTAGTCAGTTCGCGGAAGATTTACTACAAGCGTAATCTTTAAGTCTGAACGGCTTAGTAGTTAGAGCGCTTTCTTCCTATGTACCGAGTACTATGTTCGAAGCTGTTTGGCATCAAGTCATTTTCGAAAATGAGTATCGGAGTCAAAGTCAGAGTAAGTAACACGCACGAGCGTTTTGCTAACTACTTCACCTCCTAGTGTTTCGTCGGTCATCTTAATGAGGTAACTTTACCATTACCTCAAAGCCACTGCCTAATTTGGGCACTTGAGCCAACGATTAGTACAAATGTTATTATTAAAATAGTGTAACTGATTCAGATTCTTGATTTATTGACACGTAGTAAATTTTTTCATTCAAAGTTTGGGATAAATTGTCACCTTTGTTAGTAGAGAAATGTTGAAACAATTTTATTTTATGGCATAGAAACCAGAGATATCACACTATCCGTTGAAGAGAAACAGATGCGCGCAGAGATGTAGAGTGAACTGTGAAATACAGAAGCTATAAGATTTGCTTCAGTTGTTATCTAGCGCCCACAAAGTTCCAAATGCTGCTATAGAAATCTTGAGTTATGGAAACCCTAAAAAACGATTCAAATTAAGAAAGCCAAAACGCTGAAGATACGCCAAAAGCATCACTAGGAAATTCAAAGTTTCCTGAAAACAATTAAAATGGTAAGCAAATATTTATTGTTGATGATTTAAGAGAAAAAACTTTTTGAGGCATAGGAGAAGGTACCGAACCATGGCAAAATATTGATTTTTTATTTACCTTAAAAAATTTTAGACTCTCTTGCACCCAAAAATTACTTCAAACATGTTATTTCGCCACTGTAAAGTAGGTACCAAAAACGAAAAGAAATATAATTGTTTTATTAGTTTTATTCGTTCAAATCGAGGCTAAATTGTGAAAAGTGATGAGCGAAATGCACTCTTTGAAACAGCAGAACTGGAAGTTTTTGATATCAAAGTGTTTTCAAATGATGACGGTGGCGAGCAAGATGTATAAGATATTTCCTCAAAAAAATCTCTTGATATCTTCTACTAGCAACTATTTTGCTCTCTTATTGTAAGGTGGCACGTTGCAATGCATTGCAAAAAAACATTAACCAAACATATTAGGGTTTTCGAACCTCCGTTTCTAGTCGACAAACTCCTGCCCACTAGTGTGCTTTGTTTATTGGTTCGCAACTCTGCTAACACTATTATTACACATTAATGGAGGTTCTTGTTTCCAGGCTTATAGCCCGGTATATTGTTAAAATGGGAAGTGTGGTTTCGGGGTGACGAACGGCACCCATCACTAAGCCTAACCGAGGTCGTGCTGTCTGGTGGCGGATGGTAATGACAGCACCTGAAGAGGATGCCGTCCGTCACCCCGAAACCACACTTCCCATTAACCAAACAATATTCGCAAACGAAAAATAAACAGATATTCTTAATGAATTTTACCAAATAGTCTGGAAAATTTCTCCATACGGAAAAGGCTGAAAAGTTTTGAGCCTACTACCTCTAAGTGTGACTAATGTCTTGCACCATATGTCACTAATTGCGAATACCCTCAGTAGTATAAATACCGAGTTACATATCACTAGCATGATTACGCTTTCAGTAATTAAAACGTGGTTATCACCATTTATGAGTCATCCGTGCAATGTATGAAATCGGAGTACAGAGCTGTTACAAAATTCCTCGCAAAGAAGAACCAAACGCCGACGGAAATGTTTGAAGAGATGTCAACAGTTTTTTGAGACTCTAAACCTTCATTTGCCATTATAAAACGTTGAAGGCAAGAATTCAAGCATGGCAAGGAGTCGCTAGAAGATGATCCCAGGTCAGGGCGTCCTATCACTGCCGTTAAGGAAGAAAATACGAGTATTTAAAAAATTAGAGACTTGTAGTAGAAGATCGGAGAATCAAATTGTGACTTATAGCTGCAGCCATAGGTATTAGTAAAAAACGAATCGGTGACTTTTTGCATAAACATTTACACAAAAATGTTCACTTCCTGGACAAGCGGCGTCGGATCACAATTTGGCAGGGGTTTTTGGACATCTGTGGCGATGATCCTTGTGACATTTTTTACTCACCTTGTCACTGCTGATGAAACATGGATCCACTAGCATGATCCAAAATTACAAAAACATATGAGTGTCGGGAAACTTTTGTATGCGTTTCGGCATTGTTTAGCATCGTTCCATATGAATGGGCATCCATGCTTCTTGCACTGCTTCGAGCGATTGGTCAATGTTTGTGAAATTCCATACTGTTATGGCTTCTTTTATGTCTTCCTACAAGTGCTCTATTGGATTTGAGTCCGGACTCGTTGATTGGCAGTCTAAAACGGACTTCCTTGTGCATCGTGCCGTATGTTTGGGGTCGTTGTCTTGCCGAAAATTCCATACAATAGAAAAATTCTTCTAAGTCCATGGCAACATGATGCTTTATAAGATGTTGAGGCACTTTTCCTTGGATAAGATTTCTTCCAAACGGAGTCTTTGTCTAAAACTCAACCAAGAAAAATATTCCCAAACATTCATGGAGCCATCTTTGTGCTGAACAGCACTTGAAGTGTAGCGAGGGTCGATTTTTTTACTTCTTAGTTGTCTTACATATCTTCTGTCATTACAGCCAATGTGGTTATTTTCATTTCTTCAATCGAAAGCATGAATTTCCATTAATTTTTCAACGTTGAATGTTCCCGTGCGAATCTAAGCTTTCTTTTGATTAGCTGCCGTTACCAGGTGGTTCTTCCTGGCCATCCTGCTATGTATGCTTCGACAAGAACAGAAGTTTTCTCACTGAAATATCGCTACTTTTCCCGAGAAGTTGGCGATGCAATTTCGACAGCTGAACTTTTTGGGCTCCGTGTCGATTTTCGGACAATTTATCTATTCGTTTTATTAGTTGTCTTTTGAGTTCTTTTAGCCCGGGAAATACCTTGGACAGTCTTGCGAGTTTTTACATATTTCAGTGTTCCATAAATCATTTCGATGGGACACGCTAGGCGGATATTAATTTCCTGATATGACAAGCCAAATTCTCTCAAGTCCACAATTTTTTGTCTAACTAGAGATGTGGAGCTCTTAGCCTTTCCATTCGTTATTGAAAGTTAAAAAACGTTTGAAAACTTTGAAAATCACGTTCAAATTACAACGAATGCAACTGGGTTTCTTGAACTTATCATAAGGAATTCGCATGCCATCTTATTTATAGTAAAATACATTGTTTCTAATTACATGGCCGTTCCAAGTCTTGGGTTTTCCAGGACTTTTTTGTCCTATTCTTATTGAGATAGCATTGGCCAGCTCTGCCTCCCTCAATGAACATCGAATCAGTTAAAATCAAATCTAAGGCGAATGAATTACATCCAAAGATTTATTGACTAATTGGTTTTTTCTTCGCAACCTACAAGTGTGTCTAATTATATATATGTCCGCAGCTGTCCATGAAAATATTTTGATGTCGTCAAGGAGCCAAATATTTATTATATATTGTTACTTCAAAACTTAGAGTCTCAAGATGTCTGGGCAGATGCTCAGGAACGTTGAAAGCTAGTTATGAGATTGTTTGCACAGATTCATGTTAGCTTTCGGAAAATCTTGTATTTTGCACTTACTTCATGACGTATACATCTTTCTTTGGGCTCACCTGTTGTGCTTCTATGAATAAGTTAACAAAAACTTGGACTCGTATGTCATTTATATCTGATTGAATTCTTTAAAACATTCTACCAGATATTACACCATGTCTTGCTTCCATGATCCTTACTGAAAGTAGCAGTAAAACTGAACCTTTTAATATTGTTAGATCTGTTTGATAGCCCGCAAATAAGTTTATCATGATTTTTTCTTCGATACCTCCAATTTTAAAAAATGTTTCAGAAATTCATCGAATTAAAAATAGTATTATATTTTTCAGTTCTCAGGTTTGTGCTTTGCTAGATTTCATTAAGATTTTTGAAAACAATTAAGTAAATAGCTAAGGATTTGGACTTTATCAACTGCTAAAGAGCATTCTACATAAGAACATATTTAGGTTCCAGCTTGATGGGTTTTTATTAAATGAACAAATCACTCACAATAGAGTTTCCACATTTTCAGGAACATTTCTCATCAAACCATTAGTTCTGATAAGAACGAACTCTGGTTTTTGACCTGATTTTTCCAAATATCCAAGGAAGGTTTCAAATTTTTTTTGAAATGTATGGTAATTATGTAATATTAAAACTTCATCTTTTATCTACAACACAATATCTCCAACAAATGAATCTTGAAATTGAATCACAATTTCCATTTGCATTCAAATATATTATTGCGGTTTATCTTCCATGTAAAGCAATCGATTTATGGCCAATAGCCAAAAGGGTGTTAATTTAGGTAAACAACCGCACAAGCATATAAAACCGCAGCGCAAGACAAGGAGTATGACTTCAATTTAATAGAAAATTGTGGTTCGAATCGATTTCCTCACTGCAAAGAACTATAAACATGCACAAAGTCTGTTCCACAAATACACTGAGACGAAGTTAGGGGATGCAGATCAACTCTCAGATTGGTCACATAATTGGCCTCAAATTCACTCAACTTTAACAAGTGATGATGAAGTGCTCGAGCAAACACTTGTCCATCTTAAAAGGATCCTTCCGCTTCGGTAACAATCAAGTAACATCATCTAATACAAGTGAACAATTGCACTCATACAAAGCCACAAGTAAGTCATCGTGCTGCCATGTACCTTCGTCTCGGCGCCAACTGACTGAACCTTCCCCCGGTAATTAAATATCCAGATTTTCTGACCGAAAAATAAAAGTTGAGCCATATGGAGCGACGTAATAATTATTTCCCCATTATAATAGCATAAAATTATGACGACTACGCTTGTATGGGAATACATTGGGTATCTAAAACGACTCGCGGGAAATGAGTTCTAGACGGAGTGATTAAGGGATGATGTACATCTGGGGTAGTGAGTACTTAAACCGTATTAAATTTTGTATTGCTGTGGATTTGAATTAGTACAATTTAGTTATTTGTTTGTTGATAAATAAACTTTACATAATACACCTATTAAAGAGTTCCAATTGGTACCGATTTTCGGAAATGGTCGTGTGAAGAGTTAGTTTTTCTCTCAATTTTTTACTTAATATCCTAAGAAGCAGTAGGAAATAAAATTTTGGCGAACAAAAATTCAAAGTCTTGGCCGTTCATATTTTTTCTCTCTCGTTAAAAGAACCATTATTTCGAAATTTCGATTCCGATCAAAGTTTCTGCAGGGAAGTTTCAGTTGAAATTATTGTTTTGAAATATCAAAAACTTCCGAAATTTCCATTGAACATATTTTAGGTAAGCAAATTATTTAGAAAGAACACAATCTTAACGAATTTCTTCAAAAGTATGTCTCTCTTTACAAATTAATCATTATTTTAAGGACGAAATTTCCTGGTGAAAATCTGCCGCTAGAATGTTCATAAAAACGCGTAAAAGACACGGATATAGATTAAGATCTATATTGAGATGGCATTTAATAGACAAAAATCAGTGCACGATAAACAGTAAAGTGCATAAGCTCAAATATGCGACCATCGTCCCACTCGGATGTCTGGAAACAAAAGTTGCCCGCAACGGTAGAGCTGGTGGGACTGGCTGAAAAGCCATTCGTAATGGGATTGAATGTTGATCATCACCGCGAGTGAGTAGAGCTGTGACTGTCATAAAGACTATTCATTTATTAGATTTTTAAAAGTATGCTAGAAATATATTCGTTGAACCCAAAAAATGTTAGAGTGCAACAAACTAGTAACGAATAAATAGTGAATAGAATGCAGATTGCTCTTATTTTTGGATGCGGATTTGACTTTGAAACCATTTTAAAAAATTAATTTGGATTATAAGCTGTTAAAATCAGATGAAACTGTTAATACTGAACGCTACTGACAACAAATGCTCAATTTGTGACATGCATTGATCAAAAAATGTTTACAATGGATCCGAAAAGACGTTAAAATGATTTTATGGCACGATAATGCACCGTATCATAAAGCATAACTGGTTAAAAATGCATTTAAATCAATTGAATGGGAAATATTATCACACTCGCCTTATTTACTGGACTTTGCTCCGTCCGATTATCACCTATTCGCATCAAAAGGATACGTACTAGCAGGGCAGCACCTCGCCAATTTCAAAGCAGCTGAAAAATGGCTCGTTAAATGGTTTTGCTACATACACATCAAATGACCAATGCTTTGAATAATTTTTCTTGTTTTCTAGAGCAAAAATCCGATAATAAAATGGAAAACGAAAATCCGTTAGTAAAATGGTCGTGCTGTCTCTTGACGGATGGTAAATGACAGCACCTGAAGAGGATGCCGTCCGCCACCCCGAAACCACACTTCCCTTCTAATTATGATTACCGGCCAGAAATCTGGAAACAAGAACCTCCATTAATGTGCAAAAAATAGTGTTAGCAAGTCGCAAACCAAAAAGCACACTAGTGGGCGGGTTGTCGACTAGACACGGAGGTTGAAAACCCAAAATATATCCGATAATAACTTTTTACCCACCTGGTAAATAATAGATAAAAGACAAAAAAAAATTCTGAAGATTCTGAAAGAAAATCCATATTTTCCACTTTATAAATATCTTGAACGTGGCCATTTAGTAAATAAACTTTATATGGAACAGTTAGTAATCAAAGGACCTATTATTGGTTTCGTGAAAACTTTAGGTGTGTTTTAAATTATTTACAGTTTTCTAGGAAACACATAAATGAGGATATCAATAAGCCTCACCTTTCCTTCCTTTATATGAATGACACGTTAGATGCTCGTGATAGAGTTGCTTTAAATAAAAAATTCAAAAAAATATTTTTTATGACAATCACAAGTTAATAAAAGTTTGTCATGAAATTAAAAAAAACCCAAATTATCAATGCAAAAGTTATGAGAGTAATAAATGTTAATAAATAAAAAATGCACGTTGATAGGTTAAACAAATGTTATCTTCGCTTTTTAAGACCGAAGCTGTCTTTGGTCATGGCTTGGACTGCCACAAGAGAGGCATAAAAATGAAAAGAAATAGGGTGCCACTCGCTTCTGCATTAGAACAGCCTCATTAAGGATTTCGACAAGGTAACTTGAACCGTGCCAAAGCTTAAAAACCTTTTATGAGTCAGACAAACGAAATATTCCGTGACAAGAAACAATAAGAGAAATAACTTTCGTAACGCACTCCAAATTAGCTCGATTACGAATCACAGAAGTCTGTTAACGGTACTATTATTTTTTTAAAAATATATGTGGGTTTTTGAAACATTCAACAGTTTTAATCTTTCTAATTCTTATTCTATTGTCCTGTTGATAGAGCGCTTGCCATCTCCGGACGGCTTTCCAAGGAAGCTGATTTATCCACAAATCCACCAAGAAACGAATGTTCACAAAAGAAGAAGCCAAAGGAGCCAGAACTTGCATGAAACGAACAGGTGTTTTCAAAAAAAAGACTCTCCATCGAACTTGGACTGCCAAACGAACAACTAGTTTCGATCCCTCGGCTCCACTTCTTTATGCTTTCCGGGTCTCATTCCGGCGTTTTTGGTGGTTGGACTTGAGTTTGAAATTAAGTTCACACGTTCTTTTTCGCCGGGTTATGCCATTTTCCGACTCCCATCAGTTGGTGGTGGCCTTTGGCGTTAGCTGGTTAACAGTTTGTCCCACTGACGTTTCTCTTGACTTGACTTGGCGTCACTGAATCTAACCTGCTTGGCGATTCTAAGCCCAAAGCGCCACAGGCTCATGGGATGGTTGCCCCGAAAAGGTAGATTGGTCGCAAGTTAGCTTGTTGATAATGTTAAGTATCTCTACCTAAGGGTTATTCTACTGTTGAAGTTGCGGTTCGATATTGTGCCAGCTTAGAATTCATCACTGATTCGGGTTTGGGTAAGTAATGCATCCATTATGGTTGTCTTATAATACGAGCCACATCTCCTTGATAATGTTCCAAATTCCAATAGTAGCGTCGTCTAAATTTTGGCTACAGACTTCAATTTGCGTCGAGTTGGTTAGATAATTGGTGATAAATTAACGACGTCGATTTCAATGTTGGTAGCTAATGTTGAACTTTTTGCCGTAAGTAAACTCCAAGTTATGTGTATAATCCAAGTTACATGGCTAAAAAATGTAAATGTAATACTACACTTTCATCAATTCAATTGTTAGATAGTGGCTTTTGGAGTTATTTTACTTACGTACTTACCTACTCAGTATATGGTGGATGAAAGACTTCAAGGAAAAAAACTCTGAATATTGTTTTAAATAAATATTGCCTCCAGTGAGAAATGTTCAAGGTATTTAGATGAATCCGGAAAAAAACTCTTCCAATTGACAAGAATTTTTCTATTACAAACATTCGAAACATGATAGATTATATATAGCGAATTCAATCAATCCAGCACAACTTAGTACTCATAAAAATTGTCTACTCGTTTTGGGTACTGAAATGCTCAAATCAACTGCAAACATAAGTGATTCGAAATTTAGCGAAATGAAATGTATTTTTCTTTTGTGTACCTAAGGCCGAGTATATTTTAGACTCCTTTCGTAGCATAGTTCGTATAAATTGCGATACTTTATAGGCGTGATATTTTTAAACTATCAACAATTATTTGCCGAATCTTTACTCATTACACTTACATTAAAATTATGACCATAATGTGTTTTTTTAAAAAAAACGATATTATTTTCTAAACACGCGACATTACTTACAAAACCGCCAAAAACATGAAATCTTTTCATGTTTTTGTCAGTTTTTAGTGACTTTATGTAAAATTTAAACGTTCAAACAAACTGGAAGACAAGTATTTTCTTAGATTGAAAAAGAAAAGGTAATTTTAAATTGAATGAACTTTTTCCTGATATATTTTTTTCTATGTAAACCATAAACTCAAGTAAGCCAACGCAAAAATCTTGGCTATTTGGTTTATTAAAACTTGTTTCAAGAGCATTTTTATATGCTACTTATTTTAATTCTTTTCTATTTAATTTTTTTTTGGATGCATTTGGTAGTACAATCGTACAAGAAGCCTCCTTCATTTTCAGGGTGATTCACCCTACAGAACAACCAAGTGGCGAGAGAGAAAATTGGGTCTAGGACGTGTGGCAATCTGCTCGCTATAAAATGAAATAGTGCTGGGATTCCCCTATCAGACAATCACCACTTGTTGACACCGGCGCAAAGCAACAAGTTCCCAAGACACACTTTAACTTCTTTACCACCA
Organism: Oxycera nigricornis; assembly: GCA_963942545.1. Taxonomy (NCBI): domain Eukaryota; kingdom Metazoa; phylum Arthropoda; class Insecta; order Diptera; family Stratiomyidae; genus Oxycera; species Oxycera nigricornis. The sequence goes on from OZ012659.1 coordinate 98,585,300, forward strand.
AAGGCCAACAGTGGGCCGACTGGGCGTGGGGGCTGTTTGTCGGGTGGATTGAATGTGAAAAAATGGGACTGGATTCATGTCGGGGTTGTTGATGTTTCGCGCCCTTGTCGAAAAAGCTCGAATTTCCGTCGGTCGGCACGGCTCGGGAAATCGGTTGCCAGCTGTTGCGCATGAGTTACCACCGCCCCATCCCGTTCGCACCACTGCGTATTACGGTGCCTCCACCCTGTTGCTGCTAAGCATGCGTTTGTTTCCGCCGAACTATCATCTTTCGTACCGCACCCTAATGTCTTGGCAATATAGACGGCGGTCACTTTGGTTCTAGTTTTGAGCTGTCGCGAGTCAGTTTGGAACCTGGGAGCTGATGGTGGCAGTAATTTACAAAAATTCAGTCCGAAGTGAACCTTCATAGGTGGTACTCCGATCGGGTGGCAGGTGTTTAGAAGCGATAGCTTCAAGTGGTGAGACCATGTGAGGACACATAGTGGTGATTGCAAGTCTCCACGCCAATAATTCCCTTCTGGCCTAAACTCATGGTCGACATCAGGCAATTGAACAGAGTTGAAAGGAGCCGGTCCAAATCACTGTAACTGCGATCAAACGTGATTCTGTGTCCTTCGAAAGCCACAACAGCTTCAGCGAAGAAAAGACAGCGTCCAAGAAAACACTTTTGGCTGACAGCTGTGGTGTGGTGTCTTTGTCGTGTCCTTAAATTTCCGCAGAAGACGGCATGTGTTAGTGCGCGGTGATAATTGTTGCCCCGACGACTTGTCGAAATCAACCGGGAGCTGAAATTCGTAAAATCTGGGCCCCTCTAGGCAAACAGCTTACGTAAGTACATACCTCATTTTCCACTATTAATCATGTCCTTTATCGATGATTTTTATTTTGCCCACTACACCTACTATCTGAGTAATTACAGTCCAAAAATGATAAAGCCTTCCTTATGAGCGTGCAATAATTGGGAGTCTAACGACCCGAACCATTTTCCCCCACTGCATTCGCTTTTCACAATTAACTCCGGCTAATTACTTCATTTGATGATTTATTAATCAGGCGCACTTCAGTACCATATGGTATGCTAGGTACCAAACAGCTTGTGCCTTACATTAACCAGTTTATGAGCGTCCTTGATGCAAGTGATAAATAAATCAAGGTAATTGCGATTGAAAGGCGTCACAGGTACATTTCGGATGTAAATAAGGACTTTATCCTTGTCTTCTATTTGATTAGCAGTCGTAATTTGCTCGATTGGTTTGCCGAGCACTCTTGGAGATTGGAGTGTAGAAGTGTTCGTTTTTTCGCGTGCTGGAGGGAAATCGATGGAGAGAAGTTTTTTGGAGGTAGTGTCGATTCTAAAAAAATGTTAGTCTATGTGATTTTTGAAGAATCAAATAAAACTTTTAAGGTATTGCAATATAAAACCTGATTAAGTACGGTTTAATTAAATATTTTTGAAAAGTCATGAGCACCTTTTTACGATTGAATTCTTACACTCTGTTAAAAAATCAAAGGTCTTCTTAATTTTAAGATAAGGTGTTAATATCCTTTCGAATAATACATCCTGTTTGTCCACAGGATGATAAAATCTAACCAAATATCGTTGAGACTTGCGCAAAAGCCTTGTCATATTTTTTCCGGATACATCAGAACTCAAATAAAAAACCAATTCATTATTTTTGCCGTTGTGTTTTTTCCTATTTTTGTATTATTTTCAATATTTGATGAATACAGTTTTGGTCTAAGTAAAGACTGGGGCAAACATAAATGTATTAAAAAGATATACGACATATGTCGGTAAGGTTTGCGTTTCATTGAATTCCCATCTTCAGAGGAAAAATACTGAAATTTCGAATAACTTCAAACCAAATGCCATTATTATATGATACAATTTTTTAAACATTAATATAACTTCTTACTATTCAGAAATTAAAATTTTCTTTCCGTGCAACTTTAGATTTTTTAATGAGTAAAGAGAGTGCATTGAACTTTTTGTCGATTTTACAATATGTTAATTGTAATTTATAACATTGGTCCTAAATAAAAGTAGCAACAATAATAATAGTAATAATAACAAATAAATAATAATAAAAAAAATTGCACAATATGATTGAAAATGATGTTTAAATGAAGTTCATCTGCATCCTTTTTGGCAAAGTCAGCTTTTTTCTAAAAGTATCTTTACATACAGCTATAAGTAAATAGAAAAATTAAAATAAAAAAGGTTCATGATTTTTTTATTTAAATTTAATCATAGCTTAGGGTTTTAATACTAAGGCGAATCATTAACAACTCAATCAGATTTAAATACTCTACCATATTTTTCAATGAATTCTGGTTTTTTATATAATTTATGTGAATTTTACTTTCCTGTGATGTAACAATGATCGCCGTATATATACATATGTGAGTGTCTCAATAGTTAACATCAAATAACTTTACACATAAATTAATGAAAAAATTCTACTGGGCTCATGAATATTTCGATGCTATTTCAGCCCAAGTTGCTAAGTGAAAGATTTGATTTAAATTTCTTTAAAAGTCATCAAATCTTCGAAGGTCCTCTTCAATCTAACATGAAATGCGGCCGAATTTGGACTCAGTAAGGGGCAGATGAAGGCAACAACAACGAAACCTAATTTTGGAGCATTAAAATGCCTCATTTTAAATCAGTTAAACAGCTTTTATTTTACTCTTCGTATGCCACCCACTATATCCAAAGTTATATAATACATATGCGTTATAGCCAAAAACCATATTGTTAAGATATTTTAAAGAAATTTATTTCATCTGCATTGATTTTCCAAAACCTAAAAAAATACGAAAATAAAAAATGTGGTCCTTGATAGCGAAGCCCCTCAACAGATTTACAGAATTTCAATTGACCTCTTCGTTTACGTTTTTTCCATTTGGACGAAAATCTTGCACGATTCAGTTATTGTTTTCGTTTTTTACAAATTTTTTCATTTCGATCCATTGACCCCTGATTGGTTGTAGTTCGGGACATTTGGGAAAATTTGATGTATTTTGTTGTCTCCATATCACTTCAATGCCGCTTAAGCGTAACAACTTGTAGCGAAATCATGCGAAAATCCAACGAATACTTCATAATTATTGAAGGAATTATTTTAGACGGCTTTCCTAGCATTCTTCGTTGGACAAGACGCAATTGATGGTGTCTTTCTAACATGTTTCGTCCACCTTAGGATAATCTTTCTGCTTCTGATTTTCGACTGTTTATATTTAATGCCTACTCCGCCCTTTACTTTGGCAGCTTTGATTTCAATTTATTTGCATTAATAATCACTAGAAGTAAATAAGTGCTCTCACTGCGTAATACCTCTTCTGATTCATCACCCGTTTTCTCTGTTAGTTTATTCTTATTAATATTAGCCAAATATTTTTTTAAACCACGATGAAACTCGCTTTGCCTCTTGGTGTCCAGATAATTGCTCGGTAAGATAAGATAAGAAAGTGAATAAATTAATAATAAATTTCTCCTACATTTTCTTTGGGCACATTTGGTTAAATTTTTTCATCATCGTCTATCATACTTTGAAACAATAAAACTCAATTCGCAATTGATAACACAATTCACTATTATGGAAGTTTCTTTTTTAATTTTTAATTGTATTCATAACAGACTATTATGTTTTAATTTTTGCTGTAGTATAGTTTGACAACGTAAATTTGGCGTTTTATTCGTATTTTCTGCAAATTTAGAGTGTAAAGTATATCAGAACATTCTTTTTTCAAAACTTAACATGTATTGTAGAGCAGACCAACGTATCTCCGAAGCATATCTGAGTCGTCGTCGTGTATATCGCATTAAAATCTCTTTACAAAATTTAGAAACTTCACACCGTAGAGAAAAACTAAGACGCTTAAATAATCACTTTTTTGTAATTATTTCAAATAGTCTTCTCCATATCCCAAGCGCTACGAACTCCATTCGGTATAAATGGTAATAATCACTCCACAATTTCAACATGTTCATGTGCATGTCTAAAAGTAATAGTGAGCTGATCGAAATAAGCGATGTTATGAATAGAAACTACAAAATACTACGATATTTAGCATTTTTTGCTGTTGTTGTAATTTAATTACATACTTCATCGCAAATGAAAAACAGCATTCTTCATAGATTTGATTAGACAACTGTGGTGTACTGCCATATTCCAGGAATAGATTGAATTTACCATTATTTGGATTCCCGAATGACCCCAGTATGCCCTTCCTTTTATTGCAATTGATTTGCCAAGTGAAACTTCCTTACGTTAAATTTTCTCGACATACGAAATTTTTCATCGAGCTGTTCTATAAGAAGTTTATTTACCTAACCGTTAGCCATTCCTCAAGCGTTCAATTTATCAATAGAAGTTTTATGACAATTAGAAAACCTTCGTAGCTTCCAATTCGAGCCTTAGAGTTTTCCCTATCATGAAAATTGTGACCAGTAGATGCATATGTTTGATTTGACTGCTTGAAAATAAAAATCCTTTATTTTCTAAGTAAATGAACCACGTACAAAATTGAACCATTCCATTTTTCACCGAACTTTGAAACATTTTTTTCATTAAATATATGCTAAGCATTTTGGAAATAAACGTTATAATTTCGTTGGCGCATCATTTCAAGTATCAAAATTTTGTGCTGCGTTATTTCATTCTCGTACACATCAACTTTTCATGAGATATTTTGTGGATCAAACATGTTATTAAAAAAATAATTTTTCCGCTGGAATAATACTAATATCTTTCATACATAAAAATGAGAGAAAAAAACGGACAATTTTTTTCATAAATCAATTGGTTTGACTTTTTCGATATTTTTAAAATGTTGGCACCCTTGACCCGGAATTAAGCTTAAATCTGGCTCTGGCTACCAGAAAATCTCAGAAACGAATGATGTAAACATTTTATTCCCCGTGTTTTTTAAAAAAAACTCCTGCAGCACTTAGATTTTTTGCAATTCACGATATCAAATTTATATTCGGAAAATTATACGTGAATTTTTCCTGAGACAGTGCTTCTAGTATATCTGTCTGGTAGATTACACAAAGTTGTATTTATAAGACATTTTTTTAAATATAAACTGCCATTATTTTCCGAGCAAATCGATAGTAGGGACATTATTTTATGTTGCCGCCCCGTAGGAGTACTTTTAAGTTCATACTTTTTTTGACTGAAAATTCAAAAAAGTCCAAAAGACGAGATTCAGGAAAAGTATCCCAATCGCTGCAATAATTCTATCTGGAATTGCATCCCTCAAGCTCATAAAATGCATTAACGTTTCGCAGTTTTGCGTAGCTGGTTATATTATTTGAAGAATTTTCATCTTCACCTGAAATTCTCCCTTATTGCGTCGAACAAATGGGTTGTCTGGTATTTTTGAAGAAGTTATTTATTTCTTGTCTATGAAGTTGAAATACAGCAAACAATAATTTAAATACCTAGCTTTTTTGTTAGTGAAGAATGACGTATTTTATTTCATCCTATAAATCTAAGCTAGGTATAATAATAACAAATCGCATGAATTCCAAAAATTTCGTAGAAAGTCAGAAAGGAAGACTTGAATGCCCGAAATAGTAAAATGAAAATTCTGTAGACAAGACGTTTCGACAAAATGATGCTGTTCATCGTTGTGTCAAGTTATAGTATTTTTTGAACGAATCAAGTTATGCAAAAAGAAGGAGTTATTACGATGCTTTCGAATGTTTGGATTTCGTTTTAGTTTTTCTGGCAGTTGATATTTTGTTATATCCTTGTATTTCCTTGTCTCTTCGCTGCTCCTATAGCTTTCTGGTTTATCTAGTTTCTTTGAATGACAGACACCATTTTTGAGCTCAGAAAAACTTAAAAACTGTTCATAACTCAAAAACCAGACAAAATAACATATTTGAGAAAAACGAATTCCATTGTTGCTATGACCAAGCTCTCTGTGCCGTTATAACAATCAAATCAATGATGGATAAAAAATGACTTTACCTATAAATGGTTAGAAACCCATTATCTTTAGAAAATATGCATATTTCGTAGCTATGTCGAATACAAACCGTTAAGACGACAGAAAAGCTCGGTTCTAGGGATTTTCTTCTCAAAATAACTTCCTAAGAGTGCGTGCCTCTTAAAGTTTCCAACCACCATTCCCGTAGTAGCCAACAATATTTTTTTTGTTTTAAAATTAACCTCGACCTATGAACCATTACAACTAATCTGTTGTTTGCATCTCTATAAAGAAACCTCCTAATGTCTTTTGTTTTTTCGAGGACTTTTTACAATATCTTGGAAACGGTCATTAAAAACTCCCACTTAAATGGCGAAAACAGCTTTGGGAGTGGACGAAAACCGACATATTGATTGATGTTTTTCAGGTTTCGGGATTGGAACGAAACATTAAAATGGGCTGTTTATGTTTGAAGTGATAAACATAAAGCCTTATTTCAATATTAAAATTTTGTAAGAAGATTTCTTAAAGATGCTATTATCGTTTTAGAAAAGAAAAAACTATGGGATTAATTTAGAATTGAGTTGGCTGTGATATATTTGTGTGCTCGTCCAACCCATTTGTTAATTCGGTAAGTAATAAAAGCTTTGAAAATACTTTGGTGAGTTAATTGTCCACTTTCAGTTTTTTCCGACAACAATATTTAAGATTATTGAAAAAGTCGTGTTGTTGCTCTTTACCAAAATATTTTGTATTTCCTCAAATACGTATTTCGGTTGCTACTTGCAACCTTCTTCAGTGTTTTGTACACGACTCGTATTTGAGGAAATACAAAATATTTTGATAAAAAAGGAACAACACGACTTTTTCAATAATCTTAAAACACCACAAAAAAAAACGCTCAAAACACGCAAATAAAAAAATATTTATCAAAATTTTTAGAATCTATGTTTTGAGACTTTTCGTACGCAAAACACATGCAAATGAGTATCTTTGAAGTTATCTAATAAGTGATACTATGACATCTTAAATAACTTTCGAGAGTATGAACTTCATGTAAAAGTGAAAGTAATTTCACATTCATATCAAAATATTGATTGAAAAGTGAGTGGTTGAAGGAATTCGATACAAGTACATACCACCAATGAGTTCAGATCGAATTTTTAATTAAAACTTTTGACGTGTTTTCTTTGTATAAAAATAAAATGCAACTCTCAAACGGCAAGAACATTCAACGACACATTTTGGAAAACTTATTGATTATACTTGACACAATTTGTTGGTTATTTCTATTTACGCATTAAATTTAATGAAAACCATTCAAAGGCAATCTTCGATTTTACTTATTCAAAACCAGGAAGCTAAAATATTCCAGTAATCACTGAGCTTTATGCGAAGCGGGAACTTTAATTCAGCAGAATTCTGTTGGTTCCTTATGGTTGTTCAAGAAATGTGTCGATTTCAAAATTTCTCAACAAAAAAAATTGACCTTCAGTTTTTCCAGCATAGCTCCTGTTTGGGATAAGTTTAAGGCTTCATCAGCTATGCAAAATTAGCTATAAAATGCGAAAAAAAGAATGTTTAATCCATTCGTATTGTAAGATCATAAGAAAAAGTGCGCAGTTTAATTGTGTGCAAATACCTGGAGAATCTTCTTCGTAAATATTCGGTACAAGCAAAAGAGACCAATTCGTCTATTGCAACAGTGAAGCGAACGATTGTAAAGTATAAAAAGGGCCTATCTGTTGCTAGAAAGTCTGGATCAGATGTCCATCCGATATAAATTTGAGCCGAAAGGTTAAAAGGAAATTTTTTGCAAAGTCCTAACACATGCAATCGAGATATGGCACAAAAGTGCAAACATTGGATGCAATGATTCAGATGATTAAGAAGCATTATAATCTTGGATCATACCTTGGTGTAAAGTCCAAAAAGCACCCGTTAAATCCGAGGAAAAGGAGAAAGAAGCGAAAAATCGGGCTCAAAAGCTAGACAAAGATTACATGACCAAATTCGATTGTGTTGTGTTGGACGATGAAATATACGTGAAGGCTGATTTCACACAGTTCAAGACTTCTTTACAGGAGGATAAAAGGGTGGTGTTAGCCCAAAGCATAAAATCAAAAAAACACCAAATTTCCCAGTGGTATATGATTTGGCAGCTAATATGTCGATGTGATCTCAGATCAGAGAAATTTGTAGCGAAGGGTACTATCAACTCAGCAATATACATCGAAGAGTGTTCGGAGAAGCGACTAGAATCATTTATTGAAAAACACGACGCTTCTGTAGCATTTTGGCTAGATTTAGCGACAAGTCATTATTCTCGATCATCAATGAAGTGGTATAAGGACAACAACATCTCCGTGGTACCGAAAGCAAAGTGTCGAGAACTTCGACCAATCGAAAGATATTGGGCAGAAATGAAGAAAAAATTAAAGGAAACGAAAATGGCTGAAATCGAAAAGGATTTTCAAAATAATTGGATATAAGCTGGTCGAAGACATCGTTGTACAGAATTTAATGCGTGGAGTTAACGGAAAAAAAACCCAAAAAAAATTCCTGGATATGAAAGTTCATTGAATTTTTATATAAATGTTAGCTAATATAATATAATAATAAAAACAAAATTAGTTCCAGGAAGCAATTAATATCACTTTTATAGACGTAATTATAAAGGTCAGTTTTTCCTGATACATTACTTACATAGATGAATTTTATTCACTTAAATATGATGGTCTGGTAATCCAAAAAGAAGAAAGAAGAAGCATTAAGGTAGTAGGTATCAAACCGGTTCACATAGTGAAACTGTCACTAAATTCGTGAAGGTGCTGATCAAAATTTACTGAAATTTGGGCATCCTCTAAGGCATCGCAATCTTATTATATATGGCAGACATGTTTCCAGAGTTTTTAATTTGCAGATGGAAGCTACTTAAAAATGGATAAAAATTTCATTTTTTTTATTTTGAATCAATTTTTCTTTGCCATTTTTCCATATAATCAAAAATCTGCTCCACAGCAATATTATTTTGTATATCCACAAAAAAATTGTGTTTATCAGTTTGTTGAGTTCGAAAAATGTTCCGTTTTATTAAAAAAATCCATGATTGTTCAGGAGAAGCAAAAACAGTTACATCCTTTTCTACACTCGTATTGATAGTTTTGATTATTATTTTACACTAGATTGGAGAGTCGAAAAAGTTGATTTGCATCGTTTTTTTGATTATTGGACGAAAAAGCCTCCTGCAATTAATGAGTAATTTTCCTTAAGAATTTCAGTTTTTTGTTTGTTTGTGAGTACTGTTTCTTGCGTTCAATTATTTTCTTTTTTCTACCATGCATTGCAGCATGCCAACTTTTCATAAAAAATGCAAAAATATTTACTTATAATAAATCTGAAGATACTTTTGTGAGAAATCGTCGTCCTCGACCGAAGCTGTTTCGTTTGAAAACACTTTAATATCAATAACAACTATTTCTGCCAATAAATTTTTTTTGGAGCTTTATGCGGTCGAAAAATAAGTTTGAAATCATTCTTGAATGCAAAACAGTCTGAAGAGTACTTTGAGTTCATAAAAAATGATTTTATTTCATGTCTTGGTACCTACTTCCCTTATACCTATTTTTTCTTGAACCTTGTACAGTACAGCTCAAAAAATATTCGTTCGTTCTTTTTGATATTTAGCATTGCTTTATATCATTATTAACTTCAATATGAACCTCAATTTTTGTGGAAATCCTTAAAAGCAAGAATATTATCGTTAAAAAATATTGTAAAAATTTCTTGAAAAATGAAGCTTGATTTAAACACGTACGATTTATTCAAACTTGTCACTTAAAATAGGTTCTCATCGATCCAATTGGTCTTATAGGATTTAAACTGATGTTTTGCCTGAAAAGACTAGACTGTACGCAGTGCGGCAACTCTGGAAGGCATTGATTTTGATGAAATTATTATACAGCTACGAGTTTTAAAATTAAAAAAAAATGAATTTGCAAGTAAATTTTGTATTTTCATATATGAAATTTCAAGTACAATAGAACTATTGATATATACAAAAAATATCAAAGATTCTGGTTAAATGTACCTTTTCCCTGAATACAATTGTTAAAACCTGCAAAAAAAGTAGAACTGCGATAGGCAGCGCAGATTCCTAATAAAATAATAGTAAATTTACACGCATAATCACAAATGTTTGTAGTATATTCATGCAGGTTCTATTGGTTTATGCATTTCATTTCCAAAAATGTAATAATTCGACCCGTAAGTGGTGAAATTATCTTGATCTTTCGACCATGAAAGGTGAAGTTGTTAAGTGTATCACCATGTCCAGAAGATCTACGAGAATCATTACCTATTTGGTCATGGATAAATCTCAACATTTCCTATCATTCTCCACTTTTCGTTCAGAAAATAGCCTTTTGACGAGCTTTGTGATGCAGAAGTGTGAGATTTTCCGCACTTGATGTGCAGTTAACATCAAGTATCCTTGGAGTTTCGTTACTTGAAAAAAAGATTTGTTCTTAAAATTCCTACTCTACATTAAAAAACAAATACGGTAGATAAAAGACGAAATGGTCTGCACTGGACCAATGGTAAAGGGAGTAAGCTAGCAAAATAATTTTTTTCTCGTTATCCTACCGAAAAGAAAGCTTCCAAAACAAACCTTCTTTATATCCTTTTCTACTGAATGTCGGATTTTTAACTTCCCAGTACATGGGAAGTTCTTGTAATCGCCTCGAAAATCGAAATAGAAATTTTCAACATTTCTTTACGTTTTGAGGTCTATAGAGTATATATAAAGTGTTTTTAGAAAGGGAGATGTATCTGTGTGTACGAACGTACGTACGTTCGTAGACACTTTTTTCTACGAGCATAACTCACGTAAACAAAGTCGCATCGACTTCGTTGAGGTGTCAATCGAAGCGTCTTTGCAATTTTAAGAACTGATTAGTTTTTGGAAAACTTCGGTCGGGGGGGTTTGCTGTTTTGCCCGTTTGAAGGTCATTTCTGTCATGCGTTATATCTCGCAAATCCAATGTACGATTTCCTTAAATAATCGACGCGTATAAAAATTTTTGTAGTTCTATCAAGTTTCTAAGAAAATTCTTGGAGCCGTTTTTTAATTTAAGAGAAAAAAGTGCAAACAATTGGGATTTTTTTCAAAAACAATAAATTTGTAATCTTATTGTCAAGTCTAAGTAATCAATGTTTATATAATTTCTATATTCCAAACAGTTTTCTTAGAAATGTCATCAAAATTTTTACTCATGATTACAAAAAAATCAAATAAAAAATAAAAAATCATTAACAGTCATCATGCTCTTCAAGGTCATTTCTGTCATGCGTTATATCTCGCGAACCAAACATAGGATTTGCATCGTTTGGGTGTCATTGAACGCGTATTAATATTTTTGTAAATCTGTCGCATTTTTAAAAGAATCGTTGGAGCCGTTTTTTAATTTGAGAGAAAAAAAGTGCAAAAAAAAAGGTTTTTTTCCTCATAAACAATAAATTTTTAACCTGATTTGCGACATATAGTAATCAATGTTTATATAATTTATATACTCCAAACAATGCTTGCAGAAACACCATCAACACTTTTTCTCTTGATTACAAAAAAAAAATTACATAAAATATAAAAATCATTAAAAGTCATCATGATTTTCAAGGACATTTTTATCATTCACTATATCTCACGAACAAGATATAATATTTGCATCATTAAGGTGTCAATGGACGTGTATCAACATTTTTGTGATGTTTTTAACATTATGGAAAAATTGTTTCAGACGCTTTTTAATTTAATAAAAGAAAATGCGAAAAATTAGGGTTTTTTTCATAAAAAAAAAATTTTTAACTTGATTTGCACAGCTCAGTAATAAATGTTTATTAAATTTATACATTACTATCAGGTTTTGAAGAGAATCCAGCAAAACCATGGTCCATGATTATGAAAAAACTAAATTAAAAATAAAAAATCATTCAAAGTTATCATGCAAAGAGGGTTCATATGAATGATATTACTTTATATCTTTTATTCTAAAGAAATTGTTGTAAATTCAATCGTAGTTTTAATATATTTGCATAATTTGAGAAGATTTTTAAAAGTTTTCATAGTCTTTTAATTAAAAAAATTGATTAAATTTTGAAAATCAACAAAATTTCAATCAAATTTGCATTTGCGGTATCTACGCTTTGAATGGTAAAATGTTTTGTAGTCAATACTTTGCAAGATAATATGCTTCGAAAAGCTTTGATCGAATAAAAAATTGTAGTTTTTAGTAGATTCATTCTGTAGTAATCGTAAGATTTCAATAACCATCATCATTTTTAATACATTTTCCTTTTTACATGCAATTGAACCTATTTTTGACTGCATATATAAAATTTTTCAAGACCAAAAAGGCCCCCACCGATTGATCCGCGGGAATATTCAAACTGTCCTCATCGACCAAAAACCTTAAGTAATCAGTGGATCCTCCCGTAGACGATATGATTCATATGAACTCATTCCTGTTACTGCTATGAATACCTCTCATTGTTATTACTTAAAGTAGTATTATTATCAAAATTATTATTGTGTTTAATGTTGTTGATGTTTATGTAGATTTTACTGGGAAGTTGGCCGTGTGGACCTCAAGGGTCGCACCTCGCGGCTTGTTTGGAAATGTACTTAAGAGATCTTTTAACTGGTCAATTAACTGTTAGTATTAAGGCAGCCTAAACATAAATGTACATACATACCTGCGTGAATTTCATTATAGGACAATAAGATAGGATTATAGAAAATTGTTGTGCTGGAATGTTTTTTCTTTTTTTACGTTTGCTAGCACCATAAAATATATCTGAAAAAACAATTATGCTAGAATTACAATACACGTTTCACTATAACTTAGAGCCCCAAATCAAGCTGTATAAATGACGGAGACTGTTTACAAAAGAGACTTGCGATTTCTAGCGCTACAAAGATTGATGCAATTTGAAATATTGTGACACTTTTTTTTTGAAACGGGTTCCATCCCTTGTTCTGTTCTATCAAAAAAGCAAAATTGACGAAATAGTGAACAATGTACGTTTTCCAAGTTTGTTCATGAAAACATTGAAATATGCAATACACGCAATACACACCGTATTGCAGCTATTGCAATTGCCGGGTACCTACTAACTACCCCGACAAAGGCATTGTGTATGTTATTAAATTTGTTCCTGACTGAGCTTTGAGCTCTTCTGTACTATGTACACCTTTAGCATGAGGGAAATATCAGCCACTCTACCATACTACGGTGAGATGGACCAATGCCAGAAAAAAGAGACTTCACTCCTCTAATCTTCTGCTTCCACTACGGTTTCAAGAAGTTTCAAGTAGTGAGCTACAGGAATCGTTCGAAATCTAAACTGATAGATGAAAAATGAAGGGGAAAGGTTGGCTGTGGTGTTTTTTCGGAACAGCAAAACCTGAAACTATTCTTCGGGCTTCCGAACCATTGCAGCGTTTTTCAGACAGAGGACATTGTAATAAACAAGGCAGTAGACTGGTTAAGAAACCAGAAAACTAGGCTATGTTAAGGCTAATTTAAGCATCTTTTCAAACAGTCAAGCTGCTATCCAATCAATATTCAATTTGTTCACCTCACCAAAATTTGCAATGGAATGTCGTTCACAATTGAAAGAAATGTCGCTTGTGGAGTGATCCAATATTGAGTACCGAGGTATAAGGATATACATGAGATTGAGATGAGAACTGGCACTGAGTTCCAGGATTATACACTAACTGCTCGGATCGGCCATTATCTAGCTTCAATATCGCTAGCATTCAAGCAGCATTACATAGATAATACAAACAGAGCCTGTAGGACAACTAGGAAATTAGCCCCAAACCCACCAAGCAACTCCTCAACATGAATCGTGAAACATTAAGGTTCATCATATCCGTACTGTTGGAGCACTTATTAATTGGCAGACACGCAGAAAGATTGGGTGTCCCTTTCAATGATTTCTGCCGAAGTTGCAGATCGGAGGAAGAGGAAGAAACTATTAAACATTTTCTGTTCGAATGTCCTGTGCTGTCCAGGAAGCGCATGCAATCCTTGGGCACGCCCTTCCTAGACAACCTCACGGAAGTAGCTGATTTGGACATTGGCTGCATAGCCGGCTTTATTCGAGAATCTGGATGGTTCTCGTCATCCCGCAGGTTCTAATGCCGCCCTTATATTCTGTGGTATCACAATGGGCCTGTCGTGGTCTAAGTGAGCCATCTCTTGGGAAAAAGAGCGCTGCCACTACAACCACCCAAACCTTGTTGAATTTATTGTGCAAACCATTTTCATGAGGACATCATGAATCTTTCAGTTTGGTCTTCGATTTTAGGTCAGATGTTTCATTTGATTGATAGCAACCACAAATACTTTTCGTTAATGAGGAGGCCATATGAAACTTCACATTAACAGCCATATACCTTATCAACATGATGCAATGAACCCGTGAAATCGAAACCTCATGAATTATTCCGTTTGAACAATACACGACAACATAAAACTCACGTTACCCTTTATTCATAAAACGGCATTCCAAAGGCCTTGGGCTCGTCTGTAATGGATTGATTGCTGTTAACTTCATAATACTTCCTTGGAGCAAATTTTTTTCCACATCAAACGTCCTTTCAGCGCTCATTACGCCAAAAGCCTTGGCCATACAACAAATAGACGTTATTTATCACAACTTACTAAATTACAATTCGTCGGGGAATTGGTGGGATGCACGTTCACATTCACTTTATATTCATTAATTTATTCGCTTCGCTTTCACCCGCTCAAAGTTGGTTTAGCTCGAGTCATCAATACTGGATACATTTCAACGTTCAAAAAAGAACCGACATTAAAAGGACTAACGACTAGATACTGCAGGATCCTTTGGAGTGGCAGCTAATTGTACCCAGAATTGGAAATGTACGTGTAAAGACCCAATTAAACACGGCGAGCATTCAAGAGTTAAAAACAAATTACGGGCTCTGGTAGTAATTTTATCATCGATAAAATGGTTCTCTTCAGACATGACGAGCAACAGGCGAAAAATTGGGGCAAGAAAGATAAAACGTGTGGTCCTTAGGCCATACCGTTTGGCATTTCCCTCGGACACGAGCTGGCAAGGGAATCAAAAATTGGCCGAAATTGTGTAAACATTGTTTTTTCCGGGTATTGCGTCACCTCGGGGAATCAATTCAGTAGTAATTTGATGAATGCATGGACCTTTTATTGGAATTGGTTACGGGCTTTGATGAATTGTGAATAGATACATCGGGAGGTGAGAATGAATTTCACCCAATAGTATTTCAAATTTGGTGAAGCGACACAGTGTCAATAAAATCGATATCAAAGACTGTAATTTATTATTTTTTATACCAATAACATCTTCTTTACTTTCATATTAAAACATAATAATGAAGTCTTGTCCGATTCATCATTTTCTGTTTCATGTGTCCTAGCAGCCTGCAAACAATTTAGCTTAATTTATGATTGTAATTGCATACGTAGGTAGATGTACATTCGAATTAGATGTGGAACTCTTATTTAAATTGGCAACCTTTTCGTCCCATTATGAGAAATAAAAACAACTGATTTTCCAAGAAAAAAAATCAAGCAACCCAAAAACACCCTAAATAAGATCTTTAAAAGCTGTTTGATGAGGTTCTAATCCCATTTTTGCTGAAAGTGTATGTTTTCACTCGCCTAATTAAAATCGCTGCTTATGCCACTTTTGTTTGTTTTTATTGTATGAAGTATTTTGCTGGTCCTTTTTTATTAAAGCGATTCCTTACCTGAATTTTATTTTCCAGACTATTGAATAGGAAAATAAAAGCAAACATAGGAAAGGAGAAATTTTCATTTAACCCAAAAGTGTTGGGTCAATTTTTTCGTTAAATTAGATGGAACGAAAGTTTGTTTGAAAGTATGAAATTTGTGAAGCATTTATTGTTCATTATGAAGACGTTCAGTTGATTTTACGATTTTATAAGCACACTCAATAAATTTAGCCATGCCAAAGTGATGATGAGATCAGGAAAAATTTTCCTTTCTTCGAGTGCAGAATCGTTTGATTTTATTATATTTATTTTATTTTGATAAAACTTGCTCTGTTTCGGGAATTCAGTTTTCGGCGAATATTAACTGAGGATAAATGTGTTGTTAATTGACCCAATTAATTTTTTTTGCAATTATAAGAATATCAGAATGATTTATGTCTCAGTCTATAGTTCCCTTTGTGAATTGAAAGATTGTGAAACGTCTTTGAAGATTTGATTGTGGACAGTCTTCATATGATAAATAAGATATTTATCAGAATTTTTCATCTTGATTTAGGTGGAAGATAAATTGATGAAACATGAGTTCGCATCAACTACAGAAATTTTGAACGAATTACTTTGTCAGTCGATAGCTACCGCCATCTAGTGATATTCGCTGATACTAATTAGTTACAAGGTTCGTAAAGATTCGTATGGCAGCCAACAGGTGTCGCTAGGTGTTCTTTTTCGATAGCTGTACGTAATGATTTTGGTTATGCCACATATGGCACTGTATGCAATGCAGGGTTAAATAAGTATGGGCACCTTGGAATTATGCCGGGATGCAAACAACTTTTTGCAGTATTGAACGATCTTTTATCTGCTCTATTTTCACCTTCTGATAAAATTTTTGAATAGAAAATCCATTGACCAAGATTCATAAACATTTTACCGCCATTTTTGGACAATGTATGCGATCTGATATAATCAAAATTGCATAACTTTACATAGAAGTCGTGCATAACTTTGAGATCATGAAAAACGAAAGTATATATACTTGTTTCATTCAAAGTTTTGGCAAAGTTTTTGAAAAAAGTCAATTAAAAGAAATTAAAAATCATAAACATGAAATTCTTCAAAATTGTTTTGATTTTCTTGGATCTTTGAAGTTATTGATTGTTTTACTTGACCAATTTCATAAAATTGAACCCACGGCCAATTATTATTTGAATGAACATTTCTTTTTTGTTTTTCTTTTTTTTAAAAAATATCTCAGAAACCAAATGCCATGGTATCCCTATGCCATCAAACCTTCGCATTAAAATGGACCATATTCTGATCTAATAATGCATAAGGATAAGAGGGCAAATATTTCTTATGAATTTCACATTCAGTTTGTCGTTGTCCCTCAGTGAAGTGAAACACGAAAAGGGTTCATATCTTTTCAAAAGCAATAAAGAACTGATTTCTTGGCGCATTTGAAAATGAATGTTGCTGAGGAGCAATCGACGAGAACCTTGATGCGTAGAATGAATTTATTGAATACTATTTTCAAATAATCTTGTATCTACCTTTTGATTAGGGGCTTCCAAATTTATTAGGTGCATATTCATCTTGTCTGGACATTGAAGCTAATACATTTGATTATTTCCTCTCATTCAACTTTTAGGTGGGGTTTTTAAGGAATCAATTGTCATCGTGCCTACCTATACCAAACGTATAGAAAAACATACCGAAAACTTTTTGCATGTATGTGTTTAGTAAACATCCTGGACACTTTCTTCCTTCTCGAATATTGAACAAAAAAACACAGAGGAAGGAGATGAATTTCTTTCGAAAATATCTGGAAAAATGAGGGACAGTCAGAGTCAAGGAAGTTTAGTTTCCTTTAAGGAAACCCTGCTCTTTGAATTCACTCACCCCGACTTCCGTTGCTACTGAGCGAGTTTGTTCCATATGCCTTTTATTCGTCTTCCTTTTTGATTATTATTATATTTTTATTATTGAACGAGTCATTCGTTCGAATTCACAACACAATCCCAAGCAACCCTGCCCGGCCTGAATCGTCCCGGCTCATAGGCCATCATGTCTTTCGCTTGATGGTCGGTGACATCCACGACATGTTGAATTCTAAGCGTATGAATAATCTGTTTATGACTGTATTTTCTTGGGAATTTCCTGGCACTGTATTTATATTTGTAGATAACGGGCTGCATGGACCACCATTCATACCAGGCGCCATGGGTGGGCGGATGGTGTTCCTAGCAGAAAGGCTGCACATCATATTCCAAGGCACTGTGCTTCAATAGACAGTGTTCGAGATTCGACGCTGGATTCACTGAAATATCAGGGAGAAAGAATCCTTTTGAATATTTATGAGAAATGGAATGCTACGCAAATAATAACCTTGTAGCTGCGTTCGGCATTACAAGCGCTTTAAGTTCATATGCTTGTTAGGGCGCCTTTCGCATTGAACTCATCTTTGAATTGGAAATGATACCTTAGGCGACACGAAGCCGCGTATCGCATTTCTTAGCGTACGCCTCGTGCTGTCAATAAGTTATGCAGTAAAAGTGATATTTTCATGTCAAAATAACGCTTCCTTTAAAGGACATACTCGTACATCTTGTATGCCGCGAAGAGCGATGAAGCGACGGTGGATTCAGTAATGCCTACAAACAATATCGAAAGAATTCGATTGTATTAAGATAAATTGAATAATATTGTGACTTTATTACGTAGAATGCTTTTCACGAAGGAAGTTGAATGTGTTTGCACCCCAAGTGGATTTCACCTGAAACACTTTTTCAATTCGACTGAATTTCGTTAGTACCTAAATCAAAAACATTTACTTATGGTGATAAATTGTTTAATTCTGAACGCTTAGAATTTACAAAAATTATAAAGCTGCCTTCAATCGTCCTACGAGACATTCAAGGCTCAACTGGATAGCTTTAGTGTGGGCTTAAATTATCCAATACTGGATTTGTTTCTAAAAGTTATTTGTTGTTTTTCGTGTCATGAATATGTAATTACTAATGTGATGTTAATTCGGAGCACTTTACAAGGCTGGCTAGTATGGGCATTGAACATTCCTTTTATCCAATTCTATATTTCACTCTAGATTATCGTTTAGGCAAAATAAGTGTGCATGTCACTAAATTTATTGTTGTCTGACATGCCTTCAAAGTAAAACCGAATGTGCATAGATCCTTGTTATATGATTTGGCAGTTTGCCTGAGTTTTCCCGCATTAAATACTCGTGGGAAAAAAGTCACCAACACGCAAAATGCGTGATTGTGAAGTAAAATAAATATTTGCATTAATTTTATTGTATAAAACAAATAGAAGTAGTTTTTAATACCTTTAAATTTAACAAATATATTGCACTTAAATGATAACAATCAAAGGTTGTAACAACTTACCCAGCGCCTATTTATCAGCAAAAACCTTTTGTAGTGACTTGCGACTTAACATTTTGATCATTTTTTGATGTAAAATACCTAATTTATAATGTTTGCCATCATAAAATACCTAAATTTATAATGTTTGTCTGTAAAATATAGCCCACAAATTAGCAACTAATCAAACAGATTAAAAAATCTTTTTTATGATTTAATGCTGTTATTTTTTGGACAAAAAATACATCCCTTGTGTTGAAAAATAAAATTCAAATTCTATAGTTTCTTGAATGAAACTGTATAAAGTAATATAGTTTTATCGTCATAATGTTTAGTGGACAATGCAACATAGAAATAATTGTTGCGATGGTCGTGAATGGGTGGTCGCTTCACTTGTACACACCCAACTAAAATTATATTCTTTAAAAACTATTGAATATACAAGTAGGTTTTATAGGATTTTTTTTTGTGAAATCGTGGCTTTAGTAAGAAAAATTGGTAAAATGTGTTTTATTCAAAGTATCGTCTATCGGAGACAGAAATGCCTCATCAAAGTTTTACACCCTGGATTTAGGTTTTTCTCAACAACTAGAGATAAAATAAGAGAATAAGCGTTTTAACGTTTTATTTAAGGGTTTTTAAATTATTTTTTTCTTTATTTTTAATTCCAACTGCATTGATTTTTAGAGCCATAAACAAAAAATAGCACACCATATCACACAAGGGAGAGTCATAGCTTCCAAGAAAGTGCTGTTGCAGTTTCTGCATAAGTTGTTAGTGTCACATGTATAAAGTGTTGTCATTATGCCTTAGAACGAAATTCACAGCCATTTTGAAGTTAGAGCTTGTGAACACTTCTCATCTTTACTGAGCGTGAAAGGTCTCAGTAAATTTTACGCTCGTTTTTCTCAAAATCAGTTTTTTGTCTGTCTCGTTCAATACAACTCAAAAATTAATGGTTCACTTAATTTGAAATCGAACATAGCGTAAGATGACATAATTATCTTCGATAGGAATTGAAAATTATGTGAAAATTATCAAACACAATATTTTTTTCGATGATAATGTAAATTTCATGAAAAAGTAAGCTTTTCTAAAAACAGGTAGCATTTTTTTTCAAACTTTATTGTTTTTCAAATATTTTACTTTCACTTCGAAACAGCTGGACTAATAAGTTTAAAAAAATTATTACTGATGTTTCACATTAAAAGAGTAGCTGCAAAGCTGTACACCTTGAAACAACTCAATCGGAAACCGTATCCGAATAAACTATTGTACAACCCTTTATATTTGGGAGTTAAAAAAATTGAATTGATTTTAAGGTAAGAACATGTAATAGTTTGTTCACATCGCTAGATTTTGGTCATTGTGATTTCGAAATCTTGTTAAGTGTTCACATCGCCCCGTCTAGATTTGGCAGTGACAGTTTCGTAAATTTGAATTTGAATTTGAAATTTGGCGCCTCCATCGTAACTCTCATCTCCTGAAATACGTGGCTGTTTTTTCGGTGGCCACGTATTTCATCCAATTTTTCAAAAGGAAGGAAGGAAGGAAGAAGGCCAAAAGGAATTCTTGGGCGTCGTCCTGCCACTTAATCTTATTTTTATATTTTCGTTTATTTGTCATGATTCGCGCGAATGAAATTCACATATGTTTGACACTTGTCACTGCTTGTCAAACGTCATCTGAATGTGTGTGGTAAAGTGTGGTGAAAAATTTTCTTGCAGTTCTGCCACATGCATCCATCAGATTTTGAGTAGATTTTGTTGAAATCTAGAAGATTTGAGATCGACTAGATTTTGATTTTAGTATGGAAAATCTGGTAGATTTTGGGTTAGATTTCGCGAAATCTCCCGATTTGTCGAAATCGGGTGCAATGTGAACAAGCTATTAAATACGTAGTTTTAAATCCGTCAAAAAATTGGTTTTCATTAAAAAAATCTAAAACTTCTCTCTTTGCAAGCTAATTAAATGAGTTTGTTCCCTGAAAACAATAGATGATATCAATATAAGAAAAGACACTTGCTTCTTTTATTATGCGATTACGATTTTATTATTACCAAATGTACATTTCGGTCATTAGTTGTGTCCTTCTTCAGTGTATTACTGTGTCTAGAGACACCGCACGGAAAAACATTGTTTCGAGAAAAACGCGTTTAAAGTTATTTTACCGCGATTCAATGAATTAAAGTTATTTTTTAGCGACTTACATCGAGCCGTCGATTCTAGGTCCATACAGTAATCCATTTGCCTCATTCGCGATGTTCAGAGCATCCTTTTGATGTTGTGATGTCTGAAAGGAGCTGATTTTACGCGGTAGAACCGCGCTTCATGCGTATAATACGCTAGGTAAGGCAGAAAGCACGTGCCGACCACGCGGTATTCAAGTAATGTTGCTCGAATTTATTTCAAAATTGGTGTAAATACGCTTGAAGTACTATACTTTCATATGGAATAAAAAAAATTGATCGATTTCTTGAAAATACAAGACTTATGTAATCTAGGGTTTTTTCACGTGGCAACACTGATCGAAAGGTACAACTTTTTCGCATCTTTTAAAGACACATGGATTCCGTTGCTGAAGAAATGGTCATGTTTTTGAGTCCAAAAATGTACCGAAACAATTTTTGATACCTTCAACTGAAGTGCAGCGTATTCCACACTAAGCATTTTGCATCGATCGAAACAAGTAATAATTAGAAGTGACCAGGCCCAGGAAATATGCCTAATCAAGCAGTAGTAGTAGAATTTCTTATCCTGTATTATCCGAATAGATTTTAACTTATCGCGCAATATATGACCGTGCATTGTTATAATGAAAAATTAATGTCTCGTGTCTGCTCTCCCATTCCTTACGTTTATTTTTCAATGCTTGGTTCAAACGCATCAATTGTTTTCGGTACAACTTTCCAATGATAGCTTCACCTGGTTTTAACAGGTCGAAATAGACGACACCTGTCTGGATCCTTCCAACTACACAACATTATCTGCGAACTATATTTTTGACTTCGGAGTGGATTTTGCTGGTTGGCCAAGGTTTCATATGCAATATTTTTTTTTTGTTAACGTTGTCTCAACTTATCAATTTTTCGTCTCCTTAACAATAGGATGCAAAAGAGACTTCGCTTTGTAGCTTCGAAACAGCATTCAAGACCCAGTAAAATACTTTTCGACGCCTCTTGATTTTAGCTCAAATGGAACCCGATTTTCCATTTTCTGGATCAGTTTCATAAACTTCGGATGCATTGAAAAGGCATGTTGAGTCAGTATCAAAGATTCATCAAGTTCTTCTTAAGTTTGACACTGATCTTGGTTAAATATCGCCTCCGATTCAGCATATTGAAACGTTTCTGGTCTTTCCTTACGCTGTTTGTCGCTTGTGTCCAAATCACTTCCTTTGAACCTCTAAACTAGTACTTCAAAGTTGAAAATGATGGAGTAGTTTTCTATTGGCCTAACACAGCATTCGATGATCTTTTGCTGCACTCTGCTTCCAATGAAAGAAGACCTTAGACGTATTTAATTTTGTAGGCATAAAAATTAACATATTCGGAGCACAGAAATTTATGTTGTTTGCGATGAGGCTTTAACATAAAATTAGTTATATTATTGCCCGATGCGATTTCATGCAACCGATACTCTCTGTTTAAAATCAATTAAAACTCATTTATACACTAAATAATAATACTAAATCATAGAATTTTATTTTTAATTTGTTTAATTTATGCAAAATGTGCATTTTTTCGTAACGTACTCAAATTTTATTTTTTGAGCTTGTAAAAGTCACAACCTTTGATGTCACAAATATTTTGGTGCTTTCTAGAATAAGCCAAATTAATGTTTTTTGTAGGAATATCGGATGAACGTGAATATTGAATGAGTTTGAACGGGGTTGGCAACCCAAGCTTTGTGTATATGAAATTTATTTTGAACTTGCGGACATACGAATTTTGATTTTAAAAAGTCTGGTGATGTTAGGAATGCGCCAAGTGTTTTTAATGTTTTAAGTAATGTTAGTCGACTATGTTCAAATGAAGTTATCCTCCACACTGCCACGTGAAGTAGAATTGTAATGTTGCTTTATCTACTTGATTTCCTGAAAGTTTCATTTTCTTGCCGAAGTGCCAAATAATCTCTTCTCACCATAAAAGAAAAAACTAAAATGAATTTTTGGAACACAAATGTGGGTGATTTCATAGAGCAATTTTTTCACTAAATATGTATTTTTTTGTCAAAAAACATATAAAAATTTACGAGGTGCAGCATTTCCACGAAAAAAAATTTGTTTTTGCAACGATCATTACTTGAGAACGTCCTATCTGAAACATACCATCACTCTGTTGGAAGACATTGACATCTGCTAATGAAGACGGCAGTGGTATTACTGAAAAACCACCTTTCTCGTCAGATAACATTTTCGCTTTTCCATAAAATAACAGCAATTATCCATAAAAAGTTCATAGTTAATTCGGCTGGCGAGTATGGAGATCATCGGAAACTAGATGACGATAGGTTAAATACTTTTTGAGGTACTGTGCATCGATTTTTGAAGAAATTCTTCTCGGGAAAAATGCTTTTAGATGATTGCATACCTCGCTCTAAATTAGTTTATCACGTATCATTCCAAAATTTCATTGAGATGTTTTCCAGATATTCTATATTGAGAATATCTTAAAACTGAAAATTCAAATATTTTGTCATAGCCAATTGCATATAATCCCTTAATTCATCATAATCATCTTCACTTCCTGGCAATGCACATGACTTGCAGGATACTACTTATTATTTATTAAGGGATTATATGCAATTGGCTATGACAAAATATATGAATTTTCAGTTTTAAGATATTCTCAATATAGAACATCTGGAAAACATCTCAATGAAATTTTGGAATGATACGTGATAAACTAATTTAGAGCGAGGTATGCAATCATCTATGAAGTTCCCAAAGACAGAAAGTGTAAGTAAATTTCTTTAAGTGTTGCTTTGGAAGGTGGAATATTGCTGAGCCAGGTGGTTTAGAGCCGCTTTTTTAAATTGAAGGTATTGAAAAAATCTTCAAAAACACAGAATAGAATCTTTTTAAATTTAAATTTTATTTTGAATATAATATCCTAGAAGATATTTAATCGATATTCTTCTTTGATTCCTATCAAAATTTACTTTAGAGACCTGACTTGATTTGTTTCTTGCTAGAATATAGGCAGCATTGAAACTTCTTATTTTTCACTTGGTATCTGGGATCTGCACTTAAAACAATAACGGTATCATCAATGCTCTTTTAAAAAGCAGAGATTAGGCTTAAGACACATTCAAGTGAATTCTCTTATAGTGAAAATCTTTTGGGTAAATTGTAAACTTCCGTAGGGTTCTGGCCTTCCGCTGGATATTCGTCAAGCTGAATGAGATTACAAAAAATATCCGTTTTCACACGACCTTTTCCAGAACGGAACAAGGTAGGACGACCGAAAAAATCCTTGGTACACAATAACAACGAAACTCTAATTCAGTTAGGATCAGGCAAGTTCTTTCCATTAATGTGCTCTCTCTTTCCCAGTGAGCATGCATTATGGTTAGGTGTCCTTATACAACGTATATGCTACTTTCACCTGAATGAAAACATGAATTGATGACAACTTCCTCTTCGTTTTTACTTCGTTTCAGTTATGCCTGTGGAGGAAAGTCTCCTATACGGTCTGTGTGCGTGAATTTTTTACAATATATCCTGTTTTTGGTTAGAGGCTATTTCAAATCGCTCCACATCATTTCCATCCGTACCACTTAAGTTTATTAGAATAACGGAGCTATACCTCTCTCTCGACATATGATGTTTTTCATAGAAAGAAAATTAAAAATAAGATCCATCCGTTTCGCGTTCCGAAGTAAGCCTGTTTAACTAAACGAGTTTTACGCAATGATGGAAAGTTGACAAGAAAAGTCGTATTCGAAAACGAAGCGTTTATGAAAAAGGCAACGCAAAATTTTTAACATAACTTGAAATGATAGTCTGAATATTGTGATGGTTTCTTCTTGAGTCATAGAAGCTCAGGCAAAATTTCGATTCAGTCTTTCGTAAAAGATACCTAATTCGTCTGCCTGAAGAATTTGGCAAGCCAAAAGGTTTGAATTGTTCTTGAATTGGTGAAAATACTCAGTAATCACGAACTTTTTCCTTTAATATGTTTCAATAAATAAAAGCTCATTTAGTTCGATACCAACGAAAATTTTATGAAACTTTCAAGGCTATCTCAGATCATTTTTAGAAAATCAGGAGCCTTGATTTTGGTTTTTTCAGTGCAAAATATTTTTCGATTGTGTCCTTTCCTGAACCAATCATAAATGTATGCTTCAGTTTGAAAGATTTCTTCAGTTTGACTCTGTGGCATGAGATAATAAAGTCTCATAATTTGACTCGTTTGGTGGTCTTGCCTATGGTTTTGGGTCCAGTAGCTAAGAACAAATTCCCGCTAATCTAAACTCCCAAGTTTCACTCTCCGAGAGGTTCAGGGAATAAAAATATCTCCGTCTTTTGCCTGTTAGGGAGACATTAATGTTCCAGCTGAAAAATTTAAAGTGTTAAGTGTTTTATTCTTTACCAGTTGGTGCCTTAACTTAAAATTCTGTCTACCCCGACCAAAGTCACGTTTACTGTATCTTGGAGTTAAAATGACCACAGATCATTTGTATAAATTTTGCGCAGCAAGGAAACAAAAACATTCTGTAGAAAAACGTTTTTCCGGAAGATGTGCATCTTATAAATTTACGATGCCAAAGCATTCGATAAATGAATTTGAATACATCAAAAAGCATCCATTTGATATGAAAAATTTACCCGATTCAATGGCAATTGAATGGAGTGAAGCGTTAGGCAATGGTATCTCTTTAAGGACGACAGGGAAATAAAGTCTTGGGAAACCCGAGATATTGATCGGACACGCAATTTGAAAAACAAAAAACCATATTTTAAAATTCATTTATCTACCAATTAAAACAACAAATTACAAAAACATATCAGTCACGTGTCGGGAAATCTTTCTGCTTCACAAACTCTTGCAGGCAATCCAGCATTGTCGTTATAAGTCTCCTGCATCTCTCCACATGTTTGGATGCCCATGCTTCTTTTACTGGTTTGAACAATTGATCCATGATTTTGAAATTTCTTACTGCTATGGCTTATTTTATGTCTCCCCAAAAGTGCGGACTTGTTGATGGGCAGTCTTAAATGGCAACGCTGTTTTTACTTTTGGAAACTTTCTTGTGTATTGTGCTTTATGTTTGGGGTCGTTGTCACGCTGAAAGTTCCATATAATTGGAAAATTCTTCTCAGTCCATGACAAAATGATATTTCTAAGATGTCGTGGCTAGTATTGATTTTATGAGGAGTATTGGTCCAACGCTAAACCAAGAGAAACATCCTTTTGATGGAGCCACCTCTGTGTTTAACAACAGTTGAGGTGTAACGCGAGTCAAATTCCTTTCTTTTTGGTCGTCTAACATATCTCCTGCCATAAGGACCAATGGAATTCATTTCTGGTTCATCGATCCACAGGATGAATTTCCGCTGATTTTTCCAGGTTAAATATTCCCGTTCGAAGTCCATTCTTTTCTCCTGACTAGTTGCCGTTACCAGAAACTTCTTCTTGGGTATCCTGTAATGTAGTTCGGCTTCCCTTCAATTTAGTCCTTATCAGATATCATCACAAGTATAATGTGAAACGTTCCTACTATTGCTCTGAATTTTAAATAAACACTAAAATTTTTGTTTGAAATAATAAATTAACAAATATGATATCTGCAAAAGACCTGAGTGATGAATGCTTCAAAAAGAAAACTGATTTTCCCAAAAAAAATTCTGGAGTTCCGAAAACCACTGACTTCAACAGCTTCGCTGTAAGACTTTGAATCCGAAATGTATGAAACAATTGCTTTTTCTATACTTTTGACTTTTATTACTAGGAGAACAATATGACAACCTATTTAAGGCTTTCATCGCAAGTTTCAAAAGGGGTTTTTATGGTTGTTTTTCAAAGTATTTAAATACAATTGTAAGAATTATTTAGTGTAACAAATATGAATTCAGATAACACGGGCTTGTGAAAATGAATCGTGAACTGAGTCCGGTTTTTTCAACAAGCTCAAGTCAATATTTTGAAACACTCTAATTGATTCACCGAAAGAAGTAGTGTCGGGCTTGCACTCACTTAAAAATATCTCCCTTTCAACACTAAAACTCTTCTAACAGAATAACCACTAACATTTCTCTATATTTTTACAACTAATCTTTATACCAGTTCAAAAGATTTTATCCTCAACCAAGGCTATTTCATTACTTTCGTCCGTATTATTGCATTTCAAAAAGGAGATGCATAAATGGAAGTCGCAATAAAATACATACTATACATATTTGCAGTTACTGCTTAAATTTGCTATACTATTATTGGTAAGCTGCGCTGTCTATCGCAGTTCTACCTTTTTGTGCAAGTATTAATAGTTGTATTCAGGGGAAACGTACATGTAAGCAGCTTTTAAGAATCGAATTTTTAAGGATTTTTTTGTACCGATACCATTTTTTGGTGTAATGGAAACCGTTGTTGTATATGTCTTAACTTTTAAAATCAATTCAGTTTTTTACTTTTAAAAATGGATAGTATTTTCGAAGACGATTTCCATCTGAGTTGTCTCGCGGCGTACAACATAAAGAATTTTTTTTGAAAGAAAGAATTTTTTTCAACATATGTGACCAACTGGCTCAATGTGGACCTAAAACTTTTTAAAAATTGAGAGTATAAAAAATGATACGTGTTTGAAAAATCCTTACTTTTTCATGAATATTTTACAATACATATTGATCGGTAAAATTTGGTTTTCTATAATTTTCGTAAAGTTTTAAATTCATATCGAAGATAATTATTTCATATAAAGCTATATAAGAGGTTCATGAACAAGTCGTCTTAATAAAACCGCGTGTAAAATTTTCTGCGTCTTCGCAAGCCCTTTAGAGATGAGATTTGTTCACAGGTTCTAATTACAAAACGAGTGTGAAGTTTATCGGATACTAAACAAAGATACTCTTAACACGCTTAACTAAAAATTGATGCAAAAATCGCAAAAATGAATTCCTGCATATCGGAAATGGATCTTGTCCCGTCATTTAAGTTTGGTTTCATTGGTGTGATATGGTGTGCCATTCTTTTGTTTGTTTAAGAAATCAATAGAAACCAAATATCAGTTTAGTTTAAATTGAAAATGAAGAAAAATTTCGTTTGGAAACCCCTAAATAAACCTTTTTACCCATGCTCCTCTTATTTTCGCCCTACCGTCAAGAAAACCCACAAATTTAGGGTGAAAATCTGTGGTCTGGCATCACAGCACATGTTCGCCATAGTTAAGCTTTTTAAATATGAATTTCATATTCTCGTAGCATTCTTTAAGGATATAGGTGACTTAAAGCTAGACTTGCATTTTGATTCATGTTATGCATCAGCTTTGCTTTTAAACTTCTTTTCACGGGATCAACAGAAAATATTCATTCATTTTGAATTTACGTTAAACACTGAAATTTCTTTAAAATAATCTAAATTTTTGGCTTGAGAAAAACAAGGAGTAAACTCACTTTCTTTGTTTATGTATTAATAAAATATCGCACCATGAGCTTATATATATATTTGATCTTTGATACTTTTTTGGTATTCGCTCGAATGAAAACAATAGAACTGAAAACGGACTAAAAAACTCAGTATTTTTTCTGTGTGAAATAAACTGAAAGTAAACTGAGGTAGTAGAAGGAGACGAAAAATCATAGGCGGGAAAAATAATGAAAATTTTCTGAAAATCAACGCAAACCAGACTGAAAACAAGATAGTGAACTGAAACGAAAAGCAGACCGAGTAAATTTTCTGGAAAAGCTGGAATTGGACTAAAAAGAATCTGATTAAAAGTTTTTGTGGATATGTTGGTCCTGGTTGCAAATGTGCAGATGCTGGCTGGGAATAAGTTGATGTTGGTATTGATTTAAAAGAGACTGGTGCTGGATCTATTCATGAGGTGCTTAAGTTGCTGCTGTTGTTGCTGAATTTGTTTATATTGTTTGGAACCTATTGATGTAGGTGCTGAAGATGTTAGTGTAGACAATATGTGCACAAGACACCCAATATCTGTTAATATATTATAATCGCGAACGCGATTCGCTAACTTGTGACATTTTATGTGCAATCGATTTAACCTTTTTCAACAAACTGAGAATTTCAAAGGACTATAAAATCTACTTTTCGTTGGATATTTAAGGTATTAATTTAAAAAAAATCTGCCACTTATCAGTCCTAGTCCAGCTTTACCTTTTCTGGATAGAATATGTTTTCAAAGCACATTCAAACAGTTTTCAGCGCTGATAATAATTTTGACCGTATTCCAGATTAGATTTAGTGTAAAATTTTTTTTTCATCTCTTTTCGGTTCTTAAAATCTCAACACATGCAGCAAAAACTGATAGGTGAGTTGTTTCACTGACTGTAAGTGGATGCCGTCCCTTTAAATTTTTATTAAGGTGTAAGAACGTTCGCAGCGTAATTTTTTTTTCATGACCATACGGAAAGAATCGCCAAAAGTATCGAAAAACAAACCCATTTTATTGAGCAATTTCTAATAAATATCTTCAAACATGGTATTTTCTTAAATGCCCCAAGTAGATGTTTTGATACCACCAAAAAGGTTTTTATGGGTCAAAGTTATCAATCAACGTAAAGTATCATGCTGGGTCCAAAATACATACTACTGTGTCCAAAAAATAAGGTGACATTTGAATTTAAACTGCGCGCGTCAAAGGAGTTGGCAAATTGGTATATATTTTTTAGGTTGGTAGGACTGTCTTTGACATTCCTGCCACACGTCAAAATATTCATTAGTGTTTGAGATACGATTCGTTTTGTGAGCTGCTAAAAGTGAATTTCTGGTTTTTTGGGATATCGAAATTTGCTGAGCAAAGAATTTGCTTAAATTTTGTTTGCGGAATTAATTTTCTGCTGCGGATTCGTTGAGGATGGTGCACAAAGCCTCTGGTGATGAGGCTATGTCGAAAAAAATGTTTACAAGTGGTATAGTGAGTTCCGAGCAGGCCGTTCAGCAAGCTCAAAAGACCGCTCCGAGGATACCGTTTTGAGACGATAGAGCAGATTCAAGCCGCGAAGAAGGAGCTGAAGGCCATCCCTGAAAACGACTTTTTCAACTGTTTCGAAGATTGTAAAATCCGTTGGCATAAGTGCATTGCATCGCGAGGGGATTACTTTGATTTGCAACAATTTTCAATATAAATGCAATGTCACCTTATTTTTTAGACACAGTAGTATGTACATAAATACGCATGGATAATAATGTAGGATTCTAACAAATTGTTGCGATATTTAATGTTTTTATTATTTTTAACGTTCGTTAGAATCATACAACATATTTGAAGAAACGGTTTAATAATTATTTTCATTGTAGACCTGCGTTGTTTACGCCTACAACTCATTTTTTTATGTACTCATTATTTTTTATTCAAGCTCTCATACTCATAGTTCTTCCTTTATATTCTTGCGTTAGCTGTTAAAGTCAAAGTTTCTCATTTCATAATAAGTACACAACAACAGCATAGATTTTTAAATTTTTAAATGAGTTCTAGCTCGCATGAAAAATTTGATGGATAGGTAAGCATAGTTTTTGATTCATCCTCATCGTACGCACTCCTAGCAGTTTTTTTTTTGAAAATTGACTTTCTCAAAATGATACATCCAATGTGAAATCGGTCGTAATTTTTATCCTGCGCAACACTATATATAAACACACACACGAAAGTTGGTTAAACCATATCAAGAAAATCTCGTGTACAAACATATCAAGCAAAGACTCTCGTGATACTGGGTTTAACTTGAAGTCAACGATGATATTCTCTTCAATTCGTTCATGCAGCTCATATGTTTTCTCAAGGGTTTTTTTTCCGTGCAAGGACTCGTAGCGATGTAGAATCCGGATATGTTCCAATGTCAGGTGAAAAGTCAAGGGGAAAATATAATTTTAGAGGTAAACGAAAACAGAGAAGCAGCTTAGAAAGCTTTGATGGACGAGTGGAATGTTATGACTGTATTCATTCCATGATTGTTCTTAAAAGGGTGGCATCTATACCCTCGTTTGGTGTTTTAAGTAACTGACACCCGGCACTCTCATTTGTATTACAACACGAAAAAAAGAAGTACAATTCAACGTGGCCCTAATCAAATGGTGAAATCGGAAAAATAAGAGATGAGGAGTGAATACAAGACTGCTGCAGTGCTTCCTTCATTCACTCAACAACAAAAACAGAGATGAGTGGAGACAGATGATAAGGTGAATTCAAATTAATTAAAAGCATTAAAGGTGTTCGTCAGGATACATTATGTTCAGGGCATATTGCAGCCGTAATCATCGTAAATATCTACGATAGGATAATAATTTGCGCTCAGAGTATTTACATTTGAAGCACGCTTAAACATTCATGGGTTGTATCTACAACAGATGATTCCAATGAAGCTAAAAAACTACCTTGTTGTTGGAACATCAGTATTGCTCGGGAAACTGCGGAAAAGGATTTATCTCAGAAGCCTCTTTTAAAGCAAGTCATAAAAAATAAAATGCTCAACTGTTATCACAGCTGTACCGTACTACATATATGTAGCTCCTTTAGTGACATAAAAGATATCGACAATGATCCTTCCTAAATCGGGAGGTTTTAAGCTACAACTAAAGCTTAAAGATTTGCTAGCTGTATGAAAGCAGCTTTATTGAAACTATCAGATAATTGAAAATGGGATGATGAAATCTGTTTTATTGCCTTGTTATATTAAATGAGATATTCTTATATTTATTCGAACCGATGATAGTTGTTTCATTTCATAAGCTATAAAAGTGCATTCTCAAATTAAACGTAACTTATTGAAAACGTAGTTTATTGGAAAGGAATCATCGATTGAATTTTCGTTGAATAATTGTGGGAAACTATTTTTATGCATCACATGAAACATATGTATGTAGAATAATTTTTGAATCATTTTGTATAGGTGCAAATAAACACAGAAGTAGAGTTTCTCAAATAATGGTCTTCGATCCTTGTTGACTTGTGTCTTTTTCTTAGCATGGTTTTTAAGTGTAAAAGTTAAAAAAAAACCAAATTTTGTAGAAAATGTGCTTCGAGAGCAAATATGATAAGATAATTTTAATAATTTCAAAATAAGAAGAAATTTTCTAAACCTTTGAAGCTCTAAGATACAAAAATTTGTGTAAATTTTGCAAAGTGGCTATATTGTGATAGAAGTAGACGTTTTCCTTTTACCTAGATTCAGTAAAAACGTGGATGTATTAAATATCTTCGAATTGTCTAATTCCGTCGCAAGCTGATTTGTCACGTTGAAAATCTATCGATAAAATGGTGATGTTTGTAGGACATCATTTTTTGAACAATGCATAATTTCATACCAGGAGTGATGATAACACAGTATGTTTAGAAGTGTGCCAGCCTAAAACAAGAATTGCTCTGATCAGCGAGTAAACATTTAAGAACAGATACATCATCTTCATACCGGAAATGTTTAAATTGATATGAATTTATGGGAAAATGACTTATTTGGTATGCTGACTACCGTGTTATCATGGAAAAATACCACTCCACATTTATGAGTGCTAAGGGTGACAAGGTTGTTGCAAAAGAGTTTAGAATACAGAGTGCGCCATCTGGGCATACCCCATTTCAACATAGAATAACTCCGCCATTCTTCAGCTGATTTTCAGAAATGAACCAGATTTTTTTAGGATATTCTATGCCATTTATTTCAAACCAGGTTTTGAGTACAACGCTAAATAACCACGCCACCCTCATTTGATACACAAAAAGCAGCTCTTTTGCAGGTATTCTGCATAACATTTCAGGCGCTATAGCTTTGACTTCGTCAATGGCTTGCTGGCATAAATTTTACTTTTTAGATAACCCCACAGGAAAAAGTCTGATACCGTTAAATCCGGAGAACAAGAATGCATAATAGAAGTTTTTCAGACCTTTTTTCTGCATTTGTTGACAGACAAAGTGCGCCAAAATCCAACGGTAGCGTGCGCCGTCGATGGTCTCTCCAACTTTGTAGAAAAAAGGCCCGATGATGGTTTTGGAGCACACCTCGGCCCAGTTACTTTCTGGTCGTGCAGTGGCGTTTGATGGATAACGTGTAGGGTTCTGTGTCCCCCAAATTCAACAATTTCGTTGATAACTTCGTCGGAGAGGGTGAAATGAGCCTCGTCCGTCATTAAAATTTTCCAAAACATCAGCATCTGCATCGATCATTCTTGCGACAGTATTTCCATATTGCAAGCAACGTGGCATATCCGTTGGCAAAGGAGTAAGTTGCACTTTGTATAGGAAAAGAATGAGATGAGCTGAGATACAACAACTTCATCGGAGCGTCGCGGACGCTGTCGAATAAGAACCTGGCAAGTTGCTACAGACCTGTACTCAAAGAAATTCTTCACCAAACAACGAATTGTCTTTTTTGTAGGCGCCGTATGCTTGCCATATTTTTTACGATAAGCACGCACAGTTTTCACAATTGAACGATCGTTTTCAATGTAAAACACTACGGTTTCAGCGCGTTCTTTCGGTGTTTATCGACTCATATCCAAAATGGCACTGAATGAAGTTTCAGAATTGTGTTTATCTGTCAAAATTGACTGAAAAATGGCGGAGTTATTCAATGTTGAAATAGGGTACGTCCAGATGGCGCACCCTGTATATTTCTTAGCATAGATTATTGATTATCTTTAATAAAAAGATGTGCGTGAAGAACTTTCACGATGTTTTCAATTTTTTAGAAATGAATTTCATACTTTCGGAATTTTACTCGAGAAATTTCATCATTTTTTAAATATATGTATCATTAAAAAAATTGTTTTTGTAACTAAATATTTTTGTATCTTTGTTAGAATGGCAATAAATGTTCATGTAATATTTGATTTAAATTTTATATTTTCGTTCTTTTTAGTATGGAACTTGGTAACAAGTTAATAGTAATGAACATAGTTTGTCAACAGTTTACAAATGTAAGAAGCACAATTTGAAGAAACTTCATCATGAACGAAACGCAAGCATCATTCAACTACAGACTGTAAAACAAACTCATTTGAATATGTCACTTAAATATTGCATCTTCAATACAAATAATTAACTGACGATTCACATGTCTGCACTTATATCTGCATCTATTTAGTTCCTAGTTCAGCATCCTTCGTAGATAATTCCTTGACATGAGCCACCGAATGGTCTGCATATCAATGTCACGTGACGCCAGTTTGATGCCGAGCATCATACTTGGCTTATTACGTATTCTATCCTCAGCTCGATTCGTTAATAGGACTCTCATTTATGTAAGAGCTCTAATTGCATTCCACAAAATCCAACTCGACTGCAGTAGTTGAATTAAACGACAAGAGATACGAGTAAATTTGCATGCCAACCTACGAAAGTAAATCCGTTTCAGCTCCCGTAGTTGAGACGAACTTGGTACGGTCCACCACTTATTTAGGGGTAGCATTTTCGAAACTGAAATTATCACACTCTGGCCTCTGGTGCAAGCTCGAATGACGGTGACAATATGAGAATAAATTAAGTGGAAATACAAACATGGTTCCACATATGGAAAATGTTTCGCATATTGGAAGTAATGGTAGGAGTAAATTCTTACGTTAGTTGATAAAGAGTCAATGAACTACGGTGAAACGGAATACCCAAGTATGAAGAAGCGACAAAAAGGTTCTTTTTATCCACAATACTTTTTTTGCAGTAGCAGCAGGTTAGAGTAAACACAGAAGTAGAGTCATTCCTTCTTCGGAAGCATAACATTTTCAAGTTAAACTAGAATTTTTTAAGTTAAGTCTATCAAATCAAAGAACCGATTTCACAAAATGAAAAAAATGTTCCTCCAAATTATATTAACGGCTAGAAACTTTCAGTGGAGCAATAGGGTAGATGCACCTGTAATCGACATTTCTTCATTACTTGCGAAATCTGAGAGATAGAAATATTTGTAGAATTGTTTTTCATTTTAAATGGCTTCCTCTCTGTCTTTTCTTTGCACAATTAAAAGAAAACTATATTCCGATCGTTAGTAATAACACGGCAAATTTTTGCAACAAACGATAGCAGTGTATTGGATAGAAGTGTGTTAAGCGAAATTATGTTAAACGGAAGGAAAAGATTTAAATTGGAATGAACATTTCACGCAACTGTTCAGGGAATAGTGTTTGAATGTTTATTTTCCTTAAAATTATAAATACATATGAAAATAACTTATAGTTTTTGCAATTTTTCATTGACAGATTTGAAAATTTAAGGGTATTTAAAGTTTTGATTCTGAAAAATGCCTGTATAAGTGATCAACGCGAGTTCCGATTATTATTTAATTTTTTCGTCTAACTTCGTCTAACTTCCTGCAAAGTTTAATTAATCATATGCAGACCAATGATCGGCATACCATTATTAAAACATAGTTTGTTTAGTTAAATTACGAACATGATTGACGATAAATGGCTTTGCTATGTAACGAAAATTTTAACAGTTGCAATTAAAATACATTTCACCTGTAATTAATCTCTGTGTTCCATTTTCAATTCAAAAATCATGACGATTGTTCTCAAAATTCCAAGGTGTACTTATCAATATTTTTAAGATTATTGAAAAAGTCGTGTTGTTGCTTTTCACCAAAAATATTTTTTACCGAATTTGTTCCAAAATTTTGACCGTTTTTTTAAAATAACTTCAAGGTTTTCATAAACTGACAGTGCAATGCCACAGACTATAAAGTGCTAGAAAAATTATTGGTATGGTATTCAGCACATACCTTTATCGAATGAAATCAACTTATAAAATGGATCTAGGAATGCTAGATCAAGAGAATTTATTGGGAAAATCGATATTAGTTGTAGGTAAAGCAGCAGCAACAGTGAAAAAAATTCTACTTATATATTCGGTATCAGCTCTTACACATGAAAATGTAATCAGAGACTGCGCAACCCTAAAGGAATTTGCTCACATCCCTTCGTAGAAGGTACACACGGATTAACACGAGAGTCTTTGAAAGTGTTATTGTATGTTACTTTAAGACAACACAGTGTGCACTAGAAAGTCGTTTCAAGAAGTGAAAATGTTTCCGCATGACAAGAAATTTAATTATAATTTTGGTAATCCTGGAAGAATTGTCAATTAAAACAAAACAGCTTTTTTTAATGAAGAAAACATAATTCGCACTTCAAAGGGAACATAAATGGATTTTTAATATAAAAACAGAAATTTGAGCGAATTTCTAAGCGAGATTATGGTAGTCAGACATCCAACAATGGATTATTATGGGCGATATGCTTTATTCCATTGCGAACGTTTTTATCCACGGCTAATCCAAGAGGAGATTCAGCTTCTAAAAGTTCTTTATGAATGGGCACAGTTCTCATTTAGTGATAAGTAAAATAAGCGAAAAACCAAGACCGAAATCAAAGTCAAAGCCATATTAGTGGTAACAAAGACTCAATTTTAAGACCTGAACCAAAATTTGGCTTGACGGACCAGAACCGAAACCAAGACTTTGCGAGATTTTAGCCCGGAAAATACCAGCCTGTGGAATTTCTGCTGCTTGAAAAATATTTTTTTAATGTCTTGAATTTGTAAGATGGGTGAACGTCACTCATTTTTTAAAACACTGAATCTGTGGAAAAAGTCAGCCAAATTTTGAATAATAAGCTATACAAAATATTTAAGTGAACAAAACACAAGACTGCAACAGTTTTACAAACAAGACCCACACTCATTTGACAAGACCCAAACTAAGATGACCGAATGTGCAGGAACTAAGACCAAGACTACCAAAGTCTTGGTCTTGTGTTGCTCATCACTACTCTCATTGAAACTGAATATTTTTGAATTATGAGACGTGGGAGGCATCGTTGTAATGTGCTTTCCTAATGAAACTCACGTAATGCAACCGCTTAACGTTTCTATATTTCATCCTCTAAAATCAATTTGGGGAAACCCCATTTATAAATTAAAAATCGCTAACAAACATTGAAAATTAGAAGCTGGGAATTTATTTTCGTTGATAGATGGAATTTGACAAAAACTGTCGCCGATCTGATCATTAAATGGATTCAAAAATTGTGGGTTGTTTCATTTTTATTTCAATTTAGTGCACTGTGTCAAAATGCTCAATCGATCGAAAAGCCAAAAAATCTTACTAAAACATCTTTGAGCATTTGCGTTTTTTCGAAAGTCGGTGATTTGAAGCTGGAAAAAAATATGCAAATATGAAGAAGAATTCCCGGTTTTGTATAAAGAGGAATCTTAAAAACAATCCTGTAGAACGAAGAAGGAATCTACCGTTTTATTCTATAACAATCTTTTCTGATGTGGACATTCCGGTTTTATACATTAACTAGTTCTTGCAAATTTAAAGGAAATTATTTCCGAAAAAAATCGAATCAAATTTATTAACAACAAATTAAAAAAAACTCAGACATCTACAAAAGTTTGTGTTTCATAGACATTAAAACTGTCGTCCGTACATAAATCGCCAATTCCATCATTTCCATTTCGACAAATAGTGTTGTTAAAATAAAATACTATTAATAGTCAAGAAATATAGTATAAAAATTGCTGAAGTAATATGTATGGTACAAGGATATGTCGATTACTCGGATTTTTGTTTTGCAATGCATTTTTTTTATTGTCATGTTATTACTTCACCGTTAACTCTTTGCTATCGTACCGTCAAGGTATTAGATGAAAAAAAGTAATTTTCCTTACAAAAATGGCATCATTAATTTTTTTTTTATTAATCTGAAAAAGAACATAATTGAACTGGTGAAAATATTGAAAAGGTCTTCATATATGTTAGAAAACATTGAACTTGTATGTTTGTAGAATTTAAATCGTTTATTTTTAAAGGCTGAAAAGGACTCACTGTAATAAAACTAACACCTACATAGCAGTCAGTCTGAAAATTATAATTTTCCTGTTGAATTTTTGACTAAGTCAGTTACTTAAATCTAACGATTTCATTGCAGAAAAGTCTAGTATTCGGATAAAATTCCATATAAATGAATTTTAACTATCTGACTTGATGAATCAGTGGTAAATTTTTTGACCTGCGTAAACAAAATCACTTAAAATGTGGTCTAAGTGCGACCCTTGAGGCCCACATGACTAACCTCCCAGTGGGGTGAATAAAAAAGCTAAAGGTATAATTTATTTTTATTATTAATTACTATTATTTATAATTACTACCATAAATAATTATTATTCTAATATATTATAATTTCTTTGAATATTTTTATTAATTTTTTATCTAACCATAAGAGCTTTGGTAGAGGAAGATGCCTCTCTGGGCATCCTCTATAGAAGCGTTGGCAACCTCGTCCTCCCCTCGTCCATCTCCTCGTCATCGTCTTTGTCCTCCTCCTCGTCCTCCTCCTCGTCCTCCATCCGGCCCCGGGTTTCACAGCCATTATTGAGGGTATGTAATTATTATTCATAATATTCATTCGTTAATAAGAATGTTTGATCGTTACTGAATGATTATAATTGAGTTTATATTTACAATATCAAATTATAAATAATAGTATTTGATTGTTATTTACAATATTAAATTATTTATATCAATATCCAATCATTAACTGCACTAGCGTCTCTACTCCCATTCACCCAAACCTGATAATATAAGCTTGGAATTTTATAAATTAGTTTGTATCAACAGTTTAAATATTAAGTAAATTTTTTTCTTTTTTATCAATTTTTTCATCTTCACTAAAAAACGGCTTAACCTAGTCATTCAGTTTTAAGTTACGTAATTACGCGTCGTTAATTTTATCTTTGGTTCTCGAGATAATCGAGACGACAGATAATTCCGAACGCACATACGTACATATACACACACAGACATCTCTCTAAAAACGATGGATTTGGATTCTAGAGACCTTAAAACGTAGAGATATGTCAAAATTTGGGACTCGCAAAATTGACCCCATTACAATAACTTCCTACTGGGAAGTTAATAAAAATGTCACGTAAAACGAGAGAATTATGTACACGTAAATTTGAAAAAATAATCATGAATCGTAGCAAACTATTCAGAATCTATTTTTGTACATTCTTGAATTCGTTATGGGAAATCAAGTTTAAAACAAAGAAGCTCTTATATTGCATGATCACTTAGTGTTTAGGTATACAGTACTACTTCAATTTTAATACTACGTATTATCAATTATCTCATGTATACTTTCATTTGCTCACAATCAGAGAGCTATAAAGCTATCATTTTAATTTGGCAAATTTGAAAAAATATTGAAGCATCAAGGCTTATTGTCAATCTTAAAATTTGCAAGAGTATCGTTTTTTTTTAAAAAATGTTTATTGATGTACCTACCGTCAACAGTTTTCTCGCAAGTATTTTCAATATATGAGCTTAAGTCAGAGTGATTGAGCGCGTTAAGTAGCATGTAATGCAGCGTAATACTACTTTGGAATTTACAAAAATAACTCAAGTATGATTTTATCACATCATACAAATCTTTACTAATGAGCTGATTTAAAAATTAGCATTCGACTAAAAATACCACTCATCCTGATTTTTTTATCGGCTTTGCTATTGCCCATCTATATATAATTTCCATTCAATTATCTTGTTAACGAAAATAAACATACAACATATTTAGAACTGATATCATTATCCTTCTTAGTATTCAATAAAGATAAGTCGAATTTATTTTTATCTTAAACTTTTTGTTTTGTTTTCTTTTTTCGAATATTTAATGAGCGTATGTGAGTTGCTTATTGGATGGAATTAAAAGCTTTTTGATTTTCATGCTATAACATTTTCGCAATAGATTAGGACTTAATCTTCAAGGATGTATCTAATAGAAGATTTAGGAATCAAGAGAGATATGAATGTTTTTAAACTGTTCGCGTAGATCACCAGTTGAAATTGTTCAACCTGCTTGGCTCTGTAAAACTGGGTTGATTTCCTATTAATTGGAATCATTCTGGCACAAATATTCCTCCCATTTTTTTCCGATCTAAAAGTGGAATTCAGATTATTAGATATCTTTGAAAGATGCGACGTTTTCTCGGAGATTTCTATGTTCAAGGATAGGTAAAACTAATATATGAGGGTCTTTAAAGTACAAAGTGTTTAGGGGTGGGAGTTGGTGAAGTGATAGTTTTGGAACCCAGGGAACTGACACTAATAACACCCCGTCACTATCGAACGATATGCTGAGGAGGAGTCAGAACAAGAGAATCTTCAATGATCAAAATGATCAGCAATGGGGAGAAGTAATGGTTGTGGGTGGCGATAAATTTAAATAAGTGGCGATTCAAATGAAAATCATTAACATTGAAAGTGTTTGCATTACATTAAGGTCACTTTCTCTACAGCATGTTGCCTACCATTTGACCCTCGTAAGAGTAAGGTAGAGCTCTTATTTCTTTCTATCATCCATCTCTCGGGGGTACTTTAATACAATGCCTGTTGTAAAATTTGGTATACGTTTAGTAGTTAAGTTCGTTTAAGGTACCAGTCCACTTTAGAAGGCAAAAAAAGACAATTTCTCAAGCATTTGTTTCTCACAAACTTTATTATATATTGGCAAGAATCTTTTTTATAGTATTATTTAATTATTATTTATTATTCTCTTTTATTTATTTTTTATTTATTACTTTTTTTTTATAGAGGGCGCTGAAATTAAGCTCTGAAAAAACGGTTACTCCACGGCGAATAGATAATCTTTGGACTGGTAGATCTGAAACAAAAAAATTAAACGGCACTTCAAAAAGCAAGATCTCTTACACCGTTATCTAGAAGTCTAAATAAGCACTAAGCACAAGTTAAAAAAGCCGCAGAAATATTGTATATAGGAGAAATCGGTATTATAGAGAAGGGGAATGAAAGAGACGCTACGCGGCCGACAGCTGATCGAACACCTAAAAAGAGCCGAAAACGCACACACACTCAAAGTCGCCATTTATATATTAAACTTTAGAATTTCGAAAAGATTTTTCTGGAGGTCATTTTTGTTGGTCTAAGGAGTCGAAAATTCCTTTTTTTGAAATTTATAAAGTGGACTAGTACCTTACAAGGATCGCAAAGTGATAAATACGGGTCGTCGGTATCTTCATGCTAAGGCTCCAGTTCACGAGGTAGACCAGAAGCGCTAAACCGAACGTATGATAAACTGTTCATTACTTCACTATTTCAGGGTTGCAAAATAAAAAAATACCGCCCAAAGCGCCAATGTCGCATAAATAATGTAGAACTACTTCAGCCAATGTTTTTGAAAATCCGCAAAAATGCACACTTCTTTGATTTGGGTACGAGATTGCCTGTCTGCTGACTTTTTTTTACCTATGTTCTATAAACCTTCTACCTCTACCTATTTTTTTATTCACACGACTCTTCGATTGATCTATATAGACCTTTTCTCGCGATGGTACGCCAGGTTGAAGTGATCGAATGTAAATTTGTTAAAACGGCATTAGTCAATTTTTAGGATCTTATGAATTTTTTCACGCTTATAACTCAACATTCTGTAGGCTTGAAGCCATTTTTGAAAGATTACTATTCTTTGCTTTTAAAGCAAAGTTTTTGTTGTTGTTTTTGTCGTATTTTTGGTCCTTGGTCTTTCACAAACATGGATTATATTTATACATTTCTATTACTCTGATTACAATTCGATGGAACCGAAGTTTGAATCCCAGAACACACAGTGACAAAGCTCCAAATCGCAATATTCTATCTCATAAAAGTAATAATATGTAGTTACAGGAAAATGTATTCGAGTACAGTAAAAAAACTATTTGAAGAATACAGAATTGTGAATAACTTTGCACGTAATTTATTTTCTTCATTTCTTTCAAGTTTTGATACCGAAGTGATCACAATTTTATCTGCAACTATAGCTTCGTTAACACCTATTTGAACTGTTATTGACGCCGCTTGCCAAGGCTTTTGAAGATTAAAGTATGAGTGAAAACTGCGCCAAATGAATACAATAAGGCTTTGCAATACTGAAGTAGAGAAAATAGGCAGAACCTTACATAGGATGCTTTGCTAGATGGAAGCTTGTGCAGCTTTTTTCCAATTATATTGATAGTAATTCTTTCATATTGTAAGGTGAAACACATTAATTCAACCTTTGCTTATCAGATATAATTTTACAGTCTTCATCGATAGTATTCACTGTACTGCTGTACACCTAATTTTCTCCGCTTTTTCAAGAATATGACGAAATATAAAGAAAAATATCTCAGAATATATATATATATATATATATATATATATATATATATATATATATATATATATATATATATATTCATTCTAAATTTTTTGATTTGAAAATAACAAGTTGAATGGACGCTACACCGCTAGAGCCATGAACAATTCGAAAAAGTTGATAAGCACTGCCATCACTCCGGCTGTCCTGAATATCTAAAATTTACGAATAACAAACAAACATTCCTTATAACGCATTTCATCTATTAAATATTATGCTAGCTTCGTTTCATTCCATGATAAATCGTGCTCTGAATATTCCACTTTCCAAAGAAAATTTGGAGATGGAACTTTATACTATTGAAAATATAGCCAAAAATAATGGATACCCTAAGCAACTCATTTTAGGCCTTATAAACAAAAAAAACACAAATTGAAAATTATTAAAGAAATATATCCAGTTCAAAAAGATGGTAATGTTCAATCATAGAGAAAGTTCGATTACATGGGCGCCATCAATAATAAATTGTCCAAATATTTAAAATACAACACTGATGTAT
Source organism: Oxycera nigricornis (assembly GCA_963942545.1). Classification (NCBI taxonomy): domain Eukaryota; kingdom Metazoa; phylum Arthropoda; class Insecta; order Diptera; family Stratiomyidae; genus Oxycera; species Oxycera nigricornis. The sequence goes on from OZ012659.1 coordinate 98,628,293, forward strand.
CCTTCATTCATTCGAATAGAATTAATTTGAAAAAAATACATTTTAACAACAAAATCAAAAATGATCCCCTTTTCCATTCAGGACTGTATCGTGCATCCTATCATAATTGCAATGCAGCTTATATAGGACAAACAGGTAGGAGCTTTAAAATTAGATACAAAGAGCAAATCAAAGCAACCAAAGAGCTAAATCCAAATTCCGGGATAGCCCAACACATTTTAGATACAGGTCATAATTTTAGTATTAACAATTTTAGTATCCTCCATCAAATAAGCAAGGGGAAAAAGTTAGACTACCTCTAATGCCTTGAGATTAGGTGAGTCACAAAGAGAAAGAAAAACCTGCTGAATGAAATGACCCTTCCCTTCCAATCACCACTACTTCAACCATTATTTATTTAAGAATAAAACCAGGAAATATTTGTAAACTGTATGTAACCTGAAGATGATCTAAGGATCGAAACGCGTCATATTAATAAAAATTTGTGAGTCAAAAAAATCAAAGGTATTAGTTTACAAAGGTTTTATTCCATTATGGCTCATCAAGTGACACAACTTTCTTAACTGATAATAACAAACTACTTTGGTATGTAGACCTGTATCTTCATTTGCTGCCAGAGTGAAGTAAAAATATCAAAAATTAAATTTCTAAGGGAGTTTTAATTCCAGATGTTTTTATTTGTTCGATTAATATAGTGGACAAGACAACTGTGGAAGATTCCACAGTGACTCTGATACGGACTAGATGTATGATGTACTAAAAATACTGCAAAATTTTTATCAGTTTGGTAGGCTTACAGATACCATGGCAGCCGACTTGAAAAATGCTATTTCGAGAAAAACGCACTTAAGATGCTGGAACAGATTTTACATAGAAAATATATGCTTCTCAGCCATGTCTATTTCGTGGTTTCGTCATAAGTACTATTTGATAACAAGCCGCGAGGTGCGACCCTTGAGGTCCACACGGACAACTTCCCAGTCATATTTACAGAAATATTAAAAATATTAAACACAATAATAATTATGGAAATAATACTACTTTTAATAATAAAAATATACTTCTCATAAAAGTTATTGGAATGACTTAATATTAATCGTAAAAGTAAGTAAAATATATGTATTTCAAATGATGAAGGAAGTAACTGAAATTTTACGAATACTAAAGAACAAAACTCTTAAAAACTACAATTTTTTATTTGATGAAAGCTTTTCAAAGCAAATGATTTTAAAAAGTGTTGACTTCAAAACATTTTACCATTAAAAACGTTAATTATCACAATTGCAAATTTGATTTGATTTGTATTGGTTTTCAAAATTTAAGAAGTTTTTTTATTAAAGTTAAAACACGGTTCTGTGAAGACTATTAAAAATCTCCGCAAATTATGCAAATAATAAACCTTGATTGACTTTACAATAATGTCTTTAGAATAAGAGATTTATGGTATACGAATTCGTATGAACCCTTTTTCCATGGTGACTTTGAATGATTTTTTTTATTTTTTATTCAATTTGGTTTGAAATCATGAGAAAATATTTTGTTGGTCTCTCTACAGAAATTGATAAAAGTTGATAAATTTTATAAGCATTTATTATTACGATGTTAATTTTATTAATTATTAATTAATTTTTTTATGAGAAAAAACACTAATTTTCAATATTTTTTTATTAAATTAAAAAATGACTTTAAAGATTTTTTTATTTTAAAAACATCATTAAAATGTTAATACGCGTCGATTGACTTCTTAATGATGCAAAGATTATATTTGGTTCTCGAGATATAATGAATGACATAAATGGCCATGAAGGTCATGATGACTTTTAATAATTTTTTATTTTTAATTTAATTTTTTTTGTGATCATGAAAAAAAACTTTGATGATTTTTTTTACAAAAACTGTTTGGAGTTTATAAATTATATAAACATTGATTACTGCGTCTTGAAAATCAGGTTAAAAATTAGATGTTTTTGAAAAAAACTCCAACTTTTTGCACTTTTTTTCAAAAAATTAAAAAACGGCTTCAACGATTTTTTAAAAAATTTGATAGAATCACTTAAATGTTAATACGCGTCGATTGACACCTTGATATAGCAAATCATACGTTTGGTTCGCGAGATATAGCGCATCACAAGGTTGACCTTCAAGGGGTGAAAACAGCAAACCCCCTCGACGGAAGTGTCCAAAAAACTAATCAGCTTTTAAGATTGCAAAGGCGCTTCGATTGACACCTTAACGAAGTCGATACGACGTTGTTTACGTGAGTTATGCTCGTAGAAAAAACTGTCCGCGAACGCACGTTGGTACGTACATACACACACACACACATACATACATACTTCTTTCTAAAAACACTGAAAATATACTCGTAAGACCTCAAAACGTAAAGATTTGTTGAAAATTTCAATTTCGATTTTCGAGGCGATTACAAGAACTTCCCATAAACTGGGAAGTTAATAATGATAAACACTAACAGGTTGGGTTAGAACCAATAAAAGATATAACTCGAAACTAAAGGAATGAACCCCCACCTATGTATTTTGTTTAACATTGCAGTAGCAGCTTTAGCGCGATCAACTCTCTTCTACATATGTGCTATAGCTTCGTATATATTTTGAATTTGGATCTGGAGTTTCATTAGTTTACTTTTAATATGTTTCACTTTTATCCATCACACCGAAATACCCTTATATCAGGCATCCAGCATTCCAAAGTTGTCAATCCTGCAACTGTTAAAACTTATGATTACAGTATGCATATATGACAATGGCTCTAGTTGCATCTTCATTGAATTCAACTACTTTGAAATGAGCAAACCAGTTGAATTATCCTCAAAAATGTTCAGTCGCCCCAAACCATTAAAATAATCAATAAGAACAAAGTTCATTTGATTTAGTCATATATTAAATATATTAAATACAAAACTTTCAACAACAAATGTAATTACGTTTACCTTAGGAAGTAATTGTTAATCACAAGAATTATTATTGTCATTTTCTTCTGTTTTCCACAATAATACATTTCCAATTCATTTAGCCGAAATAAATCTAGTTCACCCGTAGTTTAACGCAAGTAAAAATTCATTAACTACTACCAATGGTATAATAAACGTTGAGTTCACGTTCAATCTCTCATTCCTTATGGGTTGTGAGAAGGGTGCACGCAAGGAAGTAGAAAGCAGCTAGGAAAACAGAATCTGGTGCCAATGCCTGAAGCTGCGACTGAAATTTATTCGATTGACGGCGCTTCTTCACCTAAGGGGAGTAAACAGGTAATCAATAAACCCAGAGCTGACCGGAAGAAACAAACGTTTTCGGTAATTAATTTCTCTTGCTGGGATTTTGGGTAGGTGGTGGACAAACCCACCCCCTCAGGCATCAAAAGAAGCAGAGTTGATTCCCGTCCTGAGAAAAGAAGGAAACGATCGAAACCAAATCTGAAAGTTGTTTGGAAATGCCGGCACAAGACCAACAATTGCTTTTTTTCAGTGAGCTCACTGAATTGGTAATAGTTTCCTTTTTGTGATCACCAGAAAATCGTCCGTGGCTCGGTCAGAACAACCCAAGCCAGACATGAGGTGATGGGGTTATACAAGGACGGCATAGAAGTAAATCAACCACATGAACGTAATACGAATTTCCCGCTGCCAAGGTGAACTTTCAACCAAACACCTAGCCACCTCCTTTGGCTTTTGATTGCATATAAATGAACTTTTTGCGTAGATATGTTTGAAACCAACATGTGTAATGAGCACATGGCGAAGAGGAGAAATACGGTGTCCGAAGGCGACAATCTGCTCATGGATACACGAAATTCCTTGGTGTATAAATTTATGTCGTGGCTTACTAGAAAATGGAAAAACAACTTGCAAGAAGAGATCAGGTCCAGACGGGGATTAAGTACTACGTAAAGCTGGCAATGAGAATCTAACTAAAAATAAAGTGAACCTTTTCGGTATTACTCAACTCCTCAACTTACATAAGAGCTGCCATGGAATAAAGTCAAAGGACTAATTTAATTACAGGAACGACCTTGGCTACAAAACTATACAATTGAGGAATGTCAGATATTGTCCATTGAATATTGAATGTTAATAATTCATAAGTGAATATTGATTAGTTTACTTTTGCTTTGATAAAACAGTAAGGTTGTGTTTAGTGTACTTCGCCAAACATTGACCGATAGTTTAATAAACCAAATAAAAATACTAAGATTTATTGTTTATGAAAGAATGCGTAGTATTTTTTTCATTTTTGTCATAAAACAATTTTTTGACCTAAAATTACTTTTGTTTGATTCATTGAAATGTGAATAATCAAAATCAAAATCTAACTTGAAATTTGCATCCATATAAATATCTTGTATAGATCATGAACGATTTAGAGTAAGAGTAAAAAGAGTATGAAGAAGACGAAATGATTGGTTACTTTACGAGAAGGTTATCTCAATTAGAATTTTCAAAAAACAAAAATTATTTTGCACCTTAAACATGCAAAACTGAACGACAACTATTCCTTATTGAAGACATGAGTGCGAGAATGAGACAATTCCTTGTTTTAAAGTTGTTCAAAATATTTTTTGGAATTTTACGTTTGCTGTAGATTTCTGGAAAAATTATTCATTCAGCTTAAAAATAGAAAAAAAGAGCATTTACATAAATTTTAAATTTTTTATTTTTAATAAATCTCGTTTTCGAATTTTTTTATAGTTATTTAAAGGTGCATGAACATAATTCGCCACGATTTTATTCTGTATTCAAGCATTCTAACAAAATATGAAACCATTCTGCGGAGTTCCATTAGAAAATGGATTCTTTCGCGGATTTGTCGGAAATATTAGCCCGCTCTTTTATGCAAACTAGATAAACGGAGGAGAAAGTAGCAAGTACTACCCACGTAGTCAAGAAAGTGTGGGACGTCCTGTAGAGGAGGTAATATTTGGGTTGACTCGTTCGATGCAAATGCTTTTCACTTGAATCTCGGTTTATTCTTATTTTTTCAACAGATTCCACACTTTCATCACCTCTCGATGGCGAATTCTTATTTAAAAATTTACTGTTCATTGTTTTAATATATAACCTTTTGAATTTAATCTGCCTTTCATTTTCATTCACGAAATATGAGAATTTCAGTCAAACGTTTCAATTAACACAAATACTATTATATTATTTCAAAAAACATTACTGTTTAGGCCCTTTTCACAAGATTGTGGCCTATTTCGAATTCACACGGTTTGATATAATCATAAAATAATTATCGGAACTCACCCGAAAAGAATTCAAAATATATATTCGAATATTTATACATATAAAGGGTGCTTCTTCAGATACAGAAATATTTTCAACATATAAAACACAGATAAATTATCAAAATGGTAAATTTTTTGGCTTTCTGGTATAAAAATTATTTTTGACATATGAAGACCACCTTGTCTGTTCAATTTTGACCCACTTTTTCTAGCATAGCCGGCGTTATTGCGCCAATAACGCTTTCAAGTCATCGAAATATGATAATATTGGTTTCACGAGCTGTATGACATCTTGTTGTAACCATTTATCCCTCAAATGATTGGCATTGATGTTGGCAATCAAAAAATTACGAATGATTCAAAAACTGCAATTTCACTTATTGACGAAACCAGTTAGCCAGAAATGAGCCTCATCGTCGAAAATGATTTGACGATAAAAATGCGGTTCAATTTCTATCTCATTCTAAGAACGTACGACGCAAACAATGGTCAAATGGCTTCAATTGCTGCGCTAGTTAAATCGTGTACGTATTAAGTCCAAAATTTTTCCTCAAAATGAGGAGAACGGCTTTAACTTGATAAATTTAGATCCTCAGTCCCTTTTCACTAGCCTCTAAAGCAGCGATGGCTGTCTCGGTACGCACTGTCCGAGCTCGTGTTGAATGAGCAATGTCCAAAAGAGTAAACGTGGACATAAATGTTTTCACAGTATTGCATATGAGCGGCTAAGATGGACGATTATGAGCACTATAAATTGGACGAAGTGCCTTTTAAGTTTGGCGCACATATCGCAAATTTTGGAAATAAATTTCGAATATTCAGAAATATTCTGATGGAAGTCTTTACATGATAGTTGACCAAAGTAAATACAACATAATGTCAGAATGACAGCAAAATTCGACAGCTACAATAGAATCAATCTTTATAAAAAGTTCTTTACTTCTGAAAACACTCTTTGGTTTAATAATTCTGTTTCCTATGTTGAAGTAAACATTTGCTGATTGTTTCATTTGTTTTATTATCTAATACAAGAATATTATCTTAACGCGGTTATTTTCTAAGGAGACTTCGTACGATATTTGTATAATTTTTTTTTGTAAAAGGAAGAAACAAAAAGTCCGACTCTTGCCCCAACAATCATATGTTAAATCCCATATATCTGTAGGCAATGCATACCAGACACTACGGAAGAGATTCAAGTGTTACATCGCTCACACCTACGTGAACGTCTGATGTAACAAGCTGGTACGTATCCTGCTGTACTATATTTTGCGTACATATTAAATTGTATTGTGACTTTCGATTGAGACAGGGCTTTGTTGTTATCAAGCACATGATCTCAACCTGAGAGGTAAACCCACTTCGAAACTAAAACCAAACCAACATCATCCGGCTTTCAAAATGATATGCATGAGTATCCCGAATTCCCATTGGAGAGCGTTCAGGATGTCAGATTGTGTCATAGTCACAGATAACACAAGGGTGTGCATACAGTAAGGGAAAGAGTTAATTATCCTTGCAAATCACAGCTATGTTTTTCTAAAGTTGGTGAACAATTACTAGGTAATAATGGAAAACAAAATACCTCAGTAGAGTTACTTGGTTCTTCAGTCATACGGACTTAAGGATATCACACGACATTCAAAACAGGTACTATCCAAAAACCAAAGTATTCAAATACTCATGTGCAATACTATATTTCTGTAAAATATGAACCTTTATGCTCAATAAATTTACCAAATAATACTTGCTACACTGTTCACATATCATTTGTTCCAAGCAAGGTTTACCGGATTGCCTTGATTGTAATTTTTCCGACAGGTGCTCACAATGCCTTGCATGTTCGGAATACAATTCCAAAAGGATGAGAAGAAAACAGGACCTCAAACATTCAGCGATATGAAATGGTGGTAAACGTTCACATCTAAATTACATGCTACACCGAATGTCTGTCAGATGAGACTCAGCCGCATTCTGTTAAAGCTACTGAAAAGTGAATATTAAGAATATCTGAAGATCTGCGATACAAGAATGTTATGAATATTCACAGTACGTACTTCGTAGACTTATGGTATTTCAATTGTTTGTCTTATTATCTGCGGAAAGTAGACATCTGTGTGGATTTGAATCTACATACATAGTTCGTATCAGATGGTTCAATCATCCACGAAATATAAGTTGTCTGGTTTATTACAATGATATCATGATAGCGCTTTTCAAAATATAAGTTTGTTTAATGGTAACGATACTTCCTGTCTTGAGTAGACAATTTGTTACAGGATATGCAATTAGTTCTGCTTCAATGTTACGTATCTTTGTGCATGCTGATGCCACTGTGAAGAGATTTTATATTGAATATTATTAGATTTTGGTCAATATCCTCTATGCCACGTAAACTAGTTACAAGCTGATTTTCATTTAAAACTTAGTTATTGTAATATAAAAGGATGTAAACTTTCGCTGACGTTGTCGTTCATAATGTTAATTGCATCAAACCGTATGTAAATTTTAATTAACTCGAAACTCGAAACAACTTTATTATTTTATCTTAACACATTTAAATAAATGTTTGACGATGACATGTCACCTAATATTCATACGTTTGAGAAATAAGATCTTAATGTCGAAAAGTCAGATAGCATTACCTTTCAAACGATAAACCTATGATAAAATTTTTTAACTCTTCCAGTAAGTTTCTTGATTTGTACGATACTGGCTGGAATTGCTTGCATAGCCAATTCAGGTCACGGTGCAGGCAATCTCACCCGGCTTGCACCCGTGAAAAGGGGTATAAAAAACTAATTTTCAGAATATAAGGAGCACCATCCGTTTCCGCGCTGGACTGCCCTGCCCACGGAATCCCGAAACGGGAACTGGATTAGTGCTGAATTGAAATCACCACACAAGAGGAAAAGGGAGCCAAAACACCTTCCGCGAAAAACTCGCCGTTTCTCTCCGTACACTTCACATAGGTCAATTAAAGGCAATCTGATTGTAGTTCTACTACTTGATTTTGATTACGCTTTTTTTCTAAAAATGCCTAGTTAACATTACGACACACTTATGTCTACTTACAACTTTTTTGTATATCCTATACTCGATGAGAACCTCCTTGAAACCACTGCTGAAACAGTCAAGCCACTCTCCAAAAGATTAACCTCAACTCCAAAGAAGAAAAAACTCCGTCTACGATGTTTTCCATCCAAACCATAAACGAGTCAAAGATCCTTCGTCGCAATGACTTCAACTCGACCAAGCCCTAGAAAAAAAAGATAAATTCCACCGGCTGCACTCCTATTATGTATGGGTCACCCGATAGCGTTCGCTGATTTTCGTGGTCAACAGCCGGGTGAGTTCACTGGACTCGTTCTGCTTCTGATTGCCCCACCGGTATTATGCTGATTGCTGCCGCTCGTCAGCTAAGAGATTTTCATTCTTTGCGTTCGGTCTTATTCATTGGCTTCAGCGTTGTACCTTGCTGGATACTGAAACTGTTGTTTGTGTAAAGGCGAGCCATTGAGCAGACACATTGTGAAGCTGGCAATGGAGGAAGATTGGCATCAACGGTGGTGGCGACCTTAAGACTTCATTTTACAACGTAGAGATTAGAATCAATTTTACATAATTTATAACCAGCTTGGGCACTAATTACAATAAAATTACAAACTATTCTTTGAAAACAATATCAATCAAGTCGTAACTAGATAGGACAGCAAGGTACCGCTCAAAACCCGTTATAACAACATAAGGTTCTACCTATCCATCAAATCTAATATCCCTAACCTAAATAAACTCAATTCATATTTAAAGAATTCAATATCCTTAATCTAAATGAATCAAATATAATTAAAGACATGCCTAGTTACTTGTGTGAATTGCGGTACGGGTATTCAATTTTGCCATCGTTCATCTACACAGTGTACTTACAGTGGTTAAAGGTTCTCAAGGGCAAAACAACCACACACTTCGCCTTAAATAATCCTCCTTTCCAGCGTGGATTGTTCAGGGCATTTCTCTTTTTATTATGAAACCAACATCTTTAAATTTAAATTAGTAACCGTTAACATGACTGTTTAAATGAAAAATTGAAAGATATTTTTATTAAGAGTCGATATTGGACGAATATAAGTGTATATGTGACTTGTTACACATATACATGTAACGCTGTCAAATAATCAAAAATCTTGTCACAAGTGAAACGATACCTCAATTCAAAAGTTCATTCTGCACCTTCCAAATAGCAGTAACTTCGGGAAGGCTTCATCAATTAAAACATGCGATACTGCAAACGAACTGTAACAAAATTGTCTTGAAGTAAGCTCAAAATATGTTACGAGGTGAAAGTGATGATCGTTTTTTTGACGTCGTTTTCGTCTTAAAAATATTTTGTTAATGTCACCACACAAAGTGATGGACAAATTGCCGCAAATAAAATTCCACACAAATTAGATATGCACAACTTTTTTGTGGGAGACATGTTATATAGAGGTGCTTCACTTTTTCGTTCGTTTTGAAATAGCACCCAAATTGAAGAGGGTGTTTATGACCTTGGAAACTTTAATTAAAGCTCATAGTTAAACGCATTAATATCTACAAGAAACCTGCCTGTCTACCCGGAATACAGGATTGACATCATTTTCACGACCATTTGACAGGACTATAAGAAGATCATTCAACAAAAAAAACGGGTAGAAAGAAAGTAAATTTTACTGTTGGTGACTTAACAGTTTTTGGACAAATAATAAGAGAAATTAATGCATGTTGCCGAACACTTCTATTTTGATTTAAAAAATTGGTCACACTTTGCTTTTTCGATATCAAATCATCCAATTCTCCTGGATTACAAGAGTGCATTTGCCGATTTTTCACCTATGACTTTATCATCGGTATAATATTTTAGTTTTTCAACTGTCTGTAATTTTCAAAATCGTATTTACCTATGTCAGTCTAATTTTTTGTTGTAATCGGACATGTATGACATTTCGAAAATTGAAACAATCGATCGCTTTGAGTGATTTTTTTTTTTTTGAAAACCCCATCGAATTTGATATCCCCTTTGCAGTTTATTGTAATGAGAATCAAAACATGTGTTATCATTATCCATTATTTGGATATTTAGTTCTTAGTTTTCACATGTTGTTTTGAAGGGAATATCAATACAATTATTTGCCTTAAAGAAGACATTTGCATGCGAATCCGACAAAAGTAATGAAAAACCCGGAAAGAAGTACTATGAGTCAGGACAGAGGTTTAAGCCTCGGCTACCATGATTAAGAGATGCTCTGTGTGAAATTTTCCGGTAACGTGACGCAAATGTTACAGGACCCGAAATTCGCTTTTAACCCATATCATCCCACAAGTGCAAAAATGCACCGGCAACTTTGAAATTATTTAAAAAAACATACAAAGAGGAGTTTTTTTTTAATTTTTTGATGTAATAACATTGTTGGGAATGTAGTTCACATAGCTAGATTTTAACATGTCTTGATTTTGATATATGGTTCGTGTAATTAATAATATTGCAAAGCAAGTTTTTTTACCGGATTTTCGAAAAAAAAATTAACAAGCCGCGAAGTGCTCCCCTTGAGGTCCACACGGTCAACTTCCCAGTAATATCTAGATAAACATTAAAAATATTAAACAAAATAATAATTTTAAAAATATTACTACTTTAATTAAAAATAATGAGAGGTATTCATAGCAGCAACAGGAATGAGTTGATATTAATCATATCATCTACGGAAGGGTTTTTTGGACTTCCATCATTTAAGCAGTTTTTTTATTAACACTAAAACACTGTAAAAACTATTAAAAATCTGCTCAAATTATGCAAATATTATAAAACTTTGATTGAATTTACAACAATTTCCTTAGAATAAAAGAAATAAATTAATGTCATTCGTATGAACCCTCAATACATAATAACTTTGAATGATTTTTTATTTTTTATTTAGTTTTTTTTATAATCATGGATTATGGTTTTCTTGTGTTCTTTTCAAAAACTGATAAGAATGTATAAATTTTGAAAACATTTATTACTGTGCTGTGCAAATCAAGTTAAAAAAATATTTTTTATGAAAAAACCTTAAAACCCTAAAAGCCTAATTTTTTGCATTTTCTTGTATTAAATTAAAAAGCGGCTGAAACAATTTTTATGTAATGTTAAAAAAAATTGCAGCAATGTTAATACACGTCTATTGACACCTTAATGATGCAAATATTATATCTGGTTCGTGAGATATAGTGAATGATAAAAATGACCTTGAAAATCATGATGACTTTTAATAATTTTTTATTTGTAAATAAATTTTTTACGTAATCATGAGAAAAAGTTTTGAAGTTGTTTCTACAATCATTGTTTGGAGTATATAAATTTTATAAACACTGATTACTATATTTCGCAAATCAGGATATAAATTTATTGTTTATGAAAAAAAATCTAATTTTTTGCACTTTATTCTCTTAAATTAAAAAACGGCTTCAACAGTTTTTATAAAAATTTGATAGATTCACGCAAATGAGTTTTTTTTTGTAATCATGAGTAAGAGTTTTTGATTCCATTTTCAAAAAAACTGTTTGGAGTATATAAATTATATAAACATTGATTACTTGCACTTGTAAATAAAGTTAAAAATTTAGTGTTTTTCAAAAAAAAACGTTATTTTTTGCATTTTTTTGAAAAATTAAAAAACGGCTCCAAGAAATTTTTGAAAAACTTGATAGAATCACATAAATGTAAATAAGCGTCGATTGACACCTTATTTAAGAAAATCGTACGCTAGGTTCGCGAGATATAACGCATGACAGAAATGACTTTCAAACGAACAAAACAGCAAACCCCCCCGACCGAAGTTTCCCAAAAACTAATCAGCTCTTAAGATTGCGAAGACGCTTCGATTGCCACCTCAACGAAGTTAATACGACTTTGTTTATGTGTATGTACGTACGTACTTTCGTACATACATACATACACACACACACATACATCTTCCTTTCTAAAAACATTTTATATATACTGTATAGACCTCAAAACGTAAAAAAATGTTGAAAATTTCAATTTCGATTTTCGAGGCGATTACAAGAACTTCCCATATACTGGGAAGTTAAAAATATGCAGCCACCAGTAAAACTGATACCACTTTCAATGAAGAGGCTAACGCCTCAATAGTTTCAATAAAAATTAATTCAATAACATTCGATTATTTTTGTAGCAATGGTTTTGATAAGAAAATTGTTGGTGCATTTTTGCACCAATGGGATGATATGGGTAAAACTGATATATTGATACAAATTTTCGCATTTTACAAATGATCCCTTATTTTGGGCGTCATTCGTGTAAAATGTTAATAAAGGGAAAACCGATTCGATTGGGGTATAAGTACTGGCGTTTGACCTCCCACCATGACTTTTTATTTAAGTTTATTCCTTACGCCGACGCCGGTGGGTCAACTCGATCGATGAACAATTTTACTTGGGTGAAAATGTAATCTTAGGATTATCGTCAGATATAGAACGCCCAAGCGAACATTGTGTCTTTTTTGACAATTTCTTCACTTTACATCAAATCCTGCGAAGTTTTAGTCAACTTGGATATTTTGCGACCGGCACGGTTATAGCCAACCGAACAGAAAATGTTAAACTAATTGATGTACTTAAGATAGAAAAAAGCTAGAGGATCTTACGACATGTCATTTGACGAGACCAACGATTTATTATTCGTCAGATGGAATGATTATTCGGTAATCACGGTTGCGTCGAACTATCTTGGAGTTGAACCTATGCCGCCAGCAAAAAGATACAACCGAAAGAAAAAAAGGGTGGTATATTGCCGCTGCCACACGTTGTAAAGGAGTATAATAAAAATATGGGAGAGTGGACCTATTTCACAACGGTACCAACAATTTATACTTCGGAGGCCGTGGAAAAAAGTGGTAGTAGCTGTTGCTTACCAACGCTTTGGATGCAGCAATGGTGAATGCTTGAAAACTCCATTGTGCGTTTCGACGTAATATCGAGAATGGTTCCATAATGCACCATATAGCTTTCCGCACCAGTATCGTTTAACTCCTCATCAAGGTAGAAAAAGGACATAGCTCAGTTATTGTGCAAGTGGGCAATGTTGTTCGAGAAGATCAATTTCATCACATAATTCAGAGAAGCCATCAAACACGCAAAAGGTGCCGGAACTGCCATAAACACAAGTTCTTTATTTGTAATAAATGTAAAGAACATCTACATCCCAAATGTTTCCAAATTTTTCATATAATTTGAATAAATTTAATATGCATCTATTGTATTTCTAAAGCTTTTTCCTTCATTCAGAATAAATTTTGTGAATTTAAAAGATAAAAAATTTTGTTCACATATCATCCCATTGGTGCAAAAATGCACCAGCGCCCTCTGACCTCTGCTGATTTTTAACTTCCCAGTATATGGGAAGTTCTTGTAATCGCCTCGAAAATCGAAATTGAAATTTTCAACATTTCTTTACGATTTGAGGTCTATAGAGTATATATAAAGTGTTTTTAGAAAGGGAGATGTATGTGTGTGTGTATGTACGTACGTACGTACGTTGAGGTGGACACTTTTTTCTACGAGCATAACTCACGTAAACAAAGTCGTATTGACATCGTTAAGATGTCAATCGAAGCGTCTTTGCAATCTTAAGAGCTGATTAGTTTTTGGGATACTTCGTTCGGGGGGGGGGGGTTGTTGTTTTGCCCCTTTGAAGCTCATTTCTATCATGCATTATATCTCGCGAACCAAACGTTCGATTTGCATGGTTAAGGTGTCAATCAACGCGTATTAAATTTTGTGTGAATCTTTCGAATTTTGAATAAAAAAAAAGTGCAAAAAATTCGTTTTTTTTTTATAAACAATAAATTTTTAACCTGATTTGCGAAAGACAGTAATCAATGTTTATAAAATTCATATACTCCAAGTAGTGCTTGTTAAAATGGCACCAAAACTTTTTCTCTTGATTATGCAAAAAATTAAATAAAAAATAAAAAATCATTAACAGTCATCACGATCTTCAAGGTCATTTCTTCCATTCACTATATCTCACGAACCAGATATAATATTTGCATTATTAAGGACTCAATCGACGTGTTTTAACATATTTTTGATTATTTTAACATTATAAAAATCCGTTTCAGCGTTTTTTTTTAATTTAATAAAAGAAAATGCGAAAACTTGAGGTTTTTTCATAAAAAAATATTTTTTAACCTGATTTGCACTACACAGTAATAAATGTCTATAAAATTTATACATTCCTATCAGTTATTGAAGAGAAACCAGCAAAACTTTTTTCATGATTCTGAAAAAAATTCAATTTAAAATAAAGAATCATTCAAAGATACCGTATGAACAGGGTTATTCCGAATGATATTACTTTATACCTGTTATTCTAAAGACTTTGTTGTAAAGTCAATCAAAGTTTTAAAATGGTTGGATAATTTGAGCAGCTTTTTAATAGGTTTTGCAGTCTTTTAATTAAAAAAGCGGCTTAAATTTTGAAACCCATCAAAATTTCAATCAAATTTACAGTTGTGGTAATCAATCATCATCACCCATCCAGCAAAAGCCTTACTTAATCAATGGATGCTCCCGTAGATGATATGATTAATATTAACGCATTCCTGTTACTGCTGTGAATACCTCTCATTATTATTATTTAAAGTAGTATTATTTTCAAAATTATTATTGTGTTTAATATTTTTAATGTTTATCTAGATATTACTGGGAAGTTGACCGTGTGGACCTCAAGGGTCGCACTTTGTGGCTTGTTTTTAAAAAAAATTCACCAGAATTGCAAATCCTAAAAAAGGAAACTCATTTTGGATCATACCTTGGGATAATATGGGTTGGGGAAATCAAATATCGCTGTAGATATTTACTAAAAACGAAGCCGTATTCGCCAAATCCCGGGCCAAAAATTTAAGAGGAACCAGGAATACATTATGTGATTTCCCTGCTGCAAACATATTTCAAATTTTCTTGGAAATATACAGAGGCTAGCAAATGTTTTCAAAAACGATTCCCTAATCAGTTATAATTGTACTGTATTAGACGGTGCAAATTTTCAATTTTGGTGAGGCCATAGATCGCAATCTGAAAGAGATTTTGAAACACAATTCGAGTTGCTAATAGGCGCTTTATAATCAACTAATGGTGTTTATAAGCAATGCAATGTGCTTAAAATGAAAAAAAATGTTCAAACCAAACTCTCAATAATTTTTCACATTCAAATCGATCTCTGAAATTTTCAAGACTTTACTTTGTGCGCACAACATTGACGCCCTCATATTTTGCGATAATTAATGATAATAAACGGAAAATTTATGTAGCATCCATTAAACGTTTGCCGTGGACTTTCCGGAAAATGACTGGAAGGCAAACAATGTCGGCACTACTTTGGCATCATTCTTGAATTCTAATTGCCGCATGACTGAGGGAAATAAACAAAACGTTTGCAATAAAACGTGCTAAATGGTGAGGTGTGCCTTTTCCAATTATGGGATCAGCTATGAAATACAGTTCACACGAGCCATATTTCACCGCAAGGCCTAAAGTCAACACGAACAAAGAAGAAAATGTTGAAATTCGTTTAACGAGAGTTTTGTAGCCATTAGCCGTTGTATACATGCATGAATATGCATAGGATTAAAAGTAGACCCTTTGCTAAACGATTGTGTATTTAAGGCACAAGCCTCCACGCACAGCTAATAGCATTATTTGCATAACATTTCAATTTTTCAAAGACGTGGTTAATTGAGTAGAGTACTTCCTACAAAAAACTAGAGTCTTATGTAAAGCATAACATAAATTGGCTATTAATTTTTCCTCGCTTGTGTGGTTCCCCGATTTCGAAAAAGTATAGACTCGTATTGTAATTCTGCTACTATGATAGGTTTAGTTGGCTTCTTACCTTCATAGACTTCGGAAAAATTGACGAAACGAAATTTCACTTCAATCTTTATACTATTTTACAGTATCTATTGTTCTTTAAAAATATTTAGTCAGTAAATCATCAATTTTTTTCACAAGCCACGCCTAAAAAATGCTCTAATATTTTTTTTTGTTTTTTCCAGATATGTATATTCATCACAGAACCGTTCAATATTGTATAAGTGAGTATTAACGTAAGGTAGTTCACGTGGCTTCTAACAACATAACATCTCACTGTTGAAAATGGTTATGTCTAAAAAATAGAATTTAAATACTTGGCAATATAAACACAATTATTACAGCCAAGTCAGTAGAGTTTCTATACTACCACTACGTTTCAACGTAGTGAAAACGGTTTAACATATATTTCAATAGCACTTTCTTCGTATAAAAATTTGTAGTAATTACTTGGACCGCTACACCTACGACTTTATTCTGGGAGGTTCTATTTGCGTTAACCTAAAAATCGTCTTTTTAAAGGTACGCAAAATGTTTGTATTTATTGATATGGTATCCATATGGTTTCGTTGATGTGATGAGTCGGTTTATAGTAAGTAAGTCAACATTAAAAAAACCATTCTAACACCTGTGTATCTGGTCCTAAGATGCTTTTTTCCTAAGAGTTGCCCCACTTCGAGACACAATAACACCCGACATGGTAAAGTGATCGAAACAAGCAATACCGCAAACTTTTGGTGATAAAACTGTCTAAAAGTTATTTTCGGACGAATTTCGCAGTAATAGGGGAAACCAAGAAGTTGTGGCGCACGAAAAATGATCCCCCTTTTCAACGTCGTTTTTGGCGTGTAACTCTTTAAATATTGACAGCACGTGAAAATGGTGTATCCACAACTTACTGCAAATTGAATTTTAAACAAGTTTGTCGTATGAAACTTTTTTGTGGTAGCGGTGCTTTCAAAGATATGGGGCCGCCCCATTTTTTTTTGTTCTCAAGATGGCGCCAAGGGGAGTGTAGCTGCGACCCCAGAAACTTAAATTTAAGCTCACATAAAGGCATACTACGCATTGCAATTAAAAAAATTCTGCCCACTAAATTGCTCCGTGAGTTTTGCGATGGGGGGTTTGCCATCGGAATCCGATTATTTGGCCTGAAAATGCGTTTTTCACGTGAGTTTTCCCCCTTTGGGATGCAATAGCTCCCACCAGTGTACAGCGATCAAAACGATCAATATCACAAACGACTTGCGACAAAATTGCCTTAAAGTTATTCTGCATGTGTTTTGAGGTTAAAGTGAAAACAATGGATTTGTGGCGCTCGAAAGATGCCCCCCCTTTTTGGATGTCGTTTTAGGCATATAACTTTCTAATTATTGATGCCAAGTGAAAGTGATGTATGGACGACTTGCCAAACATTTTATTCTACGCAAGTTTGCCATACACAACTTTTTTGTGGGAGCCATGGTTTCGGAGATATAGGGGTGCCCCACGTTTTGTTTGTTTTCAAGATGGAGCCCAGAGGATTGGGGCTGCGACCCCAGAAACTTGGATTTTAGCTGCCAGTAAGGCATACCACACATTGCACTAAAAATCTGCTTGCCTACCAAAATACTCCGCGAGTTTCGCAACGGGGGTTTGCCATCAAAAGCCGATTATTTCGCCTAAAAACGGGGTTTTCACGCGACTTTCTCTCCTTTGGGAGGGAATAACTCCCGTTAATGTGCAGTGATTGCAACAATCAATATGAACGACTTGCTAAACATTCTATTCTACGCAAGTTTGTCATACACAATTTTCTTGTGGAAGCCATGGTTTCGGAGATATGAGGGCGCCCCAACTTCTTTTGTTTTGAAGATGGAGCCCAAAGGACAGGAGCTGCGACCCCAGAAACTTGAACTTAAGCTATCTGCACCATTGCCCACGCATTTCATTAAAAAAAATTCTGCCTTCCCAAAATGCACGGTCAAACTCCCAATTGACTGGACTATTAGAGGTTTTAACTTTTGATGAATTGGTAGATTATTAAAGAACCTGCGAAGACACTAAATTGAAAGCTAGGGTTTAAAGGTAAAGTAATAAATTATTTTAACAGTTATTTTCTATATAAATTCATGGTTTGTAGGTTGAACGTTCATTACAGAACTTTCCCGGGAAAAGATGGGACAAGACAAGAAACAGGAATATAGTTTGTGATACAATTTATTTGAAATCTCCTGTTTGCCTGTTTTTGAGCATTGACTGTTTTACTTAAACTACATTACATTACAATGTTATAGTGTGATTTTTATGCAAATTGATTTTTAAATTCAAACGCTCGTTTTTCAATTTTGTATGAAAGAAAACCTATTTTCACTGAATTTTGAATGTACAGCACTTAAAAAAATAAACTTTTACTAAAAAAAATTGATAAAACAAAAAAACGGTTCAAGTCGGCATCAAAGACATCACTTTTTGTGGTATATTCATTCGTCAAACAATTTGGTGTGCTCTTTATCATCAGAAGTATTCGAGATTCTTCAGAATTTTTCGGTTTTATAATTTTAATCATAAAACCCAACTTGTAATTAAGTCGTTTAAAGTCAGTATTTATTTCTTATTAAGTTACTGCGTACCCTTTTCGTCAGCAATTTTTTTAAGTACCACATTATTCTCACTATTTAGATAATTTCAATTTATATATTTTTATTGTAACAACAGTTTTTGTTTTGTAAATACTTTAAATTTAACGGAATCTTTACAACAAAATCGATAGAAATTTGCAGTAAAAACTAAAATAAATGAAATTAAGATATTCTTTTCAAAAACTAGTAATTCGAGTATATCACAATCTCTGAATGAAATTTCGTGATTTATCCAGATTGAAACACCGTTGCTTATTAAATTTCTCAGCACAGTTTCATTATAGACAATGAAGTCATCAATAATTCTATTGCGAATATTGCACACCACACACGATTAAAATTCATTCATCATCATAAAATTGCAAACATATGCTCGGAAGGACGATCATAGTCCTTCGTTTCCGCAGACTGATCCAGCTATGCAATGGTGGCACGATGACTAGACTACAGCAAAATAGGAGCGAATTGCAAAGAAAAAATTTAATTTCGGGCATCGATAAATATTCATAGGAATTTAAAATTGACATCCTTTGAACGACGACCATGTCACCATGCTGGCTTGCAATATGTGCCATGAAAGACATCAATGACAAGAATTACGGGTTTCTAGATGAGAACGTATCTCGATATCTGAAATAATAGGTTGCATGAAATTGCGGCAAAAGCCAGTGACAAAATGTGAATGCATTCTTGTGAAGTGAGAACGTGAAATCACATAAAGTTTCAAATGAGTCCTTTCACGCTCGTAAAGGGATGCATTTTAAACGTGAGCTGATTTCAACAGAAATGTCTACGAAACAAGCTTACATTTGACAGGGACTAGTGAAAAATGAGTAACCCAACTGTTAAATTTAAATTTTTTGAACAAATTAAGGTTACTTTAAGACTCGTTGCTACGAATGCAATCAACGTTTCAATCTTACATAGCATAAGCGAGTCTAAGTTAAAGATAGCGACCAACAAATGATAGATTTTTCTGATCATTGTAAGTGAATCTTCGTCTGTGGCTTTGCCTGGATTTGCTGCACAAACTGTACACAAAGAAGATAGCAAGGATGTAGCAAGCCAGGACACATAATGACTTTAGCGAGTTCTCTGCGAAACAAAAACTGTGGCCCAACAATCCCAAGTCCTGTTGATTTCAGCCAAAGCAGTTGAAATGCAATGCACGTTTTCGTATTCTATCTTGGCCGTGGAACAACCACCAACCACCGACTCTTCCCATTTTATTCACATGATAGTGATATTTCCACTTCATTCCCGAGCACACGCCTGCCATTGGCTTTATTTTCTGCAGCTCCAAGCTTGGCCGCCAAATGGCCCCCATTCATTCATGCCTGAAAGAATATTACACCTATATAAATTCTCCAGGGTATTACCAGAAGAGAAATGATGGGGTACTTACTGCACGACTCTGGCGAGACAATGCCCAGAAATATATGGTGGGGCTGGCGAGGACTATATTGGCCTTCAGGTCTGACCTTATTTCTGTTTGATTTTATGCCTGTATTGGTTATCTTTCGTGTAATCAAAGTAAATAAAATTAGGTTGAGGTTATTAATATAATTCAAATTAATTAGGACTCGCTGTGCTGGGATTACTGTCCAATACTGAAATGTAGTTGAAAGAAAATACCTAGTAATGAATAGCATATAGGAATATCAATACGCTATTCTATTTGATTTCAAGAAATATTGTAATGAATGAGAATAACCAAACAAAGAGGGGAACATTTTGTAAACAAAAATGAAACTTTCAGAGTTTCTAGGGAACAATAAATTGCTTTATAATACCAACCTGCAATAGCATTCTTTCAAATAAAAAAAGGTTTGTCGTTATTTCTTATGATACAGCCATGTTAGCTTCATCTTAAACTGTTTTAAATAAATATCTTACAGTCACCATTTGATGGTATTATAATAAGTTCATTTGATTATTATAAAATAATTTTGCCCGAAATTTTTTGTTTAATTCGACTTGGTATTCATTTCCAACAAAAATCAGAGAAATAAAGTTTGTAAAGTGAAAGCTTTATAATACGTATATCATCTAAAGTCTTGATGTTTTTCTGCCCATTAATATTGGTAGTCTTCCATGCTCCTAGAATTCTGATTTGAAATTCGGTTTGTCAAAGGTTCCTTTTTCTCTTTGTTCAGCGTCAGTTCACTCATATTATTTTGAATATTGTCTTTAATTTTAATATGATTTTGGAATGACAACACTTGTTGCAATCTTTCTGTTTTCAAGCTTTCAAAAAATTGATTTCCGATAGAATTCGTTGGATTAAGTTCGATCTAATATCAGGTATCGCACATCTTACCATTCGTTTCTCATGATGGCCATTTGCAGGAACATAATTTTAATATTCCTTTCTACTTCATTGTTAGTCTTTCGAAATTAAAAAAAATCGTTTATAAAAGTTATAACATTTGCCTTTTAAACTGTAAAAAACATAATCTCAGGCTGGACTTTGTCTTGAAAGCGTGTTCTGTATTCCAAATTAAAATAAATAAAGTTCTGATTTTTTGGTTTTATCTAACTTAGGTTGGTGCCATTTTCTCATCATTTCTGATTAATTAATCTGGTAAAGAAAAAGGATTGGACAGACGTGCATTGAAATTTTATTGTTTGAGGGTAGTCTGGGTTCATGTTTTCAAAAAATCGATTGTACAAAAACATCGTTTTTCGGTACTATATACATATATGCAGGATTGCAAACAACTCTGCTTTAGGTGGCAAAGCCCAGAAATATTTTTAAAAAAGCGATACAATAAAACCAGTATGAGGGCGCTCTGTAAGTGTTTTAGTTTGTTTCAACTGTGGTTCCGCGTAACGTCCAATACTACACCGCAGCCGATCCGGCTTAAACCCGCGAAGAGGGGTGTGGGAATAGTTTTTTTTTCTATAAAAAGGGCGCCATCTGTTTCTGCGCCTGAACTGACCTGTCCGCGAATCTGGAAACGGGAACAGGATTCGCGACGACCCAAAACCAAAAAAAGGCATTTAGAAGGAAAAGAAAACAGAACAGAAAATAGTCCGATCACCGACGACTGTTACACCACTTCATACAATAAGCGCAGATTCAACTCAATCACTATTATATTTTCATATAATTCACCTAACTAACCCTAACTAAGCTTACTTCTATTTACAAATTTTCTTCGTAATCTACGCCGCTTGCTGGTCGTTTGTCGCTTTGCCGTCCGTTCGCCGCTTTGCTTCCCCCTCAGCCCAAGACTCCGCACCGAATACTCCCGCCAGCTAATCTCCCGCCATATTTGAGGGGTCAACCGATTTCGTTTTTGCTGTATCGGCGGTCAACGGCTTGCCGAGTTTGCTGAGTTCGTCGAAGCTTTCCTAGCTTTGGACTGGTTTTGTCGACGCACGTCAGCTGGCGATTTAACCTTTGTGAGATTGGTCACAGCGTTGCCCCTCGGAAGGAGGGGATACTGTGGCTTCTGCTTGGGCGGCCCTTGGGCGAACACATTGTGCCACCGGCAATGGAGGACCGCTGTGTAGATTGGTATCAACGACGTTGCCAACCTGACTCGTTTCATCTGTCCGTTGAATTAAAATGCTTGGGCGTTGACGGTGAGTTCGGCATATTTTTGCAGACATCAGTATCAAAGATATATAATCAGAAGAACCATTCCATGGAACTGATTTCGCTGTTGATAATATTTTAAATTACGCAGCTTTCGCATGCACGATCAGGAACACTCTCCATAACAACCTTACTTTTTTCTTATCTATCTAGTCCAATATAAGTGTACATAATTCCATATCTTTAACCAACATACATCTCCTCTAAATTTATATAATTCAATACCCCTAGCCTAAATTACCTAGTCACCTACTCCTTACTTATATAATGCAATATCCCTACAATGTAATTCATTAATGACTTTTTTTGTGTGAAGTAGTGATCCGCGTATGCCATATTCCAAAAAGATAGCGTTTGCCCGCACGGTGGTTCGGGGTCTTCAAAACAGGGCAGTCCCATATTTAGCCCTTCTGGGTTTGTGGATCGATCACGTTGCGTGGCGAACGTAACAAGCTTTAAACACGTTTTTCTCAAAACAACGCTTTTTGACCTGGTGGACACGATTTTGGAAAATCTATTTGACCGATTGGGCTTAAATTTTGAATGATTATTCAGTACATATACAGTTTCAGTCCTAACCATTATCGAAATTTTTTATAGTTCTTTTGAAATAGATTTAGTTATGAAAAATGGGTGAAAAAATTGAAAAGTCCGCCCAAAATATTTAATTCTAGTTCCGACTATAGCTGCTTACATACATTTCAAAATGCCATTTGAATTTTTTGTTTCACATTTACCTGACTTGAGATATCGTGTCAACCAGTTTTCAATAGGGCTCCATTATGGCCCTATTATATTATATTTGTCGTTTGGAATTTTTTTTGTAAAGTTCCAGGTCCACATTTTAATATATGAAAGTTTCAAAATGTTCTAATAAATACTTCGCTTAAAAAAAAACTGAAATTCCATGCAATAAACCCAGATTGTCCCCATAATATATATTATATATTATTATATTAGATTTATGAACCCCAAAAAGTATGATCCTACTCTAAACAATTTTGTTTGATTTTCTTTAAAAGATGGACGTGGTGTCAACTTTGTGACTTTATAGGGGTCAACATTTTATATTTTATAGGAGTACAATCTAAAGCTAAAACGAGGATTGCAGTTTCAAAAATCAACTAAAATTATATTGACTCTTTTTACATTAGGTAACCTAAAAACCTTAATCCTTTATTACTAATTTTCATATTTAGCTTAGAAGAGTTTTTTTTAAATGAACATCATTATTATTTTTAACTACAATTTCAAAATGGTAAAGTACTATACTGTAATCTGTTTGAATAGGCTGATTTGTATAATGGCTGCTTAACGAATATTTCTACTACGTAGTAATTTGGCAAACCGAAAAATATCTAATTTTCAAAAAAGTACTATGACATAGAGAATGGAAAGTTTGTTGTTATATAAGATAGTAACTTTTTCGTAATAAATAATATTTGAATATCTAAGAACTACGCAAAAGATGAAAAGAGCCTGTCAAATAGTTCTCCAAATAAGCTCCGTTTTAAAAATATTTAGATTTTATCCGCTGATAATATATTGATTTTCAGTAAATTTATACTTATTTTTCGCATGCGATGTTAATTCTTTAAATATCCTTTTCTTGTCAAGTAAGCTATTGTGGTTGTTGCATTTATGTAAAAGCGCCCTTGTTTACATCTCAGCGCCTTCTAAACTTATTATTAAATCATCAATGAGTACAATAATCATCATGTGCCAGTTCTTTATCTTACCGATAGTGAAACCTATTGAGAAATATGCATTTATTAGTAGCTCAGCTATGATGTTTGGCAAAATGTCGTATAGAAATATTTTGTAATGCAAAGAATTTAAGGTTTACATCAGATAAAATGGCGCACTAACTACAACAAAAACTACCATCCAAACATGCATGATGGAAGAAGGATCTCGAGCAACTTTATCCAGCCCTCGCAGTCATAAGTTAAGTGATATAAACTCTGGTACGTTCAAATTCGCCCGAGGGTTTAAGGGTTCCAACTTCCTGAAGTTTCCAGAAGATTTTCACAAATATACAAGTAGTGGAAACTTTCATCGCTTTTACAGTATATACATTGCAATTTCACATTGATGTTGACTGCCCAACGTCAAATCTTAAACTAATAATGAGTTCATACTGATGAGGAAAAGAAAGAAAGCAGGTGTAAATTTACAAAAGAAAAAAAAGGACATCGCGTGCACCTCCGCATTTAAAGAAACGAAAAGTAAGGACATATCTAAGAAAGTACAATATTTTTTTAAGAGGAACAATTTATTTGTATTAACGAGCAAGCCACACTACCAGAATCTTTTACCATTTCTTCCTTTATGCTTAGTGTATTCTTGAAACATTTATAACTTATTTACAACATTATAGCTTACATTTAATCAACAAACAACTTTGCATATTCCATATCCAGATATATCACAATAAATAAGTGATATGTTGTTTTTCTTTCTTGGCTATATACTTAAAGTACTCCTTCAAAAGTCGACGTTTACCATAAGACATTCTGAGCTTTTCAAAAATGCAATAAAAATCCATATTAAGGAGAAAATATAGCTTTTTCTCAGACATTTATGAATTTTTCGTGCCAAGGAGCAATGATACTTGCAACATATCTCCGATAATATATGAGACAAATATGCCTGACACATTTATAGTAAGGAAATTTTTATCCGTTCATTTGAGACCAAGATCATTATTTTATAGAATATGGCTTAGGATTTGTTCACCCAAAAGTGATGAAAAGTAGGAAAGAAATCCTGCGTACCTAAAATTGTTGCAATCCATTGAACGAAACGTAATAAGCTTTTTGTTGGACAATTTTTTTCGAAGATGTATTCCAGTGTAACATACTTTCCGTTGGCAAACGTTGTTCGAATCATCCTATATTACACCACAATAGTACACAACATAAATGGAAATGAAGAAGTGAAACTAGTCTGAAGAGAGTTAGACTCGAAGATTTCATTGATATTTTCCAACCTTCGGCAAATACATAAATTGATTATCTTCGTTGCAGCCCTCACTCCATCAAGACTAATTTATATCGAGTACGTGAGCCACGCCGTAAAACAAATACTGTTTCGGAAATAATCTGCTTAAGAAAACAGTAAATGAAGTGAAATTGAGATTTAAAAGCTACCCCTAAGCTGTAGGATGCTCTTGATGTGCTTTCGTATAATCCACAAAAGACTAATTTGAAATAACTCTTAGACAGCCACTTAAAATGAATCCGAATACGTGTTTACTGTGGTGCAGGCGAAAAAAAAAATTGCTACTGCTATAGTCATCGCCATTAATCCCGTCATGGGTAAGAAAGCAGGAAAACCACCTACCAAATGGTGCTTTGTGCAAAATCTTTGCAATCTGTTTCCTAACGGGAAAAAAGCAGAAAAACAACGCAAACAAAATGAAGATAGATGGGACGACTGGAAAGCGAAGGTTTACCTTAACACTAAAAGTTCATTTTAATTAAAATTAAAACCCCCTTTGAGAAAATGCACGTTTAAGTTAAGCTTGGAAAAGATAACGACGCCAGCGAGGCAATATATTGGTGGGACCAAGCATATAATGGTGCATTTCAGGTCTTGTTGCTGCAGTTAATGACTCAATCTCAAATTTCTTAAAGCTGATGTCTTTAGCAGGTGGATATGCACCAATATCCGGGGATATGCTATCCGCTGTGAATCACAAATAAAAAGAATAAAATACAAGGATGAAATCCGAAAAGTGCTATGTCGTGGTAATTTTCTCATGGCTTGAAAAAATATATAGTTGAACCAGAGCGATGTCTTCTTGAAATTATTCTTGGCGGTAACGACAAAAAATTAACAGTCGGTGCTAGAATGAAAGCTTTTAACAGAAAATCATTCTCATGAAGGAGAGCTGCCAATAATTTCATACTCATTTGCCATGCAACCAATCAATCTTAAGAAATTGACGATTTAATTTTGATAGCCAAAGAAATGCTCATGAATATATGTTTCTTCTCAACGACCACTACTCATTTTCGTGCAAGTATGTTTTTCGCCTGGCTGTACCATAACCACGGCATGATTGTTGCAAGGAATCACAATAGGATTTACGTGAAAAAATAGATACAATTTCGCAAGCAGCATCCCCGAACGATAGCAGATAGCTAACTGCCATCCATGTCATTATTTTGCATTGGCCGTGCTAAAGGTGAAATTGTGGCTCCCATGCTGTATCTTGCTGCCAGGCTAGACGAGATATCTAATTTGCATTTATTGCGCTTCAAAGAAACAGGACCAGCACGAAATTCACAACGATGGTCTGTTGTTAAAGATACTAGATTTTAGATGGGTACAACAGTAGTTGAACAAAACGCATAGTACAGGTTTCGTTTCGCATCAATGCTGCCAGGTAGGACTCGATGTTTTTCAAGGTAAATTCAAATGAAATTAAATCAGAACCAAAAACATTTCTGCATCATGAAATTTCATTTAAGGTTTCACATCGAGTTTATTCTGGAAGTTTTTGTGGCCATTAGATATAAGACAAGTACGCAACAAGAAGTTGATGGAACTTTGAATAAATATGATATGAAATTTTTGTTTGTGGTCTCGGCTGGCTTGAATATTTTCAAAAATATGTTTTAAAGATGTTGCAATGGAGACAAAAATGAAGTGCTTATTTCTTTTTATTCTCGTATTATATAAAAAGATCCGCTCGGATACCGGACGTTAGGTTAATAATGATCACTTTACAGGAGGTTTAAGCTTATTTAACATGTTAATTAACACTGTCAAATATGTATACCTTACACACAATAAATTGTGAGTTGAAGTATTTTTTTAAAAAAAAAATAACGATTCAAATTGATAAATTAATGAATAATAAATTAAAGCACTGTTCAAATATACGTCTCTGTGGCAACCATGGATATAATATTCATGTAAATTAACAGAACATACTATCTCATCTATTAAAAGTGGCCATTTGTTTTTTTTTCATAGAGTTTATGAAAATCTACGATATGGTAAAATATACTCAAAATGAAAGAATCCATTTAAATCAAGTTATTAAAGGACCCAATTAGATGCTCCATAATAAGAAAAAAGGCTTCAGAAAAACAGTTTGGTGCATCTGACTCTGAAAAAAGTCAATAACATATACTTAGCTGATGAAATATTTAGAAATGTTGATTTTTTTGGACTCACAAAGTGAAATAAAGTACGAGACGTTGTAGAAGAGATTCATGTAGATTGCTTTGGAATTAAGAATCTGAACCAATATCTTATTTGCAGTGGCGGCTCGTGGGAGTTAAGTATGGTGGGGCTACTGGTACGAATTTTTCTATCACCAATATAAGTTCTTATGTGAGTTTCCACTCCACCCAAGAGGTACCACATGTGGAGCGTTAAGCGATTTTAAGTGATCAGTTTCCCCAAAAGTAGATTCGCTGGCAATCAAAGATATATTCCTATTATTGTGTTTTGAATTACATTTAAAGCTTTATTAAAAGTTCAGTGCACTCTGAATGTACAAAATTGTTTAAAAACATTTGAATTCTTGCAACGAAACAACTTTTAGGCCTGTCGCCCTTTTCAAAATAAATAATTTCTCTACTAAAATAAATGCAACAAAAACAACAATAACAATCGAAAAAACTAGTAATAAATAAATTCAACGGCCCGTCGTAAAAAAATGTTGCTCATGCCTGCTCAAAAATATTATCCAGACCATGCCAAGACTAAACGTTGACGAAGCACTGAACGGGTTCCATATGATTAGCCCGTCCGCTATCTATAAACATGTTATTTCAAATACGCACACTCCCGCCGCTTCAGCATAGAATTCACGCACACATTCAAATCGAAATTCTCTTAATCGGGGCTTATTTCATGTAGCCCTTCCTCGTTGTAAAGGTGGAAAATTGTCAAAGAGAAAATAAGTTTGAATTTTACTCTTAGCTTTTACTCGGTGCAGGCACAACGAAGCGAGTAGAAGAGAAAAACAAATTGTTCTACAGTGCGTGACAAGAAGATTATGTAAAAGTAAACTACAGCATGGGCGAAAAAAATGCAACATTATATTTTGAAATGAAATGAAATTATGAAAACTATATTGAAATCTTAAATGATATTCATCAATAAGTGGTGGGATTGAGCCCCACTAGCCCCAAAGGTAGAGCCGCCACTGCTTATTTGTAGAAACACTTGAATTTCAAATGTCTCACGCAAGCTTTATTTCTTGTAATATTTTAGTTTACAAAAAAATATATTTACCACACACTTGGTTCTTTAAATAAAACACTGTATTTAATTTATTATAAACACTTTATTTAACAAGAAAACAATTGGCTTGTCTCATCATCAATGGCCCATCAGCCCACATCGAGCCTTGGCCTCCCGAAGACACTGCCTCCAACTGTCTCGGTCCAGCGACCGCGTCCTCCAATTAGCGAATCCCAGCATCGTATGCTTATTGGAAGTCTACGAAGACCTGGTGCACGTCAATATTGTATTCCCAGCACTTTTCCAGCACCTGTTTTACTGAGAATAGTTGATCTATCGTCGACATACCGGATCTGAAACCACCTTGGTATTCGCCAATTATTGTGGAAGTGTACTGTGTCAATCTTTTATTAATAATTTTGGTCAGGATCTTGTAGGACGTACACAGCAGTGAAATGCCTCTGTAGTTGTCACATCTAAGCTTATCTCCTTTCTTATGTATGGGACATATGATGGCCTCCGCCAATCATCAGGTAATTTTTCATCGACCCATGCCTTGGAGATGATCTGGTGGAGGCGGTGTGTTAGTATTGGTCCACCTGTTTGAAGGAGATCTGCTGGTAAATTGTTGATTCCAGGTGCTTTATTTGGTTTTTGCTGTTGTATGGCTGCTTGCACCTCTTCTATAAATGGTATTGACGAAGATGGACTGCATAGGTCAGCATCTTCAGGAATCGTTATTGGCAGGGATGTAGTTACTGATGGTGGATTTAGTAGCTCAGAAAAATATTCAGTCCACCTGTGATTGATGTCGTCTGGGTCGCTTAAAATATTTCCCTGCTTGTCTCTACATAGGCTTGATTGCGGCTTGTAGCCTTGTCTAAGTCGCTCCAATGCTGCATAGGCGTCCCGTGTGTCATTTCTGCACATATCGTCATTGATCCTTTGGATATATTGGTTGTTATAGGTTCTACGATTGCGTCTGACTATTTTTTTAGCTAACCGTCTTAGCTCGTCATATTTTTGCTTCTTGGCTCTTGTCGGTCTTTCAATGTATTGTAAATAGGCTTCTTTTTTTACTTTTGAGAGCATCTTCACATTCTTTGTCGAACCAATCGTTTCTTTTCGACTTGGCTTGTCTAATTAATAATAACTATTTGACTGATTAATAACAACTTGTGATACGAATGGTATTTGAATAATAACTGAATAATAACTAACAGTCTGATTCCTTTGTGATCTGAATAATAACTAACTTGATCTGGATGATCAAGTGGTATTTATACTGATGGTAAACAAAGAACCCAAAATTGCATAGTTGCAATTTTGTTCAAGGGAATAAAAAGATAAGAGCATCATTTTATGAAATATGATATTATAAGCAAAAATATAAGATGATGCAGCTGTGTAAACAATGAATTGATACGTTAGTGTGAATAGTTTATAGCATGAATCATTCATCAGCATATTCAGTTTATGATGTTTATGAAATTGGATATGTTAAAAGAATTAAATAATGCTGACTTGATACAACGGATGTTTAGAAGAAACGTACGTTGTTTATAGATTGGTCATCCATCTTATGAGCTTGTTTATCACATAAAACTCGCATGATACTCGATTAAAGAAAATAGCATAACAGAAAATTTTCTTTTTAAATCAAATCATAGCATGCTTTCTGTTAGTCCAGTTAAAGTGAATAATCAAAACATGAGTTGCATTCACATGTACCCTTTTATTTACCAATCTTTCTACAGTCATGCAAATTTAAAATAAATTCAAATCCGTGATAATCAATTGTGTTAAAATAGGATGACGAAAAGTTAAATTTAAAAAATTACTCCATTTCAATTAACACACAAAGTAAAAGATTTGTTTTTTTATATGCTATAGTTTAATTATTTAATGATGTTTTTCTTCACTTTACTTTTATAGTTTAATTATTTCAGTATGAAAAAAGCAAGTTGGTGTTTTTTTCTTCATTAGAGCATTTTTGCAGCTTATTTTAAAGTGTACTTTCGACATGAAATTTGTGGATTATTGAATAATAAAAAAACTGCACGTTTTTTTGGTTTAACAAATATATTTAATAGAGTCAATCCTAAAAGTTTTTTTGATAAGTTATAAAAGGTTTGAAAATGGGGTTTAGAGTAATATAGGGTTAAAGAGTTGTTTTTGTTTTTGACTCTGTATAATCTTCATTGAAATATTTTCAAATACAAACTCATTCCAGAAAGATTCAACTTTTGACTACAAAATTAAAGTGGTTTTAGTGAGTTCCTCTATTTTGGAACTCTTTCTCTTTGTAATGGAATTGAGTTAAGTGTCGCCGGTTTTTTCGAATAAACAATCTAGAACTGCATTACTCTGGCCGCCCCACGTTGGACATCGTATTAATGAACGTGCGCATTTTGCGAACAAAAAATTGCGACAAAACTCGGAGTCAACGAGCCTTCGGCCTCATGAACCAGACTGGCATTCAGTCTTACGGACGAACCGACGAACATAGAATAATTTATCGTCATCCTTTTTAAGACTAGATGTGCAGTGACTGCTGGTAGACCAACACAGTTAGGCACGTTATGTCGTGGATCGTTTTCATGGTCTTGGTTCCGATTCTCATTATTTTTGGACCGACTTTTTTTCATCTTGTTTATTCAAATTGTTTGTATTATTAGAATTTCTATTATTATTTTTATTATTAGTAATGTATTTTAATAATATTAATATAGATATTACAGCGGATATATTCGTAGAAATTTAGGTGCTCTAAACCCTTATTGGCTGATTCTTTTATATGCAACAGAGCTGGGCTTGACTTAAATAACATGATTTCAAACTTCCTTGGAAGTCTTTTCTTATCAGTGAAGATACGAAGGATATGATCATCGACCTTTCACATTCCTAATATGCACGCAGTATTAATTTTGATTATAATGAATCCGATAAAAATAAAATATTTAAGGGGACATTCGAATTTGAAATTGAAAAAAGAAACACTTTCTAAAAATTTTATTATGGAAAAGCTATTATATTTATTGTCAAAATTTCTTTTGGACATTGTTAAACAGTCTCTGAAGAATATAAAAAAGTTGTCCCCTTAAACTTGTTGTATTTTAATTGTTCACCTATAAAACTTTTGAAGTGAACATTTCAGCTTTTCTTGCATGTTGTATTTTTTCATTAACTCAATTTTTCCCTTTACCCTGTTGAATTTTGATTTTAAGTCACTGTCTGCACACTTAGATAAGCGAATTTCTTTCGCAGGCTACTTTGGGTCTGAAGATGGAAGTGTTTTTCGCTTAAGGGGACATTCGCCTTTGAAATTGAAAAAAAATACTTTTTAAAAATTTTATTATGGAAAAATTATTATATTTATTGCCAAAATTTCTTTTGGACATTGTTAAACATTCTCTAAAAAATATAGATAGTTTTTTTTTTAAATTTTTTAGTTTCCCTTGGCTGCTGTAAAGGGCGTCATCCAAAAGTTACTTTTCAAACGGTAGGACATATTGTGGACCTCCTGTAACAAATTTTTGAAAAATTCAAAATGGATTCTATTCTTGAGACTCAAAACTATACAATAAACCTCTACAACTCATACTTTTTCATATTTTAAAGTTTTTGTATGTATATTTTTGGAAAATACGAAAAAACGACATTTTTTTGGAGGGAGGTCACCCCCGTAAAAAAGAAGGGGGGTATTTTTTTAATTTTTTAGAGGCTTATTGTTTACTATTTTCAATAATTAATCGAATTTTCTTTGGTTTTTTAAAATCGGTCGAGTAGATTCGGAGACAAATGTCCTACCAGATTGAAAAAGTAGTTTCGAGAAAAACGCGTTTAAATTTTTTTACCATAATTT
Source organism: Oxycera nigricornis (assembly GCA_963942545.1). Lineage (NCBI taxonomy): Eukaryota > Metazoa > Arthropoda > Insecta > Diptera > Stratiomyidae > Oxycera > Oxycera nigricornis. The sequence continues at coordinate 98,660,742 of OZ012659.1, forward strand.
TATTGAATAAAAGGTCGAAAACTTTTTTTTACCTTTAATCGGCCATTCCTGTTGAATACTGAGAACCCTTGCTATCTAGTAATTGCTGTAAGTGACTGGCCAAAGCTTTTTTCTTCTTAACTCGACCTTCTTTCGACTGCTCACTGCTCCTCTTATTGGCTTCAGAGATACGGTCCTTGTCAGCTTTTTGCGCAAAATCCGTTGCAGTTTCGTTTTGATGCCCATGAGATCCATAATAGCTAGGTTAGTTCTCGAGCCTTCGTTGAAAATGGATGTTGCGATCCACACTGCAATTTCAGTCACATCTTTGCCAGAAAACTTGCTTTGCGGAGAAATGTTCCACGTCAAATTGTTGTAACTTTCGTTCCTATTTTGAGCATTTTTGCCAAGACATCTTTGCAGCAACTCATCACTACTAAGTGACTCGTAAATTGGCAAAATGTAGGCACAAATGCTTGGATCTAGTGGTGGCTTATGAGTAAAAGGCTCATTTTTTTTACTCACTTTGCAAAAATTCACACCAATCCTTATTTCAATACTTGTGGCGAGGTTCTGCATCTGTTGAAATTTTGTGATAATAGCCGGTAAGAATTTTTTTTCATGTTCTCGGTAAAATCGGGATATCTCTGATTTGTAAGACTATAAAACACAGATAAGTTTCGAATCAATTTTAGAGTCAATTAAGCCGTTTTAGGTTTGGGGACGGCATGTACAGGTGCGGCATTTTTGATCTCAGTTTTTGATTTTCTACCTCGTTTTACTGGCTTTTTGGATTTTTTTTCTACTTCATTTTCTTTCTTTTTTCTGCCTTTTTCTAAAATTGTCAATTTTTTTTTACTTCTACTAAGAAATAGAAACCGGTTTTTACTCATGGGCGTACGCTGTTACAAATATAGCTGTTACTTTTTTCTATTACGAATTTCTTGATGAAATTTTAGGAGGCAACTTTTGAACGTATATAGAATCGAAATATGTAAAAATCTCTCTTTTTAAAATTTCAAAGGTGAATGTCCCCTTAAGTCATCCGTATGAATTTATTTTTCATTCCCACTGAAATGTATTGCGTTCAAATCATTTCCTGTATTCAAATGTTAATGTCATTAGCTTAATTTAATTGCAATCGAAATAATGCATTTCAGGGTTTTCAAGGAGTAATTTTTTTATCGGTCAAAAAGTACTTAAGTTTGGGAAAGAGCTAAAATGATTCATACACTGCCAGCTCGACTGAATGTTATGATAAGAATAAATACGCTCCTTGGAAGAATCACTCATTTTATGTTACTAGCTTCCATGGTCCTCTATATTTCTAACAAAAAGAATATTTTGTATAAAAATTTCAATTGGAATACTGATAGTTTCATATGCATTTGGCAGTTTAGTGATAAAGCAACATAAATAGACTCTACATTGCATATGCTGCCAAAATTCGCATCTGCTCAAAACCTGACTAACATATTTAAGTTATTGATCACATATGTACATACGAGTCAGCTTTTCTGTTATATCTAGATTGCATTGGTTACACAACTGTCGCAATCATGTTCCTCTTCACTTCGTTATCAACGAATCATTGTCATGGTTAACTTTAGCACTGAGTTGCGGGTACTTGTTTTTCAATTTCATACATTTATAATCTCACCTACAAACATATGCAGTTCGGTTGTTAGCTAACCGACATGATATATGTTCATTGTTTGGCTTACAGGTAAGCAGGTGAGTTTTAATTAGTTGACTAATGTTCATTCGAATGTTCAACGAACCATTGGTAGCTTCAATCATTATTCCAGAACTGATGTGAACAATTCGTTCACAAATTAGCAATTTGTGTCAAGCACTATTGTATAGTGGTAGTAAGTAGTTCTGAATTGGTTAGTGAGAATGTCATTGGACTCCCCTTTTAATCATTTGAAGAACATTTTACATAATGCTGCTCCTCATTTTTCGATTGCAAAAGAAAGTTTAGAACCTCGATTGCGTATTGAAAAAATAACCGAAAATAAACAACACAAATTTGAATTAATCAGTCCTAGAAGTATGTTCATGCCACCTTAAATAGTACACCGTACTACCAAATAATTTTTGCGCTACTAAGGAGTGTATCGAAAAAATTCATCTTAATAATTATGTCTCTAAAAGTAGTATTAATTGCTGCATCGAACTAATTTTCTTTGCTTTGATTATTATATTATATTAACTAATATTTGCATAAAAATTCAATGAATTTTCATTTCAAGGAAAAAAAATTCGGACCTTTCCGTTAAGTCCACACATTAGGTTCCGTACAACGATGTCATCGACCACCTTATACGCGTTCCTCCACTTATTTTGAAAATCCTTTTCGGTTTTAGCAATTTTTTTGTTTTCTTTAATGTTTTCTTCATTTCAGCCCAATATCTTTCGATTTGTCCAAGTTTTGGACAGTTTGGAGGGTTAGCTGTTTTTGGTACCACGGAGATGTTGTTGTCCTCTTACCACTTCATTGTTATTGATACCCTTTGCTACAAATTCCTCTAATTTGAGACCACATCGACATATTGTCTGCCAAATCATACATATACCACTTGGGAAATTTCGTGCTTTTTTGGTTTCATGTTTTGAGCTAACACCACCCTTTGATCCTGCTGTATTGAAGTCCTGACCAGACAACTGTGCGAAATCGGCCTTCATGTATGTACATATGTTTCATCCTCTAACACAGCACAATCGAATTTGGTCAGGTAATGCTTGTATAGCTTTCGAGCCCAATTTTACGCTTCTTTCTCCTGTTTCTCGGATCAATCGGGTACTTTTTGGACTTTATATGATCTAAAATTATAATGCTTCTTAATCCTCTTAATCACTGCGTTCGATGTTTGCAATTTTTGAACCTTATCTCGAATGGATGTGTTCGGACTCTGCAAACATTTCCTGTTTGCCTTTCGGCTCAAATTTGTATCGGATGGGCATTTTTTCTACCTAACTCGGACTTTCTAGCAACAGGTAGGCCATTTTTGTACTTTATAATCGTCCGTTTCACTGTTGCAATCGACGAATTGGTCTCCTTTGCTTATGCCGAATATTTACGAAAGGGAATTTCCAGGTATTTGCACACAATTAAACTACGCACTTTTTCTTGATTTGATGACATCTTTTCAAGAGCGATCTTACAATACGAATGGTATAGACCTTCTTTTTTGTCGCATTTTATAGCTAATTTGGCAAACCTAAAACAACTAAAAGTCTATTTTTTTCGATACAGTCCTTATTTCCTAGAAATCTAGAGACTCTAAAACGTTATTGACTGATTCTTTGTTAGAAAAGTCAGGTTTGAATCAAATAACATCAGTTAATAACAATCTTTTTGGGATTAGGCAGTATTGTATCTAGTCTTTGCGAAATTTTGAGCTTATATTGTTAATAATGTTATCAAGGCTTGTCAAAGATATTTAGAAAATATTTTTTTAATACACTCAAATTATGTAGAAGGTAGTATTTGATTTTATGACAATAATAATAAAATCGATCAAATTTATGGTTAGTGATACTATTGATTTTTAATAAGTGTTCTTTTCAGTAATTGCTTTTGTAAATTTTTATTTGTCGATGATGTTTTCAGAACATACTAACCATTAAAACCTTGCACACTTTACCAATGAGCAATAGTTACGAAAAGTTTCTTGCTATCACACTATTTAAATATTGTATAACTAGAGAGTTCCGCCCCCTGCTCGTTTCGCTCGGATTGAAAGCAGTGAATCAAATGCCGCGCCGTGGCGTCATAGATGTCGTCAATATTTGTTTATATATTCGAGAAATAATTTTGTGATGAAACGTGTAACAAAATCAGTTATTTCGTGCCTGTAATTCTATGAGTATCGAAAAAAAACGTATTTGTCATTGCCATAGGTAAGATGATATACTATGTCAAGGTTTTTGGAAACAATGCGACAAAAAACGAACGTTTCATTTGTTCAAAATTGGAAATCTAATGCAATTTGAAAGAAATTAGCCAATTGCAGGTGAAAAGCTTCATATATTTTTAAATTTTTAATTGCATTTCTTCATTTATTTTTTGAGTTATTCATTAGTTTGACGAGGCATCGTATATTTCAAAAGTCACGGAGATATTAATAATGCAAACGAATCACTCCTTTTAAGACTTCTACTAGGGCTTTCATAGCTTCTTAATTATACATTATCAGCATTTTGCAGTGAAAACGGCGAAATGTTGAAAGTGTTTTGATTGTTGAGATTCCAACACTTCTCAAAATTGTTAAAGAGAGTATTGTGGTGAAAATCGAGAAAAAAAAACAGAAAATTAATTATAAAAATAAATGATTTATGATGTTATTCATGCGTTTTTTAAAAAAAAGTGGTCAATAAGTTGGCTAGAATTTTGATCATGCATCATGCCCAGGAAACCTGCCAATTAATATTGCCGGCAAAATTGAAAACAACAAGCAATTCAGCTTCACAAAATGAAACAAGCCGTGAGGTGCGACACTTAAGGTCCACACGGTCAACTTCCCAGTAAAATTTACATAAATATTAAAAATATTAAACACAATAATAATTATGGAAATAATACTACTTTTAATAATAAAAATGTACCTCGCATAAAAGTTATTGGAATGACTTAATATTAATCGTATCATCTACGCGAGCGTCAATTGATTACGTAAAGATTTTCGTGGATTGGTTTGATTTAATATTCACGTGGATCAATCGGAGGGGGGACAGGTTACAAAGCCTTTTCTACGTTATTTGTTATTTTCATATCGATGCTTGAAGGACAAAACAGCGCTAGCAAAAATGAATGCAATTTTTGTTATTACGACAACTGAAGAGATTTTGTCGCGTGATGGCCATTTTGAATAGTTGCGGTCAAAACTGCTAGCACTTCGGCATAATCACTGAATTTGTAGTTTTTCACGATTTTACATCAATGAAACTAATAATTATTTCTTATTTTCTGTTGATTTTGAGAAACATTGATTATGCAGGCAAAAATAGGTTCAATTGCAAGTAAAAAGTCAAATATTTGTATTACAAATGATGAAGGAATACCAAAGAACAAAACTCCTACAAACTACAATTTTTTATTTGATGGAAGCTTTTCAAAGCATATGATCTTAAAAAGTGTTGACCACAAACATTTTACCATTCAAAACGTGGATTACCACAATTGAAAATTTGATTTGATTTTTTTTATTAAAGTTAAAACACGGTTCTGTGAAGACTATTAAAAATCTCCGCAAATCATGCAAATAAGAATAAACTTTGATTGACTTTACAACAATGTCTTTAGAATAAGAGATTTAAGGTATAAAAATTCGTATGAACACTTTTTACATGGTGACTTTGAATGATTGTTTTTATTTTAAATTCAATTTGTTTTGAAATCATAAGAAAATATTTTGCTGGTCTCTCTACAGAAATTGATAACAGTTTATAAATTTTATAAACATTTATTGTTACGATGCTAATTTTATTAAATATTAATTAATTTTTTTATGGAAAAAACACTAACTCTCAATAGATTTTTTTTGAATTTGAAAACATTAAAATGTTAATAAGCATCGATTGACTTCTTAATGATGCAAAGATTATATTTGGTTCCCGGGATATAATGAATGACATAAATGACCATGAAGGTCATGATGACTTTTAATGATTTTTTATTTTTAATTTAATTTTTTTTGTAATCATGAAAATATTTTGTTGGTTTTTTTACAAAAAATGTTTGGAGTATATAAATTATATAAACATTGATTACTGCGTCTTGAAAATCAGGTTAAAAATTTGATGTTTTTGTAAAAAACTCCAAATTTTTTGCACTTTTTTTTCAAAAAATTAAAAAACGGCTTCAACGATTTTTTAAAAATTTGTTAGAACCACGTAAATGTTAATACGCGTTGATTGACACCTTGATGAAGCAAATCGTACGTTTGGTTCGTGAGATATAGCGCATGACAGGGTTGACCTTCAAGGGGTGAAAACAGCAACCCCCCCCCCCGACCGAAGTGTCCCAAAAACGAATCAGCTCTTAAGATTGCAAAGACGCTTCGATTGACACCTTAACGAAGTCGATACGACTTTGTTTACGTGAGTTATGATCGTAGAAAAACTGTCCGCGAACGCACATACGTACGTACGTACGTCATACACACACACATACATACTTCTTTCTAAAAACACCTAAAATATACTCGTAAGACCTCAAAACGTAAAGATATGTTGAAAATTTTAATTTCGGTTTTCGAGGCAAATTACAAGAACTTCCTATTTACTGGGAAGTTAAAAAAAACTTATAATAATATGTATTGATCAATGTTTATATGCTCAGCAACTTTAAGCAAGACTCAGTAAGAGACAGTAATAAAGGACAGTAGTAGGGGACAATAGTAAGATTGTAAAATCTAAATACGAAACTAAAAAAATAGGAAAGTTTCCTAAACAATATATGGTTTCACGCAATATGCAAGTTTGGACTGAATTCGACGAATTGTCGTGGAAGGAACATTAAATTGCAACATGTAATTCAGGTTGCTCGAAATTTTTTTCTTAAACTAGGTATTCAATTCCTGAAGTATCCATCGTATTTGGGCCTAATTTAGTTACAAATCGTCATTGCTAAAGCCATAATAACGTGGCGAAAGGACAACAGCTTGACCGTGGTACCAAAAGTAGCGAAACTCTTTAACTGCTCCAGACTATGACCAATCGAGTGATATTGTATCAAAATGGAGAGAAGTTGAATAGATCGATAAATATCGTTCCTTTCAAGGCAAATGGAAATGCGGAAACAGAGAGGCCAAACAAAGAAATGCATAAAACGTGATAATGTATTTTGATACAGAGGGCTGTAGTTTTCATTAAAGTGAACTTTTCGGCAATATAAACAATTTTGAAAACAAGCTTCAAGCTGCGACCCTTGAGGTCTACACAGCCAAATACACAGTAATATCAAATACATCATATACATAAATATTAAAAATATAGAACACAATAACAATGAAGAAACTAATCATACTTTAAATAGTAATTGCTTTAAATAGCAATCATTACAAAGTGTAATGAGTTAATATCAATCGTATTATCTTAGGAAACGACCACTGATTACGTGAGGCTTTTGCTGGGTGGAAGGTCGGATTGAATCATTCCAAGGGAGGAAAGGTTGTTGTTACGTAACTGGTTATTTTCATATCGACGATTGAAAGACAAATGTTGTTCAGGGTTATTTAATGCAGTTCTTGTTTCTACGTTGACTGAACTGGATTTTGCCGCGTATCTATGTGATTGCGACCGGAGTTTCTATGGATGCTGCAAAGACATTGAATCAGTGTTACTTAACAATTTTACAATATAAAGATTAAAAAAATCATTTTTAAATTCGGCAGTCGATCTTGAAAAAAAAACATTTAATAAACAGCAAATAATCGCTGTTTAAATTTTTTTTTAAACATCTCATCAAAGGGAATGATTGGCAAAGCTGATTTTTTTTTTGGAAAAATAGCTTAATCTTGTGAAATTTTTTATTAAATTAAAAAAACAGCTGTACTCAATTTATTGGATTTCGAACAAATCATAGAAATGACAATTCATTCCCATCGATATCACAACAGTTTTGTTAGAGTAGGTGAAATTAGATAATAAAGACAGTGTAGTGGATCTACACATATCTACACAATCAATCAGCATTTTACTATAAACTAAACCCACAAATTAATAATCAATGAGCAATCGTAGAATATACAAATGCATAACTTACGATCACTTTGTAATGCTCACTTTGCATACTCGTTTCGCATTACACTCACACGAAAGTCAATTCATGTTGTCACTAAAAATAGACATATGAACGAATGTTTATACTAACCCATTGCGATCGCTCTAGACGAAGCGGCGCCTAGCATTGGCATGTGTAATGTACACACAAAGTACGAAACCTGAGTAGTCATTACTCATGGACTATTATGAGTGTTGCATATTACTCATGGACTATTATGAGTGTTACATTTCACTCATGGACTATTATGAGTGTTGCATTTTTAAATTGGGTCATATGGAAAAGTGCTGATCGATATTTTGATTGGTAGAATGAATTTACCATATTCAATTCTTCCAGTTTTAGAGTAGGGATTATGTATTAAGTAGAATAAAATATTAGAGTAGGGATTATATGTTAAGTTGTAAAAAGTGTATAAAAGGAAAGTGTACAAAAGAAAATATAGTCATAGTCTTACTTTTGACTCGTTTTTAATTATCTACTATTGCCGTAGTTTGGCAATACGCTCGAGCCGTAACTTGGCTTTAGAAGCGCTACAATTAAAGCGTAAGCAGTCGCTAAAAGTAAAACAGAATAAAAATATCGGCTAGCTTGGATCTTGAATCCTGCGCCAGATATGTGGCAATTAACTTGCCGGTAGGTACTTCAATTTAACCCTGTTCCCTCACTAAAAGTGCGCTATTCCTATACAGCGCTAAATCCCGGATCACACTTGAGGAATACAAGATCCGGCGTTCGGCGTCCTACACCGAGAAGGCATCTACTGCGACGAACTATCATTTAAATGCAAATCTTTTACATGGCGATCCTGCAACCGACGATCCTGCAACCGACGATCCTGCAACCGACGATCCAGTAAACTTCGAACATCTGAAGGATGATATACCACAGCATACGGAAGACCTTGAAGACGGTGAAATAGCCAATATAACAACAGATGAAGAGTTCCACAAGGCATTTGAAAGATGTCTGATACGAGCACAAAAAACACCAGCGGCAACCTTACACGAGGAGTATGAGCTTAGTCCAAATCTACGAGCTCCACCATATAAGCCATCATCGCTACCTGGTCCACGTCCAAGGAAAATAGAGGACTTCGTGAAACGAAGTGGAATAGATGAGCCACGTATAAATAAAATAAAACGTCGACAACGTGGAGGACGCAGATACAAAGAAAGGCGTGAAAAAGCTATACTTCACAGGCTAATACATATTTCGGCCAAGGAACAAAGGAGGCAATTTACGGAGCGGCTAAACAAACTTAAAGAAAAAAAAATTGTATAAATAATTAAATTGTATCAGATATATATTAACTTCTTTAAACTATGGGAAATAATTGCAGTACTCAGGCTAATATTTTTATTGAATACAAACAAACAATAAGTACAACAATTGTTTTCTTAATAATAATGGCGTGCCTATATCTTTATAATAATAGTCAAAAAAGGTATGCAAGGAAGATAGTAGATAGGAATATCGGATTAGGACGAAACAATGTATAGCTGAAAGAAATTCTAATTGTCCTCACAGATGTCGGTGGAGAAGATAAAACAGATATTGTCTGAATTACAAAATAATTTAATAAATTTAAAGAAAACAAAGACCTATACGGTCAAAACTCTTAAAGAGAAATTAGAATACGCAATCGATGCAGAAACTGTAGGTAAAAACCTTTTTAACGACATTAAGGAAGGCAATGAGATAGAACTAAAATCGACATTTTCATCAGTTTGTAGAAACCTAATTACAAACCTGATACAACGGCTGAACGCTGCAAACATATTGGTAAAAATTGAAGACAATATCATCTACACAGAGATGGCAGAATTTAACATAGAAAGTGCAATCAAAATTATACCCACATTTGATGGGAAGTTCGCTGAACTAGAGACATTTTTAACTATAATCAAATTAATAGAAAAAAAATTATCGGCAGAAGGTAAAATAGAGTTGCTGAATCTAGTTCTACACATTAAACTCAACACAAATGTGAGAACAGCAATAAACATTTCATCAATTACTAGTATCAATAATTTAGAAACAGAGCTACGACTCAGGTACAAAAATAATAAAACAGTACCCCAAATACATACACAGCTCGCAGGCATAACCCAGAAACGCATGCCCATAACGGCGTACAAAGACAAAATATTATCTTTAATAAGTGATTTAAACCAATTACAAATTGGCACGTTAGGTGCAGATGTAAACCAAGCTGCTAAACAAGCAATACAGAGCATAAACGACACATATGCTCTTACTATATTCAAGAATGGTCTAAACGATCAAATTAGGGACACTGTGTTCGCAGCACGACCACAGACTTTCAGTGAAGCTATCACATTGGCCACTGAAATTGAGAACAATGAATCTCAACCTTCAACAATTATGTACGTAAATAAAAATAACAAGTACAATAATTTTAATGCCAGAAGACATAATAACCACAATGGTTATTATAATAGAAATGACAATCGTGGAAGTTCCAATCACCCACGCAATAATTTTAATAATAACTCGTATAGGACATATAATAGATACAATGATAGGAATTCTAATCCTACCAGAAATTTTAATAGAAATAAATTTGATAATAATACAGGAAGATATAATAACAATAACAACAGATACAACACTAGAAGGGTAAAATTGATAAACAACCAGGGAAACGTGACAAGTTCCCGAGAGGAATTAGGCAACCTCCCGGAAGAAGCATAGTTTTTGAAGCCGAAACAAAAAACAGTAATAAATACACTCTAGAGAATAAGGTATACAGAATAACGGGTATGAGCACAAACTATATAAAAATATTTAACAAAAATGAACATAGATATCTACAACTATTAATAGATACTGGAGCCGACATCTCCATATACAAAAGTAATAATTTAAGTTCATATGATATACAAGCACAAAACAGGTGCAAACTCACGGGCATAACAAACGAAACTACAATGTCACTCGGAACTATCAAACTAAAATTCAACATTGAAGATATCATTATATCAAATACATTTCATGCGGTAGATGAGAAATTCCCTATCGAAACTGATGGCATTATAGGACGAGACATGCTAATCAAGTATATGTGCAAAATTGACTACGAAACGTATACCATATCCTTCAGTACACAAGACAGAGATATAGTGTTACCAATGTACACTACAAAAGCTAACATGGCACACATAACTATTCCCGCAAGAACAGAAGCGATAATACCCATAGACGTAGACAGATCGGAAGACAGCATAATACTAAACAAAGAAATCGAAAAAGGGATATTCTTAAGCAATTGCATAATTCCAGCGAAAGGTATATGTCATGTGAAAATACTCAATACTAACGAACATGACATAACTCTGAAAAACTTTCAAACAGAGGTAGAACCACTGAGGAATTATGACGTATTAAAGACAACTCGGAAATTTGACAAAAAACGATTAGACGAACTATTAAACGTAATTAATACCAACAGTCTCGATGAACAAGCAAACAAGAGTTTGCAAGAAATTATAATGGAATACCAAGACGTTTTCCATCTGGAAGGTGAATACCTCACAAAAAATAATTTCTACCAACAAAAACTGAACACTTGCGACGAAAACCCAGTCTACATAAAAAATTATAGATTACCACAAACTCAGAATGAAGAAATTCTTAGGCAAGTACGGGAACTAAAAGATAATGATATTATCGAACAATCCACAAGCCCGTACAACTCTCCATTATTAGTGGTACCTAAGAAAAGCTCGGATGACACCAAGAAGTGGAGATTAGTCGTTGATTTCAGAAAACTGAACGACAAACTGGTGAACGATAAATTTCCTTTGACAAGGTTAGAAGACGTCCTAGACAAACTAGGTAGGGCAAAGTACTTTTCAACCTTAGATATGACTAGTTCGTTCCACCAGATTGAACTGGAAAAAGAATCAAGACATTTAACCGCTTTTTCCACCAATGATGGACACTATCAATTCAAAAGATTACCTTTTGGATTGAAAATATCATCAAACAGCTTCCAAAGGATGCTCACTATTGCCTTAACTGGTCTAAGTGACTCAGCATTCTTATACGTAGACGACATCATGGTTTTCGGATGTAGCATGAAACATCATAATGAAAATTTAAGAACAGTTTTACAGAGACTTCGTAAGTACAATTTGAAGTTAAATGCAAATAAATGCAAATTTTTAAAATCAGAAGTAGTGTATTTAGGACACCTTATTACAGCAGATGGTATAAGAACAGACCCTGCTAAGCATGAAGTAATTAAAAATTATCCCATCCCAAAGACCGCGGATGACGTGCGAAGATTCGTAGCTTTCTGCAACTATTATCGACGCTTCATACCAAACTTTGCAGAAACGGCAAAGAGTTTGAACTCGCTTTTAAAGAAAAAAGCACCGTTTGTTTGGGAAGAAGAACAGCAAAAAGCATACGAACTTTTAAAACGCAAACTGATTTCACCTCCTATACTACAATACCCAGATTTTGAAAGACCCTTCATACTTACTACAGATGCGTCAAATTTCGCACTAGGTGCTATACTATCGCAAGGAGAAATTGGTTCAGATCTACCAATCTCGTACGCGAGCAAATCCTTAAATAAGCACGAATTGAATAAACCTATCATAGAAAAGGAACTATTGGCGATACATTGGGGCATAAACTTTTTTAGGCCATATTTATATGGACGGAAGTTTATAGTCGTATCAGACCACAGACCTTTGGTATCATTGTTTACACATAAAAATCCATCTTCAAAACTTACTAGAATACGTCTAGATTTATCGGACTACGATTTCGAGATCATATACAAAAAGGGTAATATAAATACAAATGCGGATGCGCTGTCAAGAATACAAATGAACACTGAAATGCTAAAATCCATGATACCTCCGACAAACGATGAAAATATTAGCAAAAAATTATTGGCGATAACAAGAAGTAAAACGAAAAAGGTACAAAGTGAAAATAAAAATACAGAAATCGACAAGCAAAGTGGCAACCAAAACGAAGAGATTGATCACCTCCATGCGTTTGATTGCACTTCTTTGTCAGATATTAAAGGGGCGATGAAACTGAAATTTTATATGCTAGCTAGCAAGAAATACAAGAGAGATGATATATCTATAACTAAAGAGAAAGATTTTATAGTAGTGCGCTACAGTGATAAAGTTGTTGAGAAACCAGTTTCCTTCAACGATAAGCTGAAAGTTCATGATAACAACAACGATAATTCATACACGAAATTAGTTTCTGTCATGAAGAAGTTGTTAATATATTCAAAGAACAATAGCATAAATGCACTATCTGTATCCTCTAATGATGATATATTCAGGTACGTACCGAGAAATGAATTCAAGAAATTATTTAATGCGTTGCAACGAGAAGAAATTTATAAGTTAAAAATATTAATATACAGACCGCCCATAAGAATTCAAGACGTCAAAAAGCAAAATGAATTAATTATTGAGTACCACAATTCGCCACATGGAGGACACATAGGAGTACATAAAACATTGCTAAAATTGAAACAGAGATACTGTTGGAAGGATATGAAGAAAATGGTCAAAAAACATATAAACCAATGTGAAAAGTGCAAAATGAATAAAATAACTAAGCACACCAAAGAGAAAATGATAAAAACCGAGACTCCATCTACTAGCTTCGAGATCGTAAGCGCAGACATTGTTGGCCCGTTGAGAATTTCCAACAACTACAGATACATTCTCACTATTCAGTGCGAATTAACGAAATTTATAACTGCCATACCCATAGAGACTAAGGATGCTACCACAGTAGCAAAAGCTATAGTAAATAAATTTATCTTATTATACGGTCATTTCAAGATTCTAAAAACGGACTTAGGGACAGAATTTACAAACAGTCTAATGAAAGAAGTATGCGAGTTACTACATATAAAACAAATATTTTCAACCCCTTACCATCATGAGTCGTTAGGTGTAATAGAAAGGAACCACCGCGTATTAAACGAATACTTACTGTCCTTCGTTGATAACAACAACTGGGACGAATGGATACCTTTCTATACATTTTCATACAATACAACTCCACACATTGACACAAATTATACACCTTACGAACTAGTATTCGGCAAACTATCCTATTTACCAAATGACATTTTAAGCGATTCAGAAGAAATATACAATTTAGAGAATTACAGAAATGAATTAAAAATTAGATTAAAAATGTCTCTAACAAAAGCAAAGGACTTAATTGAAAAAGCTAAAATGATTAGAACAAATAAAGAATGTTATTCAAAACCATTAAACATAGAAATAGACGATCTTGTTTTATTAAAAGTAGAGAACAGAAGAAAACATGAGAAACCGTATAAAGGTCCATTTAAAGTACTAAGTAAAAATAATGTAAATACACTATTGGAAATAGATAATAAGAAAAAATGGATACACAATAATAGACTTAAGATTTTCAAAAAAAAAAAAAAGGGGAATAACAATGAATAAAAATATAATATAAGACATGTAAAAATACCTAAAATAAGTCTCGAGTTTGTACCCAAACTCTCACCTCAAAAGGTTAAGGGTGTAGTGGATCTACACATATCTACACAATCAATCAGCATTTTACTATAAACTAAACCCACAAATTAATAATCAATGAGCAATCGTAGAATATACAAATGCATAACTTACGATCACTTTGTAATGCTCACTTTGCATACTCGTTTCGCATTACACTCACACGAAAGTCAATTCATGTTGTCACTAAAAATAGACATATGAACGAATGTTTATACTAACCCATTGCGATCGCTCTAGACGAAGCGGCGCCTAGCATTGGCATGTGTAATGTACACACAAAGTACGAAACCTGAGTAGTCATTACTCATGGACTATTATGAGTGTTGCATATTACTCATGGACTATTATGAGTGTTACATTTCACTCATGGACTATTATGAGTGTTGCATTTTTAAATTGGGTCATATGGAAAAGTGCTGATCGATATTTTGATTGGTAGAATGAATTTACCATATTCAATTCTTCCAGTTTTAGAGTAGGGATTATGTATTAAGTAGAATAAAATATTAGAGTAGGGATTATATGTTAAGTTGTAAAAAGTGTATAAAAGGAAAGTGTACAAAAGAAAATATAGTCATAGTCTTACTTTTGACTCGTTTTTAATTATCTACTATTGCCGTAGTTTGGCAATACGCTCGAGCCGTAACTTGGCTTTAGAAGCGCTACAATTAAAGCGTAAGCAGTCGCTAAAAGTAAAACAGAATAAAAATATCGGCTAGCTTGGATCTTGAATCCTGCGCCAGATATGTGGCAATTAACTTGCCGGTAGGTACTTCAATTTAACCCTGTTCCCTCACTAAAAGTGCGCTATTCCTATACAGCGCTAAATCCCGGATCACACTTGAGGAATACAAGATCCGGCGTTCGGCGTCCTACACCGAGAAGGCATCTACTGCGACGAACTATCATTTAAATGCAAATCTTTTACAACAGAGACAAAAATAAAGAAAATTCAGGAGAAAAATAATAAGAAATATAATTTGAAACAACAGGATAAGTCTGTTCCTTAGTAAATAATTCAATTGCATCGCAAAAAGGTTGGGGAATTCCTATTAATCCAACTTTATTAGGACCTTCACGAATTATTCTTATCATTAAAAATATTAATAATTTCTTGTTTTTGTATGAAATCTCGAAAAACTACTTTCGTGTTCAATTAGAAATCTTTAAAAAGTCTAAACTTTCAAAGCGTTGATTGTCAGAAATACAAGCTTGATTGAATTTTTTTCACGTTTAAACAGCTTTTCCTTCAAAAAATCGCCAGTTTGTATTGAAAGTCTGCCCAAATCATGCTATTATTAATATGCTTTGATTGACATAATAAAAATGCCTTAAGAATACGAGACAATAGTAAATTTTTTCGTTCAACCCTGCATTCACGGTTACTATCAACGAGTTTTTTATTTTAATTTTTGTTGTGGTCATCAAACAAATTTTTACTAATATTTTGACAAGAACTATTTGAAATATCTGAATTTTATAAGCATTGAGTGCTGGTAGTGCCACTTAGATTTAGAATTTATTTCTTGAAAATAAAACCGTAATTTTTCGAACTTTTATTTTATTAAATTTAAAAAGAGCCGCAATAAATATTTTTAAAATTGAAAAAAATCATACAAATGTTTATGCCCTTTGATTTACTTATCAAAGATGCAAATCCAACGTTTGCTGCGTGGGGTATAGTGCATGAAATGACCTTGGAGGGAGAACCTTTGTGGGATCAAAACCATAAAACCATTCAACCGAACTTTTCTAAATTCAATCAGCTCGTAAGATTTTAAAAACGCCACGATTAACAACTTAACAAAGTCGAAACGGTTTTGTTTAAGTGAGTTATGCTCGTAGAAAAAACGGTCCACGAAGGTATGAACACATACTCATACTGACTTCTTTCCAAAATCACTTTAAATATACTTTAAACAAGCCGCGAGGTGCGACCCTTGAGGTCCACACGGTCAACTTCCCAGTAATATCTACATAAACATCAACAACATTACAACAATGAGAGGTATTCATAGCAGTAACAGGAATGAGTTAATATGAATCATATCATCTACGGGAGGGTCCATTGATTACGTAAGGTTTTTGGTCGATGAATATTCACGCGGATCAATTGGTGGGGGCCTTTTTGATCTTGAAAATTTTTGTTGGTTTTCAAAATTTAAGCAGTTTTTTTTAATTAAAAGACTATAAAAACTATTAAAAAGCTGGTCAATTATGCAAATATTTTAAAACTTTGATTGAATTTACAACATTTTTTTTAGAATAAAGGATATAAAGTAATAGCATTCGTATGAACCCTCTTTACATGGTTACTTTGAATGATTTTTAACTTTTTTATTTTTAATTTAGTTTTTTCCATAATCTTGGAAGAAAATTTTGCCGGTGTCTCTTCAAAAACTAATGAGAATGTATAAATTTTATAAACTGGTATCACTGTGCTGTGCAAATCAGGTTAAAAAATATTTTTATAAAAAAACCATAATTTTTCGCATTTTCTTCTATTAAATTAAAAAAACGGCTAAAACGAATTTTTATATTGTTGAAAACTTCACAAAGATGTTAATGCACGTCAACTGACACCTTAATGGTCCAAATATTATATCTGGTTCGTGAGATATAGTGAATGATAAAAATGACCTTGAAAATCTTGATGAGTTTTAATGATTTTTAATTTTTAATTTAATTTTTCACATAATCATGGGGAAAAGTTTTGATGGTGTTTTTACAAACATTGTTTGCAATATATAAATTTTATAAAGATTGATTACTATTTTTCGCAAATCAGCATAAAAATTTATTGTTTATGAAAAAAACTAATTTTTTGCAGTTTTTTTTCTTAAATTAAAAAAACGGCTCGAAAGATTTTTTTAAAAATTCGACAGATTTACAAAAATATTAATACGCGTACAATGACACCTAAACGATGCAAATCCTATGTTTGATTCGCGAGATATAACGCATGACAGAAATGACCTTGAAGAGCATGATGACTGTTAATGATTTTTTATTTTATATTTGACTTTTATTGTAATCATGAGTAAAAATTTTGATGACATTTTTATAAAAACTGTTTGGAGTATGTAAATTATATAAACTTTGATTACTTGGACTTGACAATAAGGTTAAAAATTTATTGTTCTTGAAAAAAAAAACACAATTATTTGCACTTTTTTTTTAAAAATTAAAAAACACCTCCAACGAATTTTTTTAAAACTTAGTGGAATCACATAAATGTTAATACGCGTCGATTGACACCTTGATCAAGGAAATCGTATATTTGCTTCGCGAGATATAACGCATGACAGAAATGACCTTCAAACGGGCAAAACAGCAAACCCCCCCCCCCCCCCGACTGAAGTTTCCCAAAAACTAATCAGCTCTTAAAATTCCAAAGACGCTTCGATTGACACCTTAACGAAGTCGATACGACTTGGTTTACGTGAGTTACGCTCTTTGAAAAAACTGTCCACGAACGCACACACGTACGTACGTACGTACATACACACACACACACATACATACTTCTTTCTAAAAACACTTAAAATATACTCTAAAGACCTCAAAACATAAACATATGTTGGAAATTTCAATTTTAAAATTCGGAGCGATTACAAGAACTTCTCATAAACTGGAAAAATTACTATGTTATATAGATATAAAACAAAGATGAAAATCTCTTTTACACTATTGTCATTTCCTTTTTACTGGAACACTCCATGTGGTCGAGCCAGCAATTATTTGGAATTTGTTCATGAACTTTTGGGGGAAAAACTGACTTTCATGTTAAATAGAACGCTTCAAGTTTAGCCTAAAACTTTCTAGTTTTGGGTAAATTTAAGAGTCTAATAATTTAATACCCATTATAATTTCTATAAATGACCATCGTGTGCGAATTAATTGAATATTCTCTTCTTATTTTCAGATAACACCGTGCAGCAGAACAATTAGCGTCCGCCAAGTAACATGACGGTTAAACCTACACCAAATTACCAAGAGGTTTAAGTGGCGCTATCCACTGCAACATTACAATGACGATGTAAGTCATTAGGCCACACATTCTGTCCACTTAATGCTTATTTAATTTTTATAGTAGTAATTAATGCTATGTTCGCAACATATGCTATTTGAATTACTAAGTGGCTCGTTTGTGCTAATGGAATTGATACATAAGCATGCAATATTTATAGCCACGCAATTTTTAAAGCTTACGAATTGAACAAGGATTCATTTAATTTATTCTAATTGGACGCTTGCGAGAACATAATCTGGAACAGGTTGTTTTAAAAACCTGGAAGTACATTAAAAATTATTAGGGCAATTTGCAACATCAGCGGCGTAGCGCAAAATATATATTGTTAATAGATTAAATTTGTTTGATGGCATACTGATCCTAGAGCATTTCAAAATCAATCTGAATTAATTTGGAGTGTTTTTAATCAGTTGATTGCCCATTCCTATCGAAATTTGCAATCAAACACGTAAAATAGGAATAGCATCTCATCGGCGTTCTTATCTTTTCGAATCGAATCAGCAAATGGATCAAATTGCACCATTTTATTATAAACACAAATGCTTACAGCTGGTTGACTACGCTTGAAACCAGAAAAATCGTTGACCTTCTCCAGAAGAGGCCTTTTACAAAAGATCCGACCCTCTTTCCGTTCAGTTTCAGTTACGTGCGAAATCCCATTGGAGTCCTTTTTGCGGCCATAAGCGAAAACATTAAAGTGTCTATTTATTTCTTAAATCGTCCGTTTAAGGGTGGCGCGAACAGGTCGTCCCGAGGCGCTTTAGCACACAAAGCGGGTAGCAAGAAGGTTCTACATAAATTTTTACCGCCATGAGCGCTATAAAATTGCACATAAGGACGAGAATAAAGCCAGCAAATCTCGTGAACTTGGAGTTTGGCTGAAGCTGGCAAGGACCGGGGGTGCCGAGACTTGTTGGCGATGTACTACAGAAGGAGCCAGGTAACTTTTAGTTTGCTTGTATGAACCAAAGTTCACCTGTTGCTAAAGATTATGCATAGCATGCTGGCGAGTACAGTTGGATTGAAAAGTGCAAACTTGCCGAAATAATTTTGTGCAGAATCAGCGATAAAAGGGAAACATGCTAAGCTATGACCACCAAGCCAAATTACGTTGTAAAACTCTATTGTGAATATTTGCAGCAACACATAATTGAAGAATAATTTGGCTAAGGCTTAGGGTTGAAGGAATAGTAGCTTAAAATTGCCAGACATTTCGTGAATTTCGTTTTAGCGCAGTGCAACGGAAGCTGCTTATGAGCTTAGTTTAGATTTGAGGTGAGATGTTGAACAATTATAAGCAAAGCGATGCAATTCTGCAATCCTTCAAAGGAAGAGAAAGAGTGCTTAGCAACGTTATTGTGTTGCTGTTTTCGGCACTCTTGCAGTCTTTATGTGGCTTACATCACTGCTGGTCCATCTTTGCCTGTCTCAGTCAATTTACAAAGAGTTGAATGCCTTGAAAATGTTTCGTCAAATCATTATTTATATAGAACTTGAATAATTCAATGTTCTATATATTGGACATCTCACGTCGCAGCAAAATGCTTGGACAAAATGTTATTTCAAAAAAATTGACTTCAAAAATTCATTTATTTTCGGCACTAAATGCAAAAATATATTTGATTAGAGCTCAAAGCAATTTTGAAAATGGCAGTCACTCTCAAGTTTTTATGTTGAATGGGGAAAATCTGTTCCAAAAAATCTATCAATTGATGAAAACTGTTTACTTAGTCATTATGAAACGTTTTGATCATTTTGGACCACAATTTTTCCATTATTAATCCGAGGGAAGACCTCTAGATTATTTGGTTCATCGCAAAAGGTATGAAACTTTTTTGAAAATTTTGATCTGTTGACCATAAGAAGGGTTACTCAACTTGAGCACAATCAACAAAAACTACTGAAGAATATTAAAAAAAATACTTGGCGCATTTATAAAATCACCAAATTTTCCTGAAATCAATATTTAGACTTTCGCAAGCTAAAAAAATAATTTATCTATTGAAAACTTGATACGAAGGGGTTTCATCTTTCTTTAAACATTTAAAATACGCACGCTCATTTGACATTGCTACAAAACATATTGGAAATATTTCATTTGTTCGGGAAAGCACCTAGCTTTGTTTGTTAGACGGATTGTAATTTCTGCAAGCCTAAAAATGGTTCGTTTATTCGTAGTTTGATACGGAAAGGTGTCTAGACTCCACTGTAAATCTATTATAAAAATCGGCTCAGTTTCCATTAAAATAAAAATATTTAAATACTTAGTGCATTTTTAGCAGTGAAGATTTCATTTACCCATTAATTAACTATGTTTATCTTCTGTTGGATCTCAACAGCAGAGTATTGTTTATGTCGGGTGATTAAATTGTCTGAAATTACAAAGGAGGACATAATTATAAGTTCACAAAAAAATTCAAATCAAATTCACATCTAATTCATTATATTTAGTACCAACAGATGTCAAGAAAAACTTAATAATATATGTAACAAAATTAAAATGAAATTAAATTATTTCAACCGTAAACAAAATTTAAAAAATTAAAATTCATTTTTTTCCTTAAATTAGGGGACATAATTATAAGTTCACCAGAAATGGGGCATATATTTATTAATAAAATGATAAGGTTAATGCTTCGTGTGGCTTCGTTTGGATTTAATTACTTCAAATACACGTTTTGGCATTGAATTCACCAAGGTTTGTAATATTGTAACTGGTATTTCGTCCCACGCTCTTATTATTTGCTCCCTTAGCTCTCTTGTGTTCGAAAATTGCTTTCCATTTTCATATACTCTTCTCGATATTATTCCCCATAGATTCTCTATGGAGTTCAAGTCAGGACTACAAGCTAGCCCTTCTAAAACTGGTATATCCTTTGAGTTGACCAAGCTTTTGTCTCTCGGGATACATGTATGGCAGCATTGTCTTAAAGACAAAATCTGGTCCAACACTTGACTCTGCGTGATTAATAAGCAAGTCTTCGAGAAGTTCATTATACTTTTTCGAATTCATTCTTGTGGATATTGTGGCCAAAGGAAGCTGTCCATGGTAACAGAAGCATCCCCAAACCATAACCGAACTGCCACCGAAATTACGCGAGAGTCGTAATTCCTTATCTCTTCTTAGGTCGTGCTAGTAGTGTTGAAATCCATCCGACCCACTTTAGACTTCTTTTCATCACTGAAAAGAACCGTTTTCCACTCATCTTTGTAAGACATGTAGGTTTCCGCAAACATTAATCTTGCACTTTTATGTCTCTTCTTTTATTGTGGTTTAGGCTTCCTTTTTGTCCATATTAAATTGTCGCTGCTACTCAGGATTCTTCTTACGTGCCGCACCGTTACAGCAAGTCTAAATCTGCTCGAACTTGAGACGCATTCATACTTTTGTTTAAGGCTTTCTGCCGTATAAGCCATTTTTGACGTTCACTTATGGTAGGTTTTCTGCCTGTTCGGTAAATTTAATTTATGTAAAAAAGCGAGTTCCTCTCAGTACAATAAATTCACTTACTTCAAAAATTTCCAGTTAATTCCTCCAAATTTCACAAACAGAACTTTCTAATTTGCTGAACGTATAAATATGTCCGCTTGAAATGCATGAAATTTTCTGACTGAGTAAATTATAAGCAGAAGAAATCAAGGTTATGACATAACAGTATTTCTTGGAAATGTATTTTACAGTACGCACAAAATAAAAAAGCATTCAAACTTGCATCCACATTTTAAGTGCAATTTTGTGAATGAACTTATAGTTATGTCCGCCACTGTAGCTAGTTTAGTCTGTAATTTACTGGTACTGCGGGTGACTGGTGGTTGGGAAATGTAGATGGAATCACACTTCTAGCAAACTATGTCTATATTAGAATCTCGAGCGTTTCAGACTGGTATTTCGTCCGCACTTCATTTGATTTCTTGAAAGAACCTAGGATTGAGGGGGCACTCTTCATAACGTGCTGCAACGATTTGTACTCATGAAGTTTTCTACACCAGTTTCTCAATGAGGAACTTTTGGATTTCTTAATGATTTTTTTGCATTGCTTTCGTTGGAGACGGTAAAAAATATAATTGCACAGTTTAACTTGGTTGGAAGATTGCCTACACTTCTTTTACAATATCCTTGGGCTTAATGGCAGATTTTACTGCTTCGTTTAAAGTAGTCGTCAAACGGTGTTTTTCAGATAATTTGCGTCTTCCATTTTCGAGGATTCGAATTCTAGCAAAGATCCAAATTGCTACTTGACCCAATGTATTTCCTTTTGTTAAGAAATGATGAATTGGTTGGAGAATTTCCATCCAAATGGAATTTAATATATGCATGGCTAGAAAGCGAGAGAAGATTGATGAGGCTGCTGGCTATTTGGTGGTAGGAGGAGGACTGTTTTATTGGTTTTTTTGATGGCAGTTCCAGTACAACTTGCATTGAAGTTATCTACAAATATTTTTACATAGACATGCACTATTTTAACTTTAAAAAATCATTGAGATATAATATCTTGAGCTATGCCTACCACTTTTTCCCACTAAATTTCAGAAAAATACCCGTCACTGTTTGTTTCTTTTCTGTAATATACGTCAGTATGGAAGAGACATTCACAAGATCGTAAGTGCGAACCGTCAATAAATTTTTCTTTTTGACATTTTTCAAAACTCCATGTATCCAAAAATATTTTATTAAAATTTTATAAAGATCCAAACTGTCGAACAGCATATTTCTGGACTTTCTAAGTGGCTATTTTCTTTCTTTCATCTCTGAAAACATTTTTTTTATATATATACCATATTTTTATCGCCAAAAACAGAAAGAAAAAAAGCATTTTTTCTATATTTCTCGGAAGATATCCTTCATTTTTCAATGTGCGCATAAATGAAGATTCGCACCAAATCCTCAGCCTTACTAAATCTAAACCACTAAGGTTTCTCTTATTCAGACACTCCTTCATAAAATAGTCGACAATGAAGGCAGCATGCTTCGTTTTCGAGATGTAAGTATGACTAATATTTTTGGGTACAAAAACTGTATAAATTAATGAATTGATATTTTTTTTAGTATTTCTAGGGCAAATTCTTTAATAAATTTCATGATTTTCTTTAGTACCAATACCAAAAAAAAAATTCTCGTATGATTGGTAAGTTGGTTAGTTGTAATAGAAGGCTAAAGTTTGTATTCGCTTTCTGGATAGTGTTGGGCATTTGCACAAAAATATTGAATCATTTTTTTCTTTTCTGCCGATTTGCAGTAATATCTTAAATATAATTAGCTGCTTTTGTATAGAAACATTGCATGTATCTCAAAACAGCTCATGCGACTTTTGTAGTTTCTCCAGAAGTTGTGACTTCTCGGTATCTTATCAGTCAATATCCATTTTTTTCATGATAGAGTCAATTTTCTAGTGAGTCGTTAGTTTTATCGTTCATCAAGGTGATGAACCTTTTTCCTAGTTTTTACCGGCAGTTGTTACTATTGTAGGAAGCCTCAGTAATCTTCCTATCAAACCAAGCTGTTGCAAAGAAAGTGACCTTGGAACCTCGTTTTCATTATTTATTGTCAACATTGTTATCTTACATTTCAGTTAATGTTGATTTTTGATATTTTCAATCAGTATTTTTTAATGAAAAGATGATGATGATTCAGACACCACCGAAGCATACTAGCTTCTACTTCCTTGTAAGAAAAAGTCATTATTTTAAAGCTTTAATATTATTATTTTTACTTCTCAAGAAACCTTAATTTTACAAGAAACTGTACAGCCACACCAAAAAAAACTGTTACAAACACACCATTACATTCTTGGTGAAAGATTTCGGACGGAGTGAGAAAACCTCCCTTCAAGGCTTCATTCATCTCGCCAGGAAGCGCTTCGAGGCACGCACCTTATTATTCCTTCACAGATATGAGTAATCATGTAACAAGCGACTCTTGGTTACACTTTAAACTCCAGCTACGTTGGTTGATAATGCTTAGCTGCGAAAAGGATGCGTTCCTGTCGTTACTGTTGCCATCACCGCTCCCAGGTGGCTTATGACCTCCACCGCAATCATTCGATAGTATTACACAGTCAGCCGGTTGTGGTTAGAAGGTTGACGCTCTGCTCAGGTTAGCCGGGCGGCAGCCAGCCCGCGGGGTGGACTCCAGTAATACCACCCTCCTGTTCATATTTCTCAGTTACGGTTATGGCAAGAGGTTTCAAGTAGTCTGCCGAGGGAGCAATCAGGACGACTGTGTGTGTTTGTTAGCGGGAAAAAATCGAAGAGATGCTTTCTGAAATCCACAGGAGAACGTGTAGTGTCTTCTTCTCGTATCCACATTTCAGTTAGGAACACGAGAGCCAACATGTGAGCACAATTTAGTGTAAAATTACCTAATTAGGTGGAGCTGCGGATTAATTAGATTTCACGTTTTAGTGTAAAAAGCTTTTTAAGCTCCATATCTTTTACAAGGATTTCGAGTCCCGGCGAGCTCTGAGTTGTCGGTGACGTATTGTTGGGAGTGGATTTGAATGCATAATTTATATTTTCGTGGGAGTGTGTGTGTGTTGCAGCTTGGATCAATGGTAGCTGGTAGGCTATAAAGATCAAGCATCCATTTCGTTCGTAATAAACTCAGCATGTATGGCTATTCAAATTTGTTTGCATGGATATGGCATGCTAAAGTTTAGCTTAATAAGCGAACGGTGTTGCAATCACACCTTCAAAATAAATGGCACTTCAGATGTACCCATTCATATGGAATGGATTTTTCACGCTTCACTTATGTGATTTGAATGAGAGGGTGTGAACGATTAAATACGTGTGCTAATCGCGAATTAACATTTGTCTTGGAAATATATTCATCACATCATATCCTGGTTTTCTTTCATTCTAAAGCTAAGCAGATACAAAGTGAAATGCTTTTTATCACTTGAAATAATAGTAACTCACTGCAAGACTTTAAAAGGACCATACTTTTTCTATAAAATGAATTTCAAGTGGGATAAATCCTAAAGCCATTCAACTGAGAATGTTACGTAGAAAATATACATCAGAATTTCGATTTAGATACAAATGAAGACTAGCATTAGTTTCTTAGATAACTAACTTTTATAAATAGCAAGTCTTGAGTTTATTTAATATTTATCAGCTTTCTGTATCACATGGAAGCCGTTCTTGAAACGAACACTTTTTAATCCTTCGAGTTCACACCTATTTTTTCGAACATCTCCTACACTCTGGATCAATCTGACTTTGTTCAATTTTTGACCGTCAATGACTTTGCAACTACCACATCAATTCACTTAAAACAAGCCGCGAAGTGCGACCCTTGAGATCCACACGGTCAACTTCCCAGTAATATCTAGACATTAAAAATATCGAACACAATAATAATTTTGAAATTAATACTATTTTAAATAATAATAATGAGAGGTTTTCATAGCAGTCACAGGAATGAGTTAATATTAATTATATCATCTACGGGAGTATCCATTGATTACGTAAGGCTTTTGGTGGATGCGGGTAGATTGATTTGATCAATCAGTCGGTGGGGACTTTTTCTACGGTATTTGTTATTTTCACATCGATGATTGAAGGGCAAAAGAACGCTAGCAAAAATGAATGCAGTTTTTGTTATTACTCTCCTTGAAGAGATTTTTCACGTGATGACCATTTTGAATGGTTGCGATCAAAATTGCCATAACTTCAGCATAGTCACTAAATTGATATTTTTTCACAATTTTACATCAATCAAATTAATAATTACTATATATTTCCTACTGGTCTTAGTAAATTTTGAATATGCAGCCAAAAATAGGTTCAATGGCATGTAAAAATGTAATTACAAATGGTGATGGTTGTTGAAATCTTACGATTACTAAAAAATGAATCTACTAAAAACTACAATTTTTTATTCGATGAAAGCTTTTTAAACCATATGATCTTGCAAAGTATTGACTAAAAAATTTCACCATTCAAAACGTTGATTACCACAAAGGAAAATTTGATTGAAACTTTGGTGATTTTCAAATCTTAAGCAGTTTTTTAAATTAAAAGTCTGTAAAAACTATTAAAAATTTGCTCAAATTATGCAGATATTTTAGAACTTTGATTGAATTTACATCAATTTCTTTAGAATAAAAGATATAAAGTAATTTCATTCGTATGAACAATTTTTACATGGTAGCTTTGAATGATTTGGTATTTTTAATTTACTTTTTTTCATAATAATGGAAAAAGTTTTGCCGGTTTCTCTTCAAAAACTGATAAAAATGTATAAATTTTACAAACATTTATGTAGTGCGAATCAGGTTAAAAACATATTTTTTGAAAAAACCGTAATTTTTGCCATTTTCTTCTATTAAATTAAAAAAACGGGTGAAACGAATTTTTATAATGTTAAAAAAATCACAAAGATGTTAATACACGTCGATTAATACCTTTATGATGCAAATATTATTTCTAGTTCGTGAGATATAGGGAATGACAGAAATGACCTTGAAGATCATGATGACTGTTCCCGATTTTTTATTTTTTATTTAATGTTTTTTGCAGTCACGAGAAAAAAGTTTGATGATGATTTTACAAGCACTGCTTGGAGTATAGAAATTATATAAACATTGATTATATCGACTTGAAAATAAGGTTAAAAATTTATTGCGTTTGAAAAACACCCAAATTTTTTTCACTTCTTTTTAAAAAAATTAAAAAAATGTCTTGAAATATTTTTTTTACGCGTTGATTGACATCTTAATGATGCAAATCGTATGTTTGGTTCGCGAGATATAACGGATGACAAATATGACCTTGAAGATCATGATGACTGTTAATAATTTTTAATTTTTTATTAATTTTTTTTCGTAGTCATGAGAAAATGTTTTGATGGTGTTTTTACAAAAATTGTTTGGAATATATAAATTATATAAACATTGATTACTTGGGCTTGAAAATAAAGTTAAAAATTTGATGTTTTTGAAAAAAACTCCAATTTTTTGCACTTTTTTTCAAAAAATTACAAAACCGCTCCCACGATTTTTGTAAAAATTTGATTGAATCACGAAAATATTAATACGCGTCGATTGACATCTTGATGAAGGAAATCGTATGTTTGGTTCGCGAGATATAACGCATGACAAAAATGACCTTCAAACGGGCATAACAGCAAATCCCCCCGACCGAAGTTTCCCAAAAACTAATCAGCTCTTAAGATTTCAAAGACATCTTAACAAATTCGATACCACTTTATTGACGTGAGTTATGCTCGTAGAAAAAACTGTACACGAACGCACGCACGTACGTACGTACACACACATACAGACTTCTTTCTAAAAACACTTTATATATCCTCTATAGACCTTAAAACGCAAAGAAATGTTGAAAATTTCAATTTCGATTTTCGAAGCGATTACAAGAACTTCCCATATACTGGGAAGTTAAAAATTAGAGGTAAAGTCCGAAAAATGTTAAAGTAAATTTTGATTATAAGACACTTCGTCTTGAAGGTTTTTAAATCCATAAAAAAAATTCACGAAAATTTCTCTTTCAAGAAAAAACTTATACGAAAAACTGTATTTTTCTAAATTTTCAATATTTTCAGCTAAAATTTATGAGAATACTCTCAAAATGAGCTTAAAAAATAAATAAAAAATTTCCATAATGTATCTGTAAAAAAGTTATATACAGGGTGTAAAGATCGTGGTTTTTTCATATTCATGAGTGAATTTTTTTTTACACAAAGTTGAAAAAACCAACTAATTGTGTTTTACTTCTTTCAGAGTTCATTGATGAGAATTTATTGTTAACCATCACAATCGTTGCACATGGACGCACGATGGTCATCACACATTGGTCGCTGACAAGATAGACACTGTTTCTTTGTTTTACGGGCTTTTTTTGAAGGCAAAGTGAATCTTGCTCTCCTTTGCAGTTGGGGTCGTGTATTCCAAAAATCATATGAATTCCCTGCCTTATGTCTGTGCCAAGAGTTGAATTTTCAACTTTTCTCTTAAGTGTGGCCCCACCAGATGAAACAGAAGTTATGTATGTATTATTGGTAGACAATTTTTTGGTAAAATCTTCCGAATATTTGCAGGTATATAAAATCCTTGCGTTGACATGAGGGTTGATCCAGCATGCTGAAGAAATATCGTATTGGCCTCCACTTTGTTCCATGAGCAGTAGTATATGCGAGGCATACCTGGTCGAATACATCTGGTTCACCTTTCTTGTCTTGTTATAGTGCAAGATTATTTCTGGGCTACAATTTTTCCCATTGTTTGTTGTTCTAATCTTTAGCCGATGACCAGTACATTCTTCTTTTTTTGGCGCAAAACTCGCGAGGTATTATCTTGATGGTGGAAAAAATTAATCGGTTGCTTTTTTCGGATTGTATCATTTACGGTGATATTGTCGGGCTCTTTTATCATTTCATTTAGCAAAGGGTATGAAAAATTTGCAACGCTCTCGAAATGAAAGAAGTTGTTCATCTATGCTAATATCGTTGCTTGAATTCTAGTGAACCGTAAAATTTCTAGAAAATGTATCCCATAGTTTTCGAATTGGCGATAATCTATCATTATGCGATCGAGTTTTTTTGACGTCAAAGCGTAAACAATTAGCGAATAACGTAAATCGTCACTTTGGCATTATAGACCAGGGCGGATCTGTTTTCAGTTGGCCGTTGAAAGGGGACACACTGATTTTTGCGGGAAAAGTTGGGTAATAACTTGTTTAGCAATAATTGACTTATGCTCGTTTTCAAAAAAGGCGGAAACATTTTTAAACAAGCCGTGAGGTGCGACCCATGAGGTCCACACGGTCAACTTCCCAGCAGTGTTGTCATTTTAGCACATTTTAAGCCAAATCTGGCATATCTTAATTCACTTTAGCACATTTTACAAATGTTAAATGTGCCAAACTATTTTTTGGCATAAATTCTTCCAAAAGTTACATTTAGAAAATTTTGTCGCCACTTTTACTTAATATTAAGGTTTTATACTACACTTGAAAAGAACTGTTGCTTATTTCTGTATCCAAGTGAAAATAAGCTTAAAAACTATTTAAATGGAGAGGTAAATTTCAGAAGTAGAATCAAATTGATATAACAAAAACATTATGTCTAATAGATTTTTGATCAGTTGCAAAGACAAGAAGGACGATAATTGTGCGAGTTCCAGCGGGTCCCAGAAATTGTAAATTCTTTTGTTAAGTGTAATATATCAGTATTGCCAAAAAATATCAATGTTTTAGAAAAAATAGACTTGTTTTCCGTTGAAAAAAGCTTGAATAAAATAAGAAGTCCAATTATACCAATTTTGAATGAATTTGATTATTCGCTACCACAGCTAGATGAAATTGAAAAGCAGTGGGAACGCTAGATGATTGGACATTTACAGAGACAACCAATGCTGGATACAAGTTCGAAATTACAAGGATGCTTGTAATAGTAATCCATATGCAGAATTATCTGATTTTGTTCTATCCTTGCTTGTCTTGCCCATATCTAATGCTGATGTAGAGCGTCTATTCAGTTCAATGAATATAATTAAAAATAAACTTCGCAATAAAATCAAATTAACATTGCTTACCAGTATTTTACATATCCAGGAAGGTTTAAAGCGTGAAGAGAAATGTTGCTTTAATTATGACATTCCTCACGTACTTTTAAATCAAATTAAAAGCAGTAAAAAATATGATAAAGCTATGGATGAAAGCGACGATGACGATTTGTAATTTAACATGAATGTTTTTAAAAGAAACTGTGGGTAATTTTCGTTTATTATTATCATAATTTTTCAATTTTGTGGGAGAACAAATTATTTCGTCAGTCATATCTGAAATATATATTATTATTTAACTTTACATAAAATATTGTATAATTAATACATTTCGAATAAAATTTGGTAACTGGCATGGACTTTTTGGATTAATTTGTCATGGCATAATTTTATTTTCACTTCATACAATCTGGCATTATTAAACCTCGTATCTGGCACAATTAACCTCCATTTTTCTGGCAACACTGCTTCCCAGTAATATCTACATAGATATTAAAAATATTAGACACAATAAAAGTTATGGAAATAATACTACTTCAAATAATAAAAATGTATCTCTCATAAAAATTATTGGAACGATTTAATATTAATCGTAACATCTACGCGAGCGTCAATTGATTACGTAAGGATTTTGGTGCATAGGTTTGATTGATTATTCACGCGGATCAATGGGACAGGTTACAAAGCAGTTTTTTCATTAAAGTTAAACAAGACTATTGAAAATCTGCTCAAATTTTGCAAATATTAATAAACTTTGATTGACTATACAACAATGTCTTTAGAATAAGAGATTTAAGGTATAATGATTCGAATGAACCCTCTTTACATGGTGACTTTAAATGATTTTATATTTTTAATTTAATTTTTTTTTGTAATCATGAGAAAAGTTTTTGCTGATTTCTCTACAAAAATTGATGAAAGTTTATAAATTCTATAAACATTTATTATTACGATGTGCAAATCAGGTTAAAAATGGATTTTTTTATGAAAAAAACACTACTTTTCTAAAAAAAAATTTAATAAATCTTAAAAAACGCTTTAAATTTTTTTTTTAAATATAAAAACATCATAAAAATGTTAATACGCGTCGATTGACACCTTATTGATGGAAAGATTATATTTGGTTCTCGAGATATAATGAATGACGTAAATGACCTTGAACGTTTAATCATTTTTTATTTTTTATTAAATTTTTTGTGTAAAAATGAAAAAAAAATTTGCTGATTTTTCCACAAGAACTATTTGGAGTATATAAATAATAATAACATTGGTTACTTAGGTTTGAAAATCAGGTTGAAATTTTTGTGTTTTTGAAAAAAACCCTAATTTTTTGCACTTTTTTTAAAAAAATTAAAAAACAGGTCCAACGTTTTTTTAAAAATTCGATAGATTCATAAAAATGTTAATACCCATCGATTGACACCTTAATGATGAAAATCGCATGTTTGGTTCGTGAGATATAGCGCATAACATGGTTGACCTTCAAGGGGTGAAAAAAGCAAACCCCCCGACCGAAGTTTCCCAAAAACTAATCAGCTCTTAAGATTGCAAAGACGCTTCGATTGACACCTTAACGAAGTCGATACGACTTTGTTTACGTGAGTTATGCTCGTAGAAAAACTGCCCGCGAACGCACGTACGTACGTACATACACACACACATACATACATACTTCTTCCTAAAAATACTTTATATATACTCTATAGACCTCAAAACGTAAAGAAAAGTTGAAAATTTCAATTTCGATTTTCGAGGCGATTACAAGAACTTCCCATATACTGGGAAGTTAAAAATCGAAATGTTTAAAAAAATTCAAAAAAATCCTTTTTTCCGAACTTTTCTGACTCCTAACTTTAAAATAGTTCATTTTAGGTGAAAGTTGTGTGTCAATAAAAGTTGCATGTTAAAATTTTCTATAAGATTGGATTGGTTAAAAATCTTAAAACATTTAACCCTCGTCGTAAATTGCAATAAATATAAAAAACAAAGAGATAAAAGCCTGTTTTTATTTAATTTTTTTCACCACTTGAAATGCATTAAGGCCCTTCATATTTCGCCTAAAAAATTGTTACAATATCATAAAATAGCGAACAAATTTTCATCAAAATCGATTAAGTAGATTGCTCATAATAATTATGCAACCTAAATTTTTTTAAAAAAAATCAAAAACTTTGAAAGCTTGCAAGTCAGAAACTTATGCTTATAAAAATATGATTTTTATCACATATAAAAGTGCAATTCACCTATCACATGCATTTTACAAAATTAAAATCGGATTATTATGGCGGCCTTAGCAATTTTTGCTAAACTTGGTTATAAACTCTAAAACTGTGCTGAGCGCATGCGCATTCAGTCGTAAGAGGCATGCTCCTATCAACAGAATCCTCAGCCACCCAGCACAATTTTAGAGTTTATTACCAAGTTTTCGAAAAAACGATTTTTTTTTAAATTTTTCAAACATTTCGATTTTGTTTAAATGTTTCCGACTTTTTTGAAAACGAGCATAAGTCATTTATTGTTATACTAGTTATTACCCAACTTTTCCCGCAAAAATCAGTGTGCCCCCTCTCAACGGTTAAATATAGTCATTTTTTACAGATCCGCCCTGGTCTATTACACTTCGGTAGAAATTAGTTTAATGAAAATTACTCGATACATCCTTGACATCCACATGATTCAATTTCTACAATCCTGCATACTACACTACTCCAATAAATGCATTTATCTCAGATAAATTGGTGGTGTGATAATATGTCTGCATGGATTTATCTTCAGACTTCATTACCGAACAAACATTTTCAATTTCTACGTTAATATATCAAACAATTTTCTTCCTAACTTTCTCATTAAAAAAAATATGTTCGAAAATTCAACATATCCGTTGAAAAATTCTGCACCGTTTTAAGGTTCAGGCACTATCTCCGGTAGAATTGATATTTGACCTATTTACAGAAAAAAAAATGAAAAGCATATGGAAGCAGTCTTATATCGAATCGCCTATTTTTTAACACTATTTTCGGTCAAACTCGGTGACAGTGTATACGTGAAGGGTTAACTATATACTTGCAATAATGAAAAAAACAGACAGCACTGCATAGCTGTGCATGCATGACTAAATGTTCATAAGCATACATTTTTTGTAACAATTGTAAAAAACGGTCAATACCTTTCATTTCTGCTAAATAAATGCCATTTTATGTTGTTATTGTTCTACTAAACTTTTAGTGAAGAATATGAATAAGTTTGTCCATATCCAAAATAATATATATTTCAGATGACAAACTTTTCTAGTTTTTTCGTACATCTTTTGCTTCATAGTCGATGGCATAGAAACTCAAATAGATCCAGGTTCTTGAGCTTGAGGTATTAGGGCTATCTCAGTAGCGTAACAAACAGAACACTAGAACATCATCAACATGCTCATCTGTGATTTTTACCCTCATGTCGATCAGATACCCATTTCAAAATAGCTCAAAAAAACTTCATTAGATATGAATTTAGTAACATCGTCATTTTCTACATTTCAGTTGCTTTCAGAAATAGTTCAGCTGATTTTCATAGTTATTTTAACGTTTTCGGTTGCGATCAATTTTTTAAACCCCTTCTCTGAATGGTGTTCAAGTGTATAAATCTCTAAAAGTTATTTCATCAAACGGAGCAGGACAAATTCACTTATTTCGGTTAATTGCACTTGATGATAGAGTTCATCACACACGTTGGGTAGCCCGTGAATAATATTTTTGTTCAAATCTTTCATAACTTTTCAAGAATCCATGCAAAAGACTCTTCTCGTTGTTTCTCTGTTAAAAATGGCTTCATTAGCTTCTGTTGTTGATGACCGTTTTGATCCTTTTTTTGTGTTTATCGCTATATCTTTTGTTCTACTGGATTTATTTGAAAATGATTCCCAAATCGGTCTCACGTTCTTTGAACGGTGTCCAGCTTCTCAGATTACGAAGTCGCTTTCGATTTTTCTATCTGGAGCAGATAAGACGTTTCGAATAATTTTGAACTTATCCACTCACTTCTTCCGGAATTATACTTTATATATTCGACGATGATGTTTATCCTTATTTTTTTGGTCCCCTGGGATTCAAAACTAAAAGCAATACTGTAAACCGTTCGAAACTCATTTTGGAGAATGCTCTTAATATGTATATGGCAAAATAAAATGGTATTGTCATTAATAATATTTTCCTTTTGATTTTTCAATACTCAGTACAATATATTCAGTAAACATTTATTGCAAATCATTTCGCCAACTATTAAGAGCATTCGAAACATATTCCCGAATAACGGAAGTCGGCGTAAGATCAACATCAAAAATTATTTATGAAAAACATTTGGAGTCAACTATAGACTTTCACACGATATATCATCCCTGGCAGACGTGCTGACGTACTTATAAATTATTTACGCATTGTTATTCAATTCACATTGCCAACCGAACAAACTCCGTGAATGATGACAAAAACAAAACGAAAAGGAAAAAACTAGAAGATATCAAAAAAGTCCATCAAAAGAAAAGTTTCTGAACGCAACTTCCAGTGCTTTAATCTGCATGAAAGCTTATTTTAATAATTTCCTTCTTCACTTGGAATGTTTGTTTGATTTTTCGATTTCTAAAAATATAAGACTTTTTCCTAGTCATTTTCTGTCCTGTTTTAAGCTTGTTTTTTTCTTTGTCGCATTATTTTTTTCGTATCTTAGACAACCGTTCGTCATAATATGAAATGCTTACGTTAAAAATTAAGTCAAGTCTGTCCCGGAGTGTACGTAAAAGAAACCGCCAAGGATAAATGCAGAGGTTTGGAAAGCAAACGAAATCTTACAGAGCTCAGTCCTACTTTGTCCAAATGAAAAGATGAGAAAAGTTTTTCACGTGTAAAAAGTTACTTAGCGATCGCTGTTTTCTGCACTCGCCCATAGTCATCTATTTTCCGGTCCGACATTTTCTTGCAGTTCCCTACCTTGCTGACACGGAACGCAGAATAGCTCAGCTAAGTTTTTTCTGTGTAAATATTTTCCTTTTAATAATTTTCATGCAAGTTTGAACATATCTAGTAGTGTATTTGGCTGTTTGTTTGTTTGTTTGTTGTACTCGCACTTTTCGCTGAAAACTTGAGCGTATTAAAAATTACAATTCATTTTATTTTTACTTTGAACACCGCCATGGCAGTGATTACGTAGCAGAATTCCTGAAAATGTTGTAGAGAGACTAAATGATAAGCCGAGGAATGAAGTTTTTGCGGAAAATAATTTATGAATAGCGTAAACATCAAGTTGAAAAGCGGTGACATAAAAACATTTTTATATCAACAGTGATGCCACAACAGATGAGTGTTTGATTTTAGTTTACACTTTTGTTAAGTTTAAATGTTTTTCCAGATAACAATGAAATACTTGTTGCAACTTTTGCGTTATTACATTTTCAATCAAAATACATAGTGTTCGAAGCAGCAAATAAATGCATTTGAAAACCAGAAATATATTTTTTGACTCTCAGAAATAATACTCTCGTTAAGGATAGAAATCCATGTAATTGCATAAGATTTAACTGTAGGTACTTACAGTTTTTGATAAACATTTTAAAAAAAGGGTGATAAAGTGTTAAATGAAAATTCGTAGCCATTTGAAAGTTATTGCTTGTAAGGGTGAATCACGTCTTTGCTAAGCTTGAATGCATCGTAGAAATACATGACATGTTTTTCTCAAGATTAAAATATTTAAGGTTGTTGGAAACATAACTTTAAAATAAATTGACCGGTTTTGCCGAAATCGTAACGACATTACCTTAGACTTACGCTTACCTGTATATGAGAGTAACTTGCAAAAAGTCCATTTTTGTTGCAAAAAAAATACAAAACAAGCCGCGAGGTGCGACCCTTGAGGTCCACACGGTCAACTTCCTAGCAATATCTACATAAACATCAACAACATTACAACAATGAGCAAATGTTACAATAGCAGTAACAGGAATGAGTTAATATGAATTATATTGATCCATTGATTATGTAAGGTTTTTGGTCGATGAGGACAGATTGAATATTCATGCGGATCAATCGGTGGGGGCCTTTTTGGTGTTGAAAATTTTTGTTGGTTTTCAAAATTTAAGCCATTTTTTTTAATTAAAAGACTATAAAAACTATTAAAAATCTGCTCAAATTATGCAAATATCTTAAAACTTTGATTGAATTTACAACAATTTTTTTAGAATAAAAGATATAAAGTAATAGCACTCGTATGAACCCTCTTTACATGGTACCTTTGAATGATTTTTTTATTTTTAATTTAGTTTTTTCATAATCATGGAATAAAATTTTGCCGGTTTCTCTCCAAAAACTGATAAGAATGTATAAATTTTATAAACTGGATCACTGTGCTGTGCAAATCAAGTTAAAAAATATTTTCTATGAAAAAACCATAATTTTTCGCATTTTCTTCTATTAAATTAAAAAAAAGGCTAAAACGAATTTTTATAATATTAAAAACTTCACAAAGATGTTAATACACGTCAACTGACACCTTAATGATGCAAATATTATATCTGGTTCGTGAGATATAGTGAATGATAAAAATGACCTTGAAAATCATGATGACTTTTAATGATTTTTTATTTTTAATTTATTTTTTTACGTGATCATGAGAAAAAGTTTTGATGACGTTTTTGCGAGCATTGTTTGGAGTACATAAATTTTATAAACATTGATTACTAAGACTTGACAATAAGGTTAAAAATTTATTGTTTTTGAAAAAAAAACTAATTTTTGCACTTTTTTTAAAAAAATTTGAAAACCGCTCCAAGAATTTTTTTAAAAATTTGATAGAATCACACAAACGTCAATATGCGTCGATTGACACCTTGTTTAAAAAAAGCGTATGTTTGGTTCGCGAGATATAGCGCATGACAGAAATGACCTTCAAACGGGCAAAACAGCAAACCCCCCCCGACCGAAGTTCTCCAAAAACTAATCAGCTCTTAAAATTGCAAAGACGCTTCGATTGACACCTCAAACAAGTCGATCGGACTTTGTTTACGTGAGTTATGCTCGTAGAAAAAAGTGTCCACGAACGTACGTACGTACGTACACACACACACACGCATACATCTCCCTTTCTAAAAACACTTTATATATACTCTATAGACCTCAAAACGTAAAGAAAAGTTGAAAATTTCAATTTCGATTTTCGAGGCGATTACAAGAACTTCCCATATACTGGGAAGTTAAAAAATCTGAAATTATTATCATGCCAGTTAAAAATAGAGTTTTTTAGAAAAATGTTTTGATACCTACTGCCTTTGAGGCTCTACATTTTACTTTGCTTGAGTGTACGTACGTTCATTCGCAGTATTTTTTTCTATGAAAAAAAGTCACATCGACTTTGTTTTCATCACTCTTATTCTGTCTGTACTAAACTGTAGAGAGGGTACAGCGTAAGGGTATAATAAATACAGTCGGACACTTCAAGCTTTTCGAATGTACCTGTGTATGTCAGCCTGCTGTTGCCAGGAGATCAAGATAGACTTAATGTTGAGTTACAATTACTCACATAATTGAGCGTACACCCACATTAAAATAACTAATTACTAAACTTTCTGGTTTGTTTTGTAGATTTTTTTTATTGGTACAAGAGAGCAACATTATAGTCAACATATTTATTCATTTTCAATATAATTTTTCATGTATTAAAGCATTTCTTTAAAGAAGAAGAAAAAATATTCAGATTTCCATTGACACAAAATTGAACGTATTAAATTAAAATATTTCAGTACAAAAATATAATAACTTATTTAATAAATATTATGTTGCATATCGCTTGGCTGCAATAAATGCTTCTAAACGTCGAAAAATCGACTTCACTAATTATTTTGTAAATCCTGATGTAATATTTTTCCACTCTACCTTGAGTTTTTCTTTTAATTGATTTCTATTTGTAGCATTACAGTTTTTCAACCGAAACTTAAGCTCATGCCACAAATTCTTAGTTGGTTTCAGGTCAGGAGACTGAGGAAGACTTTTTAGGAGCGTAGAAGCGATGTACAACAACCACTCTTGAACTACATGTGCTATATGCTTCGGGTGATTATCGTGCTGAAAGTAATATACGGAAGGCATTTGTATTATCTCTTCAGAGGACTTCAAATTTCTTCGCAAGACCTCTAAATATTTCATTTTATCCATGACTGTTTCGATAAACTACAATTTTCAACACCATTAGTTTCCAAAGAGAACCATAACCATGACCGAACCTCCACCATACTCTTCATTTGGGCATATGTTTTCTTATTTAGCTCCATATTTGGTTTCTTCCAAACGATTTTTGAATAAGTTGATTTTTGTTTCGTCCGGAAATATAACATTTTTCCAGAAGCTGCCCGGAATATTTACATGGGTTTTTCCGAATACCAGTCACTTCAGTCTATTTTGCTTCGAAATTAATGATGTTTTTTCTAGCAACTCTATCGCCGCAAAACGCTGATATCCACTCCTTAAATCTTGAGGACACTTCACACGTCAAGTTGGGCATTGGCATTGAGTTTCAAATTCTCCTTAATTCGGCGTTTGATAAACCGTTTGTCTCGTAGGGATATTTTTTTACTTCTCCCTGCTTGGTTCCTTAGAATTATAATTTTTTGGACTGTGCAATGGGTTTTGCTTACTATTCTTCCTATTTCGTGTTAAGATTTCCCATCAGAATATGATTTAATAACTATTTGCCGTGTAGACAAGTCAGCCTTTTTTCTAGCTCTAAGCATTTTCGTAACAAATTGCACTTCTCTTAAACTAGAACATGAATGACAAATTTTATAACTGCAAACAAAAGAACACTTAATACGACACCGGAATTTCGACGGTGCGATTTATGATATTTCGCTTAACTAAGTACTATCATACATTTTATTGAGCTTACGCTCAATTTGGCGAAGGTAAATTTGTGTCATATTTCTGTTTTTTTTTTGCGGTAAAACGATATTTAAATGTACGATTTCACATTATATTAAGATTAATATCATAAATAATGTTATTTTTTTGGATAATAAATTTTTTTCTATTCCAAAATCCAAGAGCAGTTTGAGTAATTCAAGGTTATAGTTAATCATACATACTCTCAATTATGTGAGCAACTGTATATTAGCATAGGTATATAAAGGAACCAAAGCAGTCTACATAAAACTGGTACCTTTGAAAAGGCTGTGCTTGTACTAATATTACTCGTGATTGTCTAGTACTCGGTTTGGGGTGCTGTTACGAGTTAATTTTGAACCCGTTCTTAAGAAGCCGCAATGGTTAGACCTTTCAAGTTAGGCCACCACATAAAACAAGCCGCGAAGTGCGACCCTTGAGGTCCACACGGTCAACTTCCCAGTAATATCTAGATAAACATTAAAAATATTAAACAAAATATAATTTTAAAAATATTACTACTTTAAATAATAATAATGAGAGGTATTCATAGCAGCAACAGGAATGAGTTGATATTAATCATATCATCTACGGAAGGGTTTTTTTGGACTTCTATCATTTAAGCAGTTTTTTTTTGTAAAAACTATTAAAAATCTGCTCAAATTATGCAAATATTATAAAACTTCGATTGAATTTACAAACAATTTCCTTAGAATAAAAGATATAAATTAATGTCATTCATATGAACCCTCTATACATAATAACTTTGAATGATTTTTTATTTTTTATTTATTTTTTTTTTTATAATCATGGATTATGGTTTTGCTGGTTTCTCTTCAAAATCTGATAAGAATGTATAAATTTTATAAAAATTTATTACTGTGCTGTGCAAATCAAGTTAAAAAATTATTTTTTATGAAAAAACCTTAAAACCCTAAAAGCCTAATTTTTTGCATTTCTTTTATTTAATTCAAAAAGCTGCTGAAACAATTTTCATGTAATGTTAAAAAAATTGCAGCAATGTTAATACACGTCTATTGACACCTTAATGATGCAAATATTATATCTGGTTCGTGAGATATAGTGAATGATAAAAATGACCTTGGAAATCATGATGACTTTTAATTATTTTTTATTTGTAATTTAATTTTTTACGTAATCATGAGAAGAAGTTTTGAAATTGTTTCTACAAATATTGTTTGGAGTATATAAATTTTATAAACACTGATTACTATATTTCGCAAATCAGGTTATAAATTTATTGTTTATGGAAAAAAATCTAATTTTTTGCACTTTATTCTCTTAAATTAAAAAACGGCTCCAACAGTTTTTATAAAAATTTGATAGATTCACGCAAATGTTAATACGCGTCGATTGGCACCTTAACAATGCAAATCGTATGTTTGGTTCGTCAGATATAAAGCATGACAGAAATGGCCTTGAAGAACATGATGTCTGTTAATGATTTTTTATTTTTTATTTGATTTTTTTTAATCATTAGTAAAAAACTTTGATGTCATTTTCAATAAAACTCTTTGGAGTATATAAATTTTATAAACATTGGTTACTGCGACTTGGAAATAAGGTGAAAAATTTATTGTTTTAAAAAAAACCGTTATTTTTTGCACTTTTTTTTAAAAATTAGAAAACGGCTCCAAGAATTTTTTTAAAAACTTGACAGAATCACATAAATGTAAATACGCGTCTATTGACACCTTATTTAAAAAAATCGTACGTTAGGTTCGCGAGATATAACGCATGACAGAAATGACCTTCAAACGGGCAAAACAGCAAACCCCCCCGACCGAAGTAACCCAAAAACTAATCAGCTCTTAAAATTGCAAAGACGCTTCGATTGACACCTCAACGAAGTCGAAACGACTTTGTTTACGTGAGTTATCGTCGTAGAAAAAAGTGTCCACGAACGTACATACGTACGTACGTACATACACACACACACACACACACATACATCTCCCTTTCTAAAAACACTTTATATATACTCTATAGACCTCAAAACGTAAAGAAATGTTGAAAATTTCAATTTCGATTTTCGAGGCGATTACAAGAACTTCCCATATACTGGGAAGTTAAAAAACACGAAGTTAGTCCTTTTTCATGAATATTGACAATAGTTCCTTGCTGCAAACGTTATTTTGCTTCTGCAGATTATTTTACATAGTGCTTTGGAATAAACAGTTCTTGGTGTAATCATATATCATGATCTATTCCATGCTACTGTCTTCTTTTTTGCGTGTTATACCATATACATATATTTTATTGGTCAAGCCTCAATATTGAATGGGTGCATTGCAGGATGAATGAAAAAATTGATTTCTCTCGTGAATTATTCATATTTGATACTAACTTCAAATTATATGCAAACAAAGTTCTTTCAGTCACCATAAATGTTTGAAAAATATTAGCAGATACATGTTTAATATAAACACCGAAATAATTACTGAACTGGAAATGAGTCAAGACCTCGACACTTGACTTATCTAAATATAACGTTGTTACATGAGTAGTAACAGCAAAATTATTATCTATTAAGGTGAACTCGCACCTCACACACTAACGTGTGTCAATATAGTACAGTTGATTGCTAGTCTGAAAACATATTGCTAGATGTACACATCCGCAACTAGCCATGCTAATATCAATCCGGTGTGTTCCAATTAGCCGTATTTTCCACAACAGCATGAACACTAACAAATCAATAATATCCTTTTATCTAAGCCGGGCCCAGATAACCGAGTCTGGTTGGATGGTTGGTTGATATACGTGAGAGAACACTGATTGAGTTTTAGTCCACCGGCTGTTTGAGTCAAATGGACTTGGAAACGGTCCACTATATGAAAAATGCAACAAGGGACATGTACACTGCCTGGCTAACATACTCCAAGAAAAGAAAATTCGAAGGTATCCTCTGTGGAAAAGCGAATTCTTGGTCCGATTTCCTGAGGCTAGTCGATGGTTGACTATCCGATATGTAGCCTTGATGACTCCAGTCCGTGTCTTCTGACCCATCAATTCGTTTTCTACTGATTCCATAGGCCTGGCCAATATTGCAGACATGGATAGGTCAAGCATCGGTTTCCATTTCGACTACCGTTTATCTCGTTTCTCGCTTTAATTAAACCCGGTACATGTTGTTTATTTCCAGTACCCATATGTTACGCTTCATATCTCGTTTCACACACTGAAGTGTTGCAGCAGCAGTTCTGGTGAGGGTTTGCGGTTAGGCATGTTTGACTCCTTGCTCTTTCAGCCCGTGGTTGTTGTTGCAATAGCACGGTCACTGAAGTTGAATTTGTAGTTGATTAGGAGAATACCTGAATAACATACCTACATGTTGATTATTTGGGATGGAGGTGGTTTGTATTGGCTAGAACTTTTGCCCTGATTGTACAAATGCTTGGTACTGTTACTGGTAATATGAAGAGGAGCTGTTGGTTGAATCGATGGTTATTGGTTTACTTGGGTTACCAGTTAAACGTTTTTATTATCATCTTTCATCGGGGCTTTTACATGCTAGATTAAC
Organism: Oxycera nigricornis; assembly: GCA_963942545.1. NCBI lineage: Eukaryota > Metazoa > Arthropoda > Insecta > Diptera > Stratiomyidae > Oxycera > Oxycera nigricornis. The sequence goes on from OZ012659.1 coordinate 98,703,087, forward strand.
ATTTTGCTATGAAAAGTACAATTTTCGTTTTGGATAAAGTAAATGTAAAAGTTAGCTGAGATAAAATCTTAACGTAATAGAATTCTTATTTAATCAAAACTGCAAGAGAGTCTTTTGAATGGTATGTCTATCAGCGTCATTTATATAAAGATATAATAGATTATAGGAAAAATAAGAGTAAATAATTGTCTAGTTTTTGTTCAATTTCAACGTTAGCCATTTTTCTGACAAAAGTACGGTTGTTCAACCTATGCTAAGTATTTCAGTTTTAGATTATAGTTCACTTTTTGTCTTGTTGTTGATAAGGTCGTTGCGATTACTATTCTTCGTCATTACCAAAAACTTCAAATGGCTTTTCAACTCACAAGGAGAGACTCAGGTTATGGCATCTCAGATTTGGATGAAATTTGGCACATAATTAGAAAACGTGAAGGATATCCGATCGATATTAGAGCGCAACAGCCCCCCCCCCGTTTTTTGAGAAAAACGCCTCCAAAATTTTAGCGTCGCTTATGGATTAATAAGTTTTGACATCTGAAAGAATCGGTGCAGTGTAGGTAGCAGCGCTACTAGCTCGCGATCAAGGGGTCCTCCGCTCGGGTAATGTTTTTCTTTTTGAATAATTGTCGTCTTTGTGTGTTTGATCACCGGTGGGTATCGTTTTATGGAATAATTTTGGATGTAATTGGTTTAAGGTAAATCAACAGTGTTCAACTACAAATACATTTATTTTTAGAAATCAGCAAATTATTCGATCATTTAGAAATGTCAATTATACTAAAAACTCATTGATGAACGAATTTAATATTAAAAACTGTTGTAATCGAAGCAAAACCATAGCTTATGGTAGGATCGTCCTTTGTTCCTAGAATCAATTCTGCGTCTTCTTCTTGTCTCATAGCCAACTCGGTAATAAGCAATAAACCAGGGTGGCGCCCAACATGGCTGGCCATAAATACTATGGTGTTCGGTAATTGTGGCATATAGTAGATACTAGGGACGAAATTGTGTAACATTTCCATAATTTCCTTATCCTTTCCTTTCCCATGTGCCACAATTACTCAACACCATAGCATTCATGACTAGCCACGTTGGGCGCGTGTTGCTGCTTTCACGCTCAAGCCAGTTTCAAATGTTTTGAAAAACGTTTGCTATTCAGAGGTATTAGTTTAAATATGGGTACATGCAAGTTTGCTTCACGTTATTATCTTTCACCTCAAAATTTTGCTTTCTATTAAATGCTTATGCTTACGTTTAGTATTTATATTGAATGCCTGCAAAATTCATAATGGCAGAATTCGACACAGAGAAATGTTTCTTATAAAACTGATGGTAAAACATATTTCAAACAATGGTTGAAGTTTCTTAGTTTGATACGGTAGCCAGAAATTATTTTCATTGGCTCCAAACATATATAAATCAAAGAAAACGTAGAAAATAGAGCTTATAAATACTATCAGTTTGCTGCGAGCAGAAAAATTTATTTCCAATAAAGGATCATACCTTCAAGCTCCGCAAATAGAACTATTTATTTCTAGCGTTCATTTTGTCTGTTTGTGTCAACAATTCAGCAAGTTTTATGTTTCAAGTACGGTGGAATATGAATCTCGAGATACAATCATACCTGAAGGAGTTTTTAAATCAAACGGACGGTAGTGACTGAATAGATAACTTTGACCTATTGTCTCTAAAGTAAACTCATATTGTTTAAAACCAAAAACTTCACAACACAAAGCTTCCTTTTTGGCAATTTTCTAATATTTTGGATGATTAAAATCTGTTTCAAAATTGGTTTTATGACGTTCTAAACCAATTTAATTGAATATCAGCGATATGATATTTGCCTGTTTTCGATAGCAACAATTAAATTTGCTGCCTCTCATCAAATCTTTTATTTTCATTTTGGATGTTAAATGCCGCAGTTCTGATTTACATTGTCTAACGTGACTCTGATGTCTATGAAACAAAAATTATCATTTTTCGATTTATTAGTAAACTTCTTTAAATATAATCAAGAGTTTAGAAAATCTTTTTGATAACAATGAGCATTGCTTTAAAAACTTAAGCTATATTTTCTTGAGATGTTGCTAACCTTTTCAAGATAGAATAATCGTTTTATTTAAATTTCGTATTTTCTTTGTTTTACTTTGTTGCTTCGAGGATGGTCTATTTTTAATCAACTGTACATTTGTTTCACAATGCTTGTTGCGATAGTTTTGAAGCACAGCATTATTGTCCAAATCGTTTTAGTTCCAGTAAAAAGAAGTACCGAGTGTTTTTTTTTGACAGGAATATCTGTCAGTGTAACAGTCGAATTTCACTGTCCTTTCGCATTATGCTTCATTTATTTTGGCAAATAACCATGCATAGACTTACTGCCGAACGACGTCTAGAAAAAGTGGAAATTTATTTTCGGTGTTCGCGTTCTGTGCGCTAAACTGATAGAACACTACGTCCATTTATGGTACTCATAAGGTCATATGCAATACGATAGAAAGATTTATGTCGCCGTATACTCTATTAGATAATGTCCGTCCAACATGAGCTCTTACAGTGCATACCGAGGCAGCTATTGCTAATGTATTCTCTACAGTACTGTAGAATCAAAATATATCGATTCGACGCCTTCCTCAAAAACTTGGCCTCTGTTCATCCACTACATGAAATTTTTTGAGGATATTAGATTCAACTAGTGCAGTAATTGAAGCCATTAGACCATCGTTTGTGTCGTACGTTTGGTGAATGGGCTGAGAATAAGTTGGGACTTGGAGCACATTTTTGCCCCGTGTAATCATTTTCAGCGATGAGGCTCATTTCTGGCTTACTTGCTTAATGAGTTCGTAAATACGCAAACAAATTTTTTGTCGCTTTTTTAATTAATGTATCTTTCTTAAGTACAAGAAAATAACATTAAGTTTTCAAATCTTATAGCTAAGGTGAGTCTTGTTCGTTGCCGATGCTTCGGAACAAGTTATTAACTTCCCAGTATATGGGAAGTTCTTGTAATCGCCTCGAAAATCGAAATTGAAATTTTCAACATTTCTTTACGTTTTGAGGTCTATAGAGTATATATAAAGTGTTTTTAGAAAGGGAGATGTATGTGTGTGTGTGTATGTACGTACGTACGTATGTACGTTCGGGACACTTTTTTCTACGAGCATAACTCACGTAAACAAAGTCATATCGAGTTCGTTAAGGTGTCAATCGAAGCGTCTTTGCAATCTTAAGAGCTGATTAGTTTTTGGGATACTTGGGTCGGGGTGGGTTTGCTGTTTTCGCCTCGTGAAGGTCAACCATGTTATGCGCTATATCTCACGAACCAAACATGCGATTTTCATGATAAAGGTGTCAATCGACGCGTTTTAACATTGATATGATTCTATCAAATTTTTAAAAAAATTCTTGGAGCCGTTTTTTAATTTTTTTAAAAAAAAGTGCAAAAAATTAAGTTTTTTTTTTCAAAAACATCAAATTTTTAACCTAATTTTCAAATCTAAGTAATCAATGTTTATATAATTTATATACTCCAAATAGTTTTTGTGAAAAAACCAGCAAAAGTTTTTTTCATGATTATGAAAAAAATTAAAAAATGTGGTCTAAGTGCGACCCTCGAGGCCCACACGACTAACTTCCCAGTGGTTGAATAAAAAGCTATACTTTGCTTTTATTATTAATTACTATTATTAATAATAATTATTATTGAACATTATTATTCTAAATTAATATAATTACTGTTACTATTTTTATCAATTTTTTATCTAACCATAAAAGCTTTGGTAGAGGAAGACGTCTCCACCACCTGGTCATCCTCTACCAAAGCCTTGGCAACCTCGTCCTCTTCGTCCTCATCACCCTTCTTGTCCTCCATCTCGGCCTCGGAATCCACAACTATTATTGAGGGTATTTAATTATTGTTTAAAATAATCATTCGTTATTAAGAATGTTTGACCGTTACTGAATAATTATAATTGAATTTATATATACAATATCAGATTATAACTAATATTATTTGATTGTTTTTAACAATATTAAATTATTTATAACAATATCCAATTATTAACTGCATTAGCGTCTCTACTCCCATTCACCCAAACCTGATAATAAAAGTTTGCAATTTTATAAATTAATCTTTTTTTCAAATAACATTTTTTACAAATTTGATCACAATTTTGCTAAAACGCACAATAATAACAACATTACTATGAAGGTATTTGGTATCTGCACGAATTAATAGTGCGTATCAACAGTTTAAAAATAAGCAATTTTTAGTCGTTTTTCAGTTTTTTCATCCTAAATAAAAAACGGCCCAACCGATTTTGCTGAAAAGTCATTCAGTTCTAAGTTACGTAATTACGCGTCGTTTAAAACCAGTCCCACGTCAATCCGATGTTTGGTTCTTGAGATAATCGAGACGAAAAATTACTCCGAACGCACATACGTACATACGCACATACGCACATCCGCACATACGCACATACGCACATACGCACATCCGCACATACGCACATCCGCACATACGCACATACGTACATACACACTCACAGACATCTCGCTAAAAACGATGGATTTGGATTCTAGAGACCTTAAAACGTGGAGATATGTCAAAATTTGGGATTCGCAAAATCGACCCCATTACAATAACTTCCCATAGGGAACTGGGAAATATTTGCAAAATTTAAGCAGATTTTCAATAGCCTTCACATCACCATGTTTTAACTTTAATGAAAAAACTGCTTTGTAACCTGTCCCCACTCCGATGAATACTCAATCAATGGACGCTCCCGTAGATGAAACGATTAATATTAAGTCATTCCAATAACTTTTACGAGAAGTACATTTTTATTATTTGAAGTAGTATTATTTCCATAATTATTATTGTGTTTAATATTTTCAATATCTTCTTAGATATTACTGGGAAGTTGACCGTGTGGACCTCATGGGTCGCACCTCACGGCTTGTTTTGTTGTGAATTCATAATTTAATTTTACTGCTGCACGTTGAAATTAACATCTATCATAAGATGTTAGATTTTTTGAGACGAGAAAATTTTTGTTCAAACAAAAGGCTCCTAGCCAAGTTATTAGGGTGAATGGATAATTTGTTCACGTATTTTTGTTTTTGTTTTATTATTTCTTCTTGGATCGTTGGGATGTCCAGATCTCTGTGTATACAGGCGTTTTTAAAGTACCAAGGTGCAGAAGTTATCGTCCTTAGGATTTTAGATTGCGCTCTCTGTAGGAGTTCTATATTAGAGATGCTTGCTGAGCTCCAAAGTGGAATAGCGTAAGTCCAGATAGGTTTGATAATTGCTTTGTAGAGCAGAATCTTATAGTCCAGATTTAGATTGGAGTTATTCAGCAACCAGTATAGATTTCGGAATTTAAGATTGATTTGAACCTTTTTGGATTCAATGTGCGTCTTCCAGGTTAACCTTCTATCTAGGTGAATCCCAAGGTATTTAACTGAAGACGCTTGCGGGACAGGCACTCCGTTGAGTGATAATTTAGGGCAAGTTTCCCTGTTAAGCGTGAAGGTTATATGGTTATTCTTGGTTTCGTTAACTTTTATTCTCCATTGTGCCAGCCAACGTTCCACATTTCTTAGGTGGTTGTCCAAGATTTGAGAAGCCATATTGGGGTTAGCGTGAGCCGTTTCTGTCATCAGAGCTGTTCTCAAGAGACTTTGGAAGCCCTATTGCATACCGAAAAAGTCTTTATGGTGTGGTTTGCATGTCGGCGACATAATTGGTCCTTTTTTTTTAATTCTTAAGAGAAAACCAACGTTGTCGTTTAAGCCATTTGATACTGATAGATGATTCGTATTTTTTTTTGATTTTTAACATAAATGTCAATCGTCTGTAGGATAAATAGTTCCAACAGGATTGCGCATCGTGCCCTATAGAGCGTGAAACTATTACTTTATTGGGCCGAACCTTTGGTTAACGAATCATAAGAATTGTTTATATTAATAAACCGGTAACTTATGATGACTTGGAAGCCAACATTGGACGCGTTTTTGGTTAAATAAGATTATGTTAGAAAAGCGTTGGACCGACAGGATGGCCTTCTTTAGACAGAAGTCATATGCAAGAAATTATTTTCAAACACTAAATGCCACATCCTTCGCAAGCTAATAAAGCCAGTTCAATAATTTTTGGGAGCTTTATTTGTTTGAAAAGTTGCATACCTGTAAAAAACCCAATAGGATTAAAACTTATTTCCAATCAATCAAATGCTCATGTTAAAACTTAAAGATTGCAATCTTGCCAATAAACTAAGTACATTGCAAAAATTTAGTATCTCCAATTCTCTCGCAAATTGAATAGTAAATTTTAAAATTTCAATACGTAATGTAACTCTAAAATCCTAGCAATATGGCATTTAAAATTGATGTGTGTGTGTATGTGTTGTATACATGTGCATAATTCTTTCTTAGACTGGAGAACTTGTTACGTACAGATCATTCATTCTTCCACCTCAATCGAAGATAAAAATGAAGATATCTGGTTATTGCACTAAGCCCATCATTAACCAAGATCTAAGCTGCGTTGTCATGCATGGAATTAAACCTTAATATGTTTCACTGAAACAGTGCACGTTGCATATTGCCTGTGACAAATGTTGTCTATCAAGCTGCAGGATATTAATTTCCACTTGATATATAGGCAAACCAACCCCACCCTGCTTATAACCATAATCGATGATAGCTAGAACGAGTAAATAACTTTGTAAGGCTCTGCCGTTTATATTCTAAACATGTTTGAAGACATGTATGTTCAATTATCTAAATGAAATGCTTTGTTCCCAATGAAGAAGCCACACGAAAGAGCCCTTCCAATCTCTATGTTGGCTATACGTATTATGATTAAATATATGCATACATACATATATGTACATATATCTGAAGGTGTGGTTATATTACGGAACAACATAGAAATATGTTTTAATTAACTTCATGCGAATGATAGATAATTCCACTGCATTGGACGACAATCCTGCAAAATTTCCCAGCAAACTAAAATTATTAAATTAATGACCTGCAAATGATAACGTGTTGTAATCGTAAACGATGTGTGTGGACTAAGTCAATTAGTGAAAGTGTATAATCCATTTGTCAATGATATACAAAAATAAAAACTGTTCTTATTTCATGAGACGAAAGTCAAAATCATTAAAAACAAAGCATTTCTTCTTCAGTGCATCATGGATTATACTTAGTTTGGGCGTACATTACAATTTTTACCCTATCTGCCTAGGTTAGTGTCCTGTGCCCGAATGAAGCGAGCAGTGAAAAGTACTCTGCAACGAAAGAAAGTTTGAACTGACCTCTTGATGAATAATAATGCTGACAATTTCATCAAAACTAGCTAATTGGAACGCTTTCCAACAAGTCCAAAATATACACTAATTAGCTTCAGCTGCGAATGCCATGGATTCAAAACTGCTGCTTCTGATTGAAGAATCAAAAGTTTTGCTGTGCTAACGAATGCAAAGCTGCCTTCAAACATGTTCCCTCTGCAAAAGAGTCTAATCATGTGAAGGCATTTGTAAATATTAATACCTGACCTTATCAGTATCCCATGTGCCCGATTTCTCGAATGCCACACAAATCGGTTTAATCTCCGATTAGTACTGAAAAGGAATATTTGCCAATCATCATAGCGGCTCCCTTTCCAGGGATATCCCGTGAGTGATGCCCATCCAGAGTTCTGTTAATCATTCGTTCAGCTAAAACCCAAGGAGGAGACGAGCAGTTGCTTAAGCTTCGAAATTATACTTGTCAAACCATTTACGTTCATCCAGCTGATTTACAAACTTCTATCCACAAGCACTTAATTGTGCAGATCCTTAGCAAATGTCCATGGGTATGTTAGCCATATACAGTCCGTTGGCAACGTACGACCGAGAAAATTCCCTAGTTACCAGATAGTTTAAACTCATACTTATAAGGATACCAAATAAAGCACACGCAATTTTAGTCGCCCGAAGGTGGAGGACTTGAAGATGAGAAAGGTTGAACGATGCTCAACTTGTACGGTTTGTTTATTCCTAGGAAATAAAATATTACTATCCCTTTTGAAACTTGATTCAAACTGTTTGATTGGACAAACTACATACTACAAGTCGACGATATTTCAACATTGCAATGAAAACATGTTGGAATTTTCTACGGCAGACAAAGTTCTCGTGACTTGTGTATCCTTTATTCGTGTACACGTAATACGAAGGAGCTTTGATTTGAATGACTTTATAGTTTTTTTTGTGGTCAAATATGATGTCTAGCTTCAATTTATTAGTTTCTTCTATTTGTAGTCAAACAATGTATGAATCGCAAAAATATTTAGTAAGCTTCTTTCAATAAAACGATTTGAAAGGTTACAGTCATGCTGCCATGAAAGTGCTTCAAAAGAGGATATGATAGACTGAACACAGAACATATTCTGACCTTAGGATTTTTCGAATCCACAAAATTTTCCTAAACATGTCTTAAATGTCCACTTTATAAATTTCAAAAAATTGAATTTTGTTTCTGCATTTCTCGACTCCTTAGAAATTCAAAAATGACCTCCAGAAAAATCTTTTTGAAATTCGAAAGTTCAATATACGACTTTGAGTGTGTGCGCGTTTTCGGCTCTTTTCAGGTGTTCAATTAATTGTCGACCGCGTAGCGTCTCTTTCATTCCCTTTCTCTAAAATACCGCTTTCTCCTATATATATATATATATCATATTTGTGGCTTTATTGCATGTGCTTAGTGCTGATTTAGACTTCTACATACCAATTGCGTGTTTTTGAATAATGTCTAATTTGTCATTTTTCATAAAATGTTTGTCAGCGAAATGGAACAAAAACTTTAAACACGTTTTACGCAAAACAACGTTTTTTTAACATGGCAGACAGATAATTTCTGGATCTACTGAACTGGTTTTTAAAACGCCCGTAATACACCAGATTATTAGCAAAAGATTGAAAAAGACAAATTTGGCATTTAAAAAACTACGAAAAAACGGTCGATTTTTGACATTTTTTTCACAAGTCCGTAATTTTTTTAAAATTGACTTTTTTGAAAACGGTTGTGGATTACGGTGTAAGAGACCTTGTTTTTTGAAGTGCCGTTTAAATTTTTTGTTTCTTATCTATGGATTATCTATCCACCGTAGAATAACGATTTTTTCAGAGCTTAATTTCAGCGCTCTCTATAAAAGAGAATAACTAATAAAAAATGATTATTCAAATATAAAATAAAACTTTAAAAAAAGATTCATGCCAATATATAATAAAGTTTCTGAAGAACAAATTCTTGAAAATGGTCTTTTTTCGCCTTCTAAAGTGGACTGGTACCTTAAATTATTGTTTAAAACCTGCTGCTAAATTTCTAATCTATAAATGACAATTTCTACACACAGGATGAAATAGTCTTTTTGACGCCACAGAAGAAGATTATGTTGAACGTATAGTATGTTTGATTGGAACATGAACGCAATGTAAACTTTTGATTATATCCGAGAAAAATATTTGTTGGAATGAACTTAATAATATCTTTTGCAAAAAAAATCATTAAGGCGTCCAGTTCCCATTATTTTTTATAATCATCTCTCATCTACGAGTACAGCTGAGTGCAAAATTTTCTGTGTAATCTGCATTCAAATTTTTTAATATATTTTTCGGAACTTTTACTATAAGTTTGATGTCGTGTATATGTGTAGATTCTTCGTAATTAATTCTTCATATACTTCAGACGTTTTCTATTGAATTGGCATCAAGCGACTGTGATGGCCAATTTATTACCTGGATCCCATTTTCATCTTTAAAAGCTGTCCAGAGTCGAATTCGATGTTTGAGATCATTATCCTCGACAAAGATCTACTCCTTATTATTGCTACCTTATAACATTTCTGTGGACGACAACAATAGTTTTTTAAATAGGAGTACCTTTTTTGGAGCCGTCAAGATTCCAGTCAAAACTGAAATTTGCCCAATCCTTGCGTAGAAAAGCTAACATGGATCTTTCCAGGATGTTTGACAGTTGGCTTGATCCAGGGTTCATCTTTTTTCGTTTCACACCTCCCATTGCACTCGTCATCCCAAATGAAGATTCGTCTCGAAAGATTACTTTCGTTCAGTGACGATCCATATTTGCTTGGGCCCACTGCAGTCTCCTTTCGATCTGACTAAGTGTTAACATTGGTTTCGATATTGTGGTTCTTCCTGTTATGTTTCTTTCGTTAAACCGGTGGCGGATCATATACAATGCCACGTTAACATTCTTTTTGCATAGCATTTCTCGTCCTTTTTCCATCGAATTATTCGGATTTCTCTTAAATCTTTCAACTATCTCCTTATCGCGAATGTTTTTATTATTTTTCCTCTGCCAGGAAATTCAGCCACGTTTTCGCTTTCCCTTCGCCACTATGTCCATTATTTAACGAGTGTCACTGACTTTTTAAGGTACTTAGGCGGCCTTATGAGTCATTTTTGGTCCGAAGGGGTCGCAAACTAGAAATGTAGTCTCAAAGTGAATTCTAAAAACGTCACTCATTTTTAATACCAATCTGCAAAATTAAATTAAAGTCACCCCTCCACCTCGAAATATAGGAAAGATGTACCAATTATAATAATTATCTTCGTCAGGACGATTCGTGATAGTGCAGGTATGTGAAGCATCACGCTATTATCAAACGCACGGTTTGTACAATAAGCTTATATCATTTATTACGTTTACGATTTACTTTCTTAACAGAGTCGAAAAATTTTAAAAATGTGTACGCTTACATTAAAATCTATATTTTATAAATATTTCAGGATAAAATCTATACATGACACACGTCCAAGTGCCATTGTTCATGGTTGGAAGGGGTGTACCAATCCAAATAACTCGAGTATCATTGTAGGATTGCAGTCTTTAGTTGTTAGTGCCAATCCCAGTTTAAAATGTGTAATAGTAAAAAAACAACTTTATTCGATTCCTGAACAAAATGTGCTAATAGAATGCTTATGCAAATAATAGCTTAGTAGCTCTGAAAAAGGTACCACCATGTCTAACGATAACAGAGGGATATCGTATAGCCGACATGTGAACATGAATGGTGTCAATTACACTTTTCGCATTTTGGTGTATGAATATTTTATCCATATTAAGTACAAGAAGCTTCACGTACTCCATGTAGTTTCAGATAATCATGTACCACTTGCATGTGTACATATCATTTCCGATTCCCAATTGTAAAGGTATTCATATATCACTGTTGTAATGTTGGCGTCCCTTTTTTCTAGGCCCGCATTCGAGCTTCGTTCTGTATAATATTCTCTGTCAATACTGCTCTCGTGTGTATGACTCTTAAATAACTTCCCATTACAATAGAAACTGTGTAAATTTGCCATCGTATTGAGTCGTTCGTATCAATTTTCACTGCACTTGAACGTACGTTCCACGAACCTTATGCTATAGTTTCCATTTGTCCTGTGAAGCTCATGCCAACGGTGGATATGTAACTCTCGTTAGTAGTGAATGGTAACAATTCATTTGACGGCAAGGAAGAACAGGGAACATAGAAAAGACTATCATAAAATGCCATAATTTGTGTTTGTATTATATAGAAATTCCCATTGTGCGACAAGTGCTGACTATAATGAGACATTTGCACGTGTCAAATTGACCACGAGTGGCACATTTTGCATTTAATGAAGAAGAACTGGTAAATATAGTGTTTCACTTGGAACCTTGTTGCTAGCTGTCGAAATTAACTTGAAGATGTGAAAATATTGTTACGAGTCATGTGCTTGAGATTGAACCTAATGATAGTGCCACACAAACAATCAGCAGCTCAAAGTGAAATAATTCTTTCAGATGAGATATGAGGAATGTATTCAGACAAATGTTCGATTTTAAATGATTTTTTGCTACGTTAATGCTTTCAGAGCCACTTTCAGCTCAATTTAATACAAAAATATCAAACTCATTATACTGGAAAAATATGTAGAGTTTATATCAAGAATTTTGGAAAGTAAAAACCTCTCAAATAAAATCCATTATCCTTTGAAGTTGAAAGAGATGGTTCCAAAGTTATTTTTTGATTGTCAGTGGACACAAAAAGCAAAGTCGATCCTTTACAATTGCAATTTTTTCGACAAAAGATATAAAGTTTGCAGTTTTTAATCCATAGAAACTATTTTGATGTCATGATACTTTACCAATAATTCAAACTGAACTTCTGATACTTGTATTTCGGCTTGCCATGTATAATTTCTGAAAATTATGATAAATTTTCTATTTTGAAATTCAAAAGATGCTTAAAGTAGACTTAAACTTAGACAACTGGAAATTTTCTGATTCAGACACTGAACAGAACAATGCGAAATTGTATTTACTTCTGATGATGTTTGTTATTTATTTCGTTTTAAAGCAATAAATAAAGCGATCCGTAGATTTCGTCTATATAATACATCTGCTACTAACACCTTTTCAAACTAATTTTGTTGGAAAAAACCAAAAAAATGTGATAAAATCTTCTCGGACTATATTAACCTTAATCGTAGAAATAGAAAACTTCTTCAGAAATTCGAAAATTGAGGTTAAAAAAATTTAAAACTAATTTGTTTTTTCATCACTTTCGATCGAGAAATTGCGGGTTGCATTGTAGCTAAGTTTCAGAAAACTGCAGTGTTAAATTTTTTAAAGCTGGAAATCATCTTAGTTAAAGAAGTTGGCGACAATGCAATTACCCAAATTCGGTTAGAATTTGAGTACGATTACTCGAAATTCTATTGAATTTATAGCTAAAACTACACAAATCAGATAGAGATAGGGCAAGCTTATTCTGGCTAGGATGAATTAAAGTTCAATATTGAAGTATATTTCATTATTTAAAATCAAAAAAGTGGTCTAGGTGTGACCGTTAAGGACCACACAACTAACTTCCCAGTGGGGTGAATAATGTAGCAAGGATTTGTTTTTATTATAAATTATTATTATTATAAAAAAATAATCAGAAGCTCTCATAACATCAATCATCCTATCTACAGCAGCTACAATTGAATATGATTTAAATCATTTTAAAAACTCATATAACAATTTTTCCATAAATAGTATTTATATCTACCTATAAATGTAAAAAGACATTGCTTCTTGAAAAGTCATTTTTACTTTAAACAATTTCTACTTACATCCAGCCTCTACGTCATTATTTCTTTTTCAAATGTTAAATATATGTACATTATACTTTTGCTTCCGAATGTTTTTGAGCATAATATTCTTGTATTAATTACGTAATAATTAACCAACCTTAAATTGCAAAAAGACTATTAGTTTTTTCGTATCGAACAATATCCTCACATTCAATTTCTTCAAACTATCATAAGTTTACATTATTGCAAGCACGTTTCATTATTATCAACGACATTTTTTTTGTTATAAAGAAAATTCAATCAATTTTGCTGAAACACACAATATTAAAAATATCGCTATGAAGGTATTTGGTATTTTCATCAGTTTCAAAATTAAGTTTTTTTAGTTTTGTCATCTTCAATAAAAAAAACTGAACTGATTTTGCTGAAAACTCACTCAGTTTTAAGTTACGTTATTACGCGTCGAATGAAACCGGTCCTACGTCAATATAAATTTTTCTCTCTCGAGATAAACGAGTCGAAAAATAAGAACGAATATGCGCACATACGTACATACACATATACATCTCCTTAAAACTGTGGATTGGATTCAAGAGACCTTAAAACGTGAAGATATGTCAAAATTTGGAAATCGCAAAATCGGCCCAAACAATTCCCACTGGAAACTGGAAAGTTAACAAGAACCTGTACCTACACCTGTAATTCGGGCAATGTTTACCACTGCACCGCACTCGATCCTGGCCACGGTTTGGACAGTCCCACTTAGCTTAAACCCGCAAACAGGGGTGTGGGAATATATTTTAAAGGGGTGCCGTTCGTTTCTGCGCCGGGACTGCCCTGTCCGCGAATCCGGAAACGGGAACAGGGTTCGCATGATCCGAAACAACCAACCACCAGGAATAGGGAGCCTGAAACAAATGCACACAAGACACAACAACGCGCTTTTCGCTTCGCCACTTCGCACAGTTAACACACTTCCTTTATTCTTAAGGCACTATTTATTTTTTCAATTTCTACCTAGCTAATACCTATCTATACTTAATATCTACTCACAAATTTGTTCCTTCCTCTTATCCTAATGCTGCTGGCATATGCCACTTGCTGATCGTGCGCCGCTTGCTGTCCGTCGTCCTCTTCTACCTTCTTCCACAACGCGTAAGCTTTTTTTAATCTTCCGCGATTTACTCAATCCACCAAATCCGTAATTCTCCGCTTTATGCTTTAACGCGAAGACTCCGCACCAAAAAAAAGTCCCGCCGGCTGTTCTGCCCGCGATATTTAAGGAATCACCCGATCCCTTTTTTCGCTGCATAGGCGGTCAATGGCCCGCCGAGTTTGCTGACCTCATCGAAGCTTTCCTAGCTGGCGATTTAAGCTTCGTGCGATTGGCCAGAGCGTTGCACCTCAGACGGGCGAGGGGATACTGTGGCTGCTGCTTGTGTGATGTGGTTGGAGTGCTGGTGAAATAATCGTGGCAGTCGTTAACCATGGTGAGTTGGAAGTGCAAATGGTTATGGGTATCGCAAACGCATAGTAGACTCCATTGGCGTATCGTAGACCGGGCGGAGCCTGAATTTGGATCTGTTGCGGCGATTGTGTGAGCGTTGCTTTTGTTGTGATTGCTGGCAACTTATCTGCAGGGTCTGTGACGTTGACTGTGTACTTCAAGTACGCAGCCTTCGCGCACGCGATTAGGAACACTCTCCATAAAAACCTTACTACCTGGTTATCTATCTAATCCAATATCCTTAACATACATACATCTTCTCTATATTTATATCATTCAATACCTCTAGCCTAAATTGACCTACTTTATTGGCTTGATTGTGTGAAGTGGTGAACGTAACATTACCATTTTCCAAAAGACAGCGTTTACCTGAACGGTGGTTTGGGGTCTTCAAGGGCAGGGCAGTCCCATATTTTGCCCTTATGGGTTCGTGGGTCGACCACGCTGCGTGGCGGACGTAACAAAGTGTGATGGTGTTATTCTTATTATGTTCTAACCATCATTGATAGAAATATGAAGATGTAACTTCCTCACTAAAAAGGTGGCCAATATCAGCCCCTAAGTATTCCCAATCGCATTAATATGATCTTTGAAACAGTCGCACACATAGAAGCATCATGGGTATGATATTATCAATCAAAACGTTATTGCGTGATGTTACTCCTAGACACAAAACGATAGCATGAAAATCTAATTATCAGGTCCACAGGACTATCGCTAACATAAAACTTGTCTCGACTCAAAATCCTCACAAAGTTCTTGCACTCAGGATGTTTTTATGCGCCCGAATAAAGTCGAAAAGCATGTGCACGAAAAAGAAATGGCTGAACCATCATAACTTTTTGTACACAGGACCTAACACTAAGTCAATTCTAAACTGGTGAATTTCGTAAGTATGTCGCCGTTAAAGTTATGATGCTCGTTAAATAAATAAACGAAAATCAACAACCACACGAAATAAAGTGGCAAATGGTATTCCGAAACGATTCGATTTTTATAAAGGTAAACAGAATGTCAATCGGCTACTTATTTTGAAAATTCTTCACTCGGGAAATTACGATTTTCAATTTAATGAACCCCGGGAATATGTTGGAAGATCCCTCGATGCGCTCCAAGCTGTGCTGTTTACTGCTGATTCTCATAAAAAAGTGAAATGTTTTGCTAGGTTATTTAAACTTTGGGCAAGTTGCCATCCGAAAAGACGTATGGTAGCACGTCTTTGAACTGTGATCACTAACCATTGTAAAAAGCCGGTTGAGCATTCGCCTTACTTGAGTTCAAATATGGACATGTTCAGTTTGGATGGCTTTAATAAAACATGTTCATTGATGTAATAAATGTATGGTTTACAACTCAGACATAATACGGCATCCTTTCGTTTGCTGCGTATAATCCCGGCTCATCCCTACAAAACCCAACAGAAACGACACCTCTTTTAAGTATGTGTGGTGAGCAAAAGATGCTTTGATAAGTTCTCGTGACAAGGACCTAGCACCGAAGACCATTCAGCATCAAGTTAAGTATCTGATACTGAACAAAATTGATTTTCACATGAAGACAAGTTACTTGTCTTTTCAAGAGACTTATTATCTATGACTGAATTGATGTTGATTTGCATTTTGTCGCAATTTTTTTCTAAATTGAATAACAGATAATAACACATGATTCTAAACATTGAAATATTATGAGTTCGTCTCGGTATTATTTAAATGCATACTAAAGGAGAATCTGCCATAATTGGTATTTATCTCATGCATAATATGTGCTTAGTCCTTTTTAAACTCTGTCACAAGTGAAATGGATTAACTCTTGGTTTTTTCTAGCTTAACAGCATATTTGAACTAAAAAAGATACATATTATAAGAATAGAGGGCATACCATGAGTACAGGAGCAGTGCCATGCGGTTTAAATAAAATTTCAATATATTTTAGAAAAGCTTATCGAAAAACCGTTTGTCATGTTTGACTTAAATTGAGAAATATTTCCAAGCATATATACATAAACATATATAGTGAAATGTACTATCTCATGTAGGAGGTCGGTCCTCTGAAATTCAATAAACAATTTGTGAATTTGTAAAATGATGTCGATAAAATAGCCATAGCTATAAAAGTAGTATAGGATTGAGCCTTACAAACGCTATTTATAACAAATTTGTTCAATTTTAAAAATGATTCGAGTTATTTGTAGACAGTGGCGACAGTCAAATAAAAGTTGTAAAAGTCCAGAAAGTATCGTGATAGCGAATAGTCATAGTGTTTAACGTTGCAGAATGCTCAGTTGATTTCAGGCTCTTCTGTGGGACATGTGTAGGCGACATAACGACAACCAACGCATAACCAACTTTGACACTCATTGAAAATATCAATTTAACGCAAGTACAGCCTCGATGAAAGTTACTGATGGAAAGGATGTCCATTTTAAAGCTCCTCCAGCATTTATTTGAAGGCTTGGTGTGTTCAGCATGTTCAAGAGCCCAACATTTCACAGGATACCCCTAGAAAAAAGTTTCGGGTACATTGATAACCGCAGGAGGAACTTCGTTATATGGGTATTAAATTGCAGCCCCACTTTTCATCCTACTGAAGGATCTTCATCATATCCGAAGGAAGCCTTGTTCCCCGGGATCTGTCACCCATTGTGTCAAAGTATCTCCTGGTAAGGTTCTGTTACACCTGAGTCTACACTTTGTCTTTCACGTCACTCGTCAAAAACCTTGGATACGTGGTTGGGGATGTCTCAAAAATATCCACAATAAAATTATGAAAATTCGCATAGAATCGTTCTTGAACATTTCTGGATTTAAATCTTTCACGTTTGCATGCATCTTTGATTTAGGAAGACAAAAACAAGTGACTCTTCAATGTAAAATATTCCTGTTGATTTAAATAATAGCAACCCAATTGGGTTCCGAAATTAGTTCACGTATAATTTCATGCCTGCAAAAACTGCTGAGGCAACTTTTGATGTAATATCAGAATGCTCCGATCGATACTCTTGATGTTATGCTCTTTTGATGTTTCTAGAGCTACCCTAACCCTATCCCACTTTGCAAGACTTAAACATTTAAGGCCAAAAAATATATGCTTAGGATTAAGATAAAAAAATACATACATGTGATCATTTAATTGATATGGGTAAAAGTTTTTTTATAAACACAAATTCCAATCCTTAAATTTGCTTACGTTGGATAAGACGCATCCACTACAGTTGGGTTTTTCTCGATAAAGTCCTTTTAATTTTTATAAAAATATAACATTGAATGCTGCAGAGAGTTTCAATGAATCTATACAAATGTGGAGAAGACAAGTTGTACACGGCATTAAATGTTGAATGAAATGCATCACAATTGTCCGCTGTTCAATGAAAAAATGAGGAAATTTTGGCAAATACCTATGTATATAGTATTTCTGCCTCAATCGTACTAATTTCCGCACCATATAAACAAATGTTCCAATCGAACTACTTCGAGAAATTTATTTATATAATTCGGAAGCCGATAAAATTGTTTCCGAGATTTCTTTATTTGACTCGTATACATCCCTATTTGACTCTGTATTTGTTTATTTGATCGAAAAATCATTGAAGTTGAGGCAAAAAGGTTATATTTCAGCTGGAATCACTAAAATCTTCTAAGTGCTGATTCCGTGGCGATATTTAGTGTTCAGTATTCAGGTCAACCATTTGTATTTTCCTCCACGAATCACGAAACCAGCATCTAGCGATTGTCATATTCAGAAGGATGTTGTTAAATGACATGAATAGTTTTTTTTCGAAATTTTGTCATTCTTCGTGAGTTCCGAACTTTTATAAATGAGGACGAAACTCAGACATCGCCTGGTAGATCCGGGACGCAACTCAGGCTTTTGCACGAACGCAACTCGGACATTGTCAGTTTTAGTTCAAAATTATTGATGTTTTTGATTGTAAACTGTTATACATATATTGACTACATGAGATACAATATATTTTAGGAGAATGATGTGGCATTTTTTCGCAAATTGTGAATTTGAGTACTTCGTGCGAACGATGTGGAAAATGAAAATTTTTGGTTTGATGGGTTACTCGTTTAGCTTTTTTGTTAATGTATCCTACACTTCCTTCACCATACCACAGTCGATATGAATTAAGCTTTTCATTTCTGTTACTAAAATCAATTCTTTCTTTGATATTAATTTTTATTTAGCTTTAGTCAAATATATAAAATTCGTGTTTTTGAAATAGTCTATTGACTGATATGCTGCTTTAAATTCTAAACTCCAAATTGGTTTCACAAAAAACTAAGCTGTAGTCATTCTTCAATACTCAGCTTTTCGGAATCATACTTGCCTTCCAAATTTTTTTTTCACCTTTTGAAAGTGGAAATGATCTACGATTATCAATTTTTGTATGGGTTATAGACCAGGGCGGATTTGTAGAAAAACGACTAGATTTGGTCGTTGAGAGGGGGCACGCTGATTTTTGCAGGAAAAGTTGGGGAATAACTCGTATAACAATAATTGATTCATGCTTCCCTCTCAAAAAAGTCGGGAACATTAAAAAAAATCAAAATGTTTAAAAATTTGAAAAAAAAATCGTTTTTTTTTCTTCTTGTCTCACTCCTAACTTTAAAACTGTTCATTTTAGGGCAAATTGCGATAAATATAAAAAATAGGAGGGAATACCCTTTTTTATTTAATTTTTTTTGCCACTTGAAATGCACTTAGGATCTTTATATTATACTTGAAAAATCTTTACATCATAAAACCGCAATCAAAGTTTCATCCAAATCGATTCAGTAGATTGCCCATTATAATTGTGCAATCTAAATTTATTTAAAAATTTGGAAGCTTGCAAGTCAGAAATTTAAACTTATAACAGTTTATATATCCGGCTGCGGATTTTGTTGATGGGAGCATGGCTGGAAAAAAGCTGAGGCCGCCATAATTATCCGATTTTAATTTTGTAAAGTGCATGTGATAGTGAAGTGCTCTTTCATATGTGGAAAAAATTTCAAACTTTTATAAGTTTAAGATTCTGACTTGCAAGCTTTCCAAATTTTTGATTTTTTTTTAAATAAATTTAGATTGCACAATTATTATGGGCAATCTACTAAATGGATTTAAATGAAAATTTGATTTCTGTTTTATGATGTTGTAAAGATTTTTCAAGCAGAATACAAAGGTCCTAAGTGCATTTTAAGTGGCAAGAAAAAATTAAATAAAAAAAGGCTTTTTTCTTCCTGTTTTTTATATTTATTGCAATTTGCGACAAGGGTTAAATGTTTGAGGATTTTTAACCAATCCTATCTTATAGAAAATTTTATTACGCAACTTTTATTGTCACACGACTTTGACCTAAAATGAACCGTTTTAAAGTTGGGAGTGAGACAAGTAAGAAAAAAACGACCATTTTCAATTTTTTAAACATTTTTATTTTTTATTTAATGTTCCCGACTATTTTGAGAGGGAGCATTAATCAACTATTGTTATACGAGTTATTCCCCAACTTTTTCTGCAAAAATTAGCGTGCCCCCCTCAACGTCCAACTGAAAACAGATCCACCCTGGTCTATAAGGGCAGTTAAAAAAGTGAATGACGCATGTTTTTTGTAATTTTCAATAGATACAGACGGAATACTGTATTTACTGAAGAAAAAAATTCTTTGAAATGTTGCTGTTTTCTTGAAAACATTATGGTGAGATTGTTATGACGGTTTGTAGACTACAAAGCAAAGATAAACAAAAAATATTTACGGTTCAAGCTTCCTTCGTGCTGAAAGTCACAAAGATAATATACTTGCTTTCAGTTAATTTTTCAAACCAGCCGTAAATTTCGTTCAAATTCATTTTTTAAGACAAGAGATAATTGATTTACTCCAAATAAATCAACGGTATACATTTTATATATTTCCCTGCAAATACTTTTCATACGGAATCAATTGTGGGTGATGATATGATGATGTATGATATGATGTTCGACTTTTCGACTAATCCTTAAACATTTAAAAACAATTGTATTAAGCGCATAAATTTGCATCATATACTTAAATACATATTGAAAATAAGTTAAAAGGATTACTATTTTTTTCTAAATTTTGGTTAAAATATGAACGGAATGATTTGAAAAATCTAAATATTTTGTTTTGCTTGGCCGTAGTCTTCGGAAAAACTCATGTATTTCCGAATATTAGCATGGTAACTTACAGTCATTAGTTTACTTATTATATTACAAAATTTTCAAACATGTCGGTCTATTTTTTGTAAAGTTGTCTACGAAAATATTAGTTTCCCGAATGCAAAGTTTCAATACCATTCACAATTACAGGATTTTATTTCCTAATGTTGAGTATGCCTAAATATTAAGATTTCAGTAAAATTTTTCCAATATTTGACTATTTGAAATGGTTTTGTTGAAAAGCAAAGAGTTTAGTTGCATGCAACTTCAAGACAGGATGGTATGTTTATTTTCCGATAATTGAAGTAACTTATTGTCAGTAAAAAATTCTGATAAATAAATATTTTACCATAAGAAGGTGATAATATGTCCAAACGATTTATTGTTTTTCCTGAAACCTATTAATGAGTTATAGATAATTCAAAACAATGAACCCCAATTAGCTTCATATTGTTTCATCTAATAACCGTAATTAAAACATTCTGTATCAACACGTATAAAATTTAACTCAATATGCAACAAAAGTGGTTAAAATAGATTTTATTTTATTTCAGCTTCACAATACTGAAGCCGTTAACAATGGTAAGTCCATTATATTAAATAAGTAATTTGAGAAATAAGCAAAAATATGTACAAAAATGACTGTTCCCTAAAATGTTGTTTATTTTTCTTGAAATTAATAAATTCAATAATGAAAATAATAATTGATATGAATTCAGTAAACAATTGAGTCAAAGCAAAGTTAGTTTTCTTCCAAATTTGTTTGTTAAAAATAAGCAATCATTGCAACTAGGTAATTACAGAATGGATGCACTTCGAGTTTTGTTAATTTTATCTTACAGGATTTTTTAGATTGAATGAAGGCCTTTTTCGAAATTTTTTTTTTTTCATTTTCGAAAATCCGTCATTTTGAATGTTTCAAATCACGTCAAAAATCGGTTGTCGTTCTCCTGATTACTGTTTTGTTTACTTTTAAAAGGAAAAATCATTCAAATATAACATAGTGATGAACTTAAAGTGATTCAATCGTGGCCGTTTACCGGAGATTCTTATTGCGCTTCGGAAAATTTCAACAAACGCGTTTTCCTCGAAATTGTTTTCTCTACAGGATTCGCACGTTAGTTCAGAAAATTTTCAGTTTTATTGATATCTTCATAATCGCTTTCTTCCGTTTTTGCAGGATTTTTATGTATTTTGTTCATTTCTTCTTTTTTAAACAATTAATAAATGCAGTTTTACGTGAATTTTTTTTAATAAGGGTGTTTGAATCTTCTTAAAAAGAAACAACAAAAATGGATAAGATACACTTGTGGGTATAGATAAACCTATTTCGATTCTTAAAATCTAAATGTTGTTTTGATGGGGTGCAAAGGCACTCCCTGCTTCAATTATAACATTAGTTTTTCTTTAAGTCTATTTAAAACAATTTTTGTGCCTAGCTGAGATGCTAATAATTTACAAAGTTGTCTCAACTTAAGACTGCACTTAGTTTATAAAGCCATTTTGTTTAAAAAAAAAGAACAAAAACAAAATCAGGCTCGAATGACTATAATTTATTAACTTATAATACATAAATCTGAATCCATTTTCAATGCCTACTACGAAACAGATTGTCAGGAGACATTTTCATTCTAACGTTAAAAACAATCGCAAATTTGAAAACATTTTTTAAATATGTTTTTCAAGGCGTAATCGATAATTTTATATTTTCTATTTGATACATACCGTTGAAAAACGAAAACGAACAGCTTTTCGGTATTTATGTTTATAAACAATGTCATGGAAATATGACAAAGTGTAATATACCATCTTCTGCTACCGTCCAGTGTTTCATCAAAGTTGTATCATCAAACCTTTGATATTCATCATATTTTTATGATTATATTTTCAAATATGTCTATCAGTTGTGCATTAAAAGAATGAATGCGTGAAAATTTACTTCGATTGTTGTGTCGTTTATTTAAAAGTAAGAAAACAAAATCTCAATTTCTTGATGAAATAGATATTATGAATATCATATTTTTTCCTTATTACTTATGTGTAAACCTCAAATAATCTCCACAGAGATTTCAAAAATAACTGGTACATCATCAGGATTTGATACACTAGCTAGAAAAAACCAAATCTATGATGCGAGATAATCACTTCAATGTTTAATAAAACCTTCCATTCCAGAAATTTGAATAAATAAATAAATTTAATGGATTGCTGTTCTTTGTTAAACTGAAATAAAATCACCTATATTAGTAACCATTCCACATTTCTTGAATTTTGCTTCAAATGAAGCATACATGAATATATTTCGTTTTATATACCATTTTAAAGTAATAAAATAATAACGAATTGTTCCCAGATGTAAGGTACTAATAGTACCATTTAAAATGTCTTGTAAAGTCCACAGAGAACCCTCAATAAAGATACAATCCTAAAGCACCAAAATAAGAGAATGCTTCTGTCATATTTTCATATCACTTGTTTTCCTTTCGACGCTCATATTAAAAATGGCTATATTAAAATTTCTGACCCACTTCCAATTCAACATTCAAAGACAAGCAATTGAAACTTTATAAAAAATGCATCGACCTTAAGTGCTTTTCAAAATAAGAACGCTCTTGTAATAAATGAGAATTTTGAAGGGGTGGCATTGTTATGTACGAGTAGAATCCTCAAAGGTCGGAAAAATTATGGTGAAAGCTGTTGTTTTGAAGCTCGTACACAAGATCAGATCATTTGAAATTTAAAAAAAATGTATTCTTATTTTTCAACGATTCTACAGTTTCTCTCCGATGTGCAGAAAGATATTTTTTCAAGCTCTTATTGTAAAATGGAGGAAACGTTTACCTTGGGAAATACACACTTTAAAAAAGCTCCGAAAAATCTCGGACCATTATGCATGCACATGTCAGCTCGTTGTTTATCTATCCATGAGTTAATTAGGAAACAGAAATTTAAATGAACTATTGTGTTCCCTTCATTCCATCAAAGCTATTTTTTCCGGTGGTAATTAATTCCAGATATCAAGAGATTTTGTATTGAAATACGTATAACAAAATGTTTACAATACCACTGAGGTAAGAATCGGTACAAAAAGCGCGCTTTATACATGCGATCATGCAAACCTACTGTCTTGAAAGGGTGGGTCCAGGCAGTGATATCTGCATCTGGTGAGTCCCGCTGATGTTCGTCGTCCTAGTTGCGGAGCGGCACGGCTGCCGAAAAGATTTGCTCACGCGGTATTACTTTTTGTTGTTCGTTAATTTTGGAATTTAGTCTGTCTATAAAGTAATTTGATGTTTAAACCTTCTTTTTCGCAAAATGCTTGCGAAAGCTTTGGACAAGAGTAGATAAGAAAGTAAAGTCTTATAAAGCTTATGTGCTTTACCTTTGAAATTGCTTTGTTTTTTCGTTATTGAGAAAACGGGCATTAAGATGGCTGAATCTCCGCTAATAAGATTCAAAGCCACAGTTAGAGAACGTGTCCACAACATGAAGAACAACTGAGCTGAGTCTGCCACCAGTCGTCGTGCCTCTTACTTTGGAGGGGCCGAACGCAAGTTTGCCCACACAACTTAAAAGTGATTTCGCTCGTCTCCGGAACTCAACAATTTCGAATTCCAATGTGATAACGACCACGCATCTCTTTAATCCTTACAATGATCAATGGTTACAAATGATCTTTCAAATCAAAGTCTTTTTCTAATGCTATTCTTGGATTGAAATTAAAATACTTCAATATTATTATGCTTCAAAAATTTGCTATACTCATAAATTTCATGAGATTCTGCTGCTACTCATTTGTACTACCTCAAAAAAGTGTAGCTGGTAATTGCAAGAGAATGAATTAAAAATTTAGAGCATTTTCACACTTTCTATCAAGCTTGCATTGCCACTTTTGTGCAACGAAACTCAATTAATCTATAATTCGCTACTTGAATGCAAGCTCTAATTAACTCAATTTTTCGTTGGTTTCATACAATTTTATACTATATTGCATGATACACAAAACAATATGTTATTCAAGTGGAGGGCATTAACAGAATTGTACATAACTTGCAGCTTATCGCGGGAAGTGGCTTTCTGCAAGGCTTGGTGAAAAAAAATATGTCTACAAATCATGTTTTAAATGACCCTCACAATGTTTATTTGAGCCGACTTTTTCAAATGTGCCTCTGACACCTCGCACGCAGAGGAAAACTCAAAAGTTCTTTTGTTTGCATGGATGCATGCTGCCCCTTCAAATAAATTTTTATTTAAAACTTCAAGTACAATTTACTCTATTGAGCCAAGGATAAGGCGTGAGTTTGAAGGCGATATTTCGTTTCGTTTGGAAGTAAACAACCTCTCATTGACGATACGCTATGATAAGGAACCTTAAAAGGCAATAATTTATCTCGTAAATTGTGATATTTTGCTTCTTTATATACTACCGAACTTTCATTGGGAAAATTAATTATGCCAGTCGTTCTGCTTACAAATTATAAAAAATTATTGTTGCTAAACAATCTTCTAATCTCAATTAATAATATAAAACAATGAAACGTTCACCACAAGCCTGTCAAATTTCACCTGTCATGAAAATATAGAATTACAATCCGTTCAAAAATGAGGCAAAACCTTATATAACAAGCGTGAAGATAAAATGTTTTCGACATTTTCCAATCTATCGACCTTTTAAAGGTGACTTACATAATTTTTCTTTTCATCTCATTTTGTGATAGGCACACTTTGTCTGGTTTTGCGAATCTTCTGCACATAACAGAATATTTCGAAAATCGATTATTCTGTTTATGATGGAAGAACATTTTAGAATGTTTGGTTAGAGAACCAGGCAAGAAACATATCTTCGTGTATATTCATTTTGTCCCTCGTTTACATGTAAACCTTACAAGTATTATGCAATAACAAAATCTTTTGTAGTCACCTATCCGTAAGACATTGATAAACTTGGCGATACCACGAATTTGAAAAATCAGGTCTGTAGTATTCCACGGATCGTGGAAAATCAAAGTCATTCTTGCAGAAAACACGATAAGAAAAATGTTCCTGCGTTAGATATCAATGCATTGTGGGTGTCGGGATGTTCTTTTTGTGAAAGAACGATGTCTAGACTATGCTTTAAGCAACCGTGTAAGGTGTTACAGCCTGCTGTACGAAAAGAACAAAGTGGATGTAAAGAGGATGAGGCCGCACCAAGCGCTAAAATAAAAATCGTGTTCAGGTCAATTATAAGCAACATCCTTGGGGTGGTAGATTCGATTGCTTCATCTCGTAGTACGGTGGCACGAATTCACAATAATCCTATTTTTCACCGATTGTGGAATAGAAGTCGAGAGCATTTTCAGGAAAATCTCTACTACACGCAATGAACCGTACATTACTTAATAATGCAGCGTTTCAGCAGATAAAGTGTTCCATCGGTTAGCAACATTTGTAAGCGATGCACTTCTGCCTGCACGCTATGTGTGAAAAAATCGTTGCTGCTCCAGCAAGCTCTGGTTTTTTGTCCATTTACACTCGCTTTTGCTTGAATGGGGTTCGACTTAAGAGGATGCACACGAATGGCGTAACGTAAAAAGAGCCTTAGTCGTCTAGTGGCTACCATGTTGCCACGAACACGGTACGTTCCGTCGATAACGTTTATTTCCAATTCACAAATTTACACTATAACTTCGTAAACCGCATACTCAACACCAGCTGTTGTATGAAATTGACAATTTCCTTTTTTCATAAAATATCGGGAAGAGAAGGGGCGTTTTAAGCTGAACTACCAGTCTTTTCGACTTTTTCCTTACACGATTAAGGCTCTGCTTTTCCGCATTGGTTGTGTTAGTAGGCATGTATATATGACTTGACTGAATATTCAATTTTCAGAAGTATTTCGATTTTTTGCTCGTCTTTTAGTCTTGGATCAGTAAAAGTTGCGTTCGATTGAAGTGAGCATCTAGAAAATCGTCTAGGAACATCAAGTTGAGAGGTATGGTGTCGGCAATATAGTTTTGAATTCTACAAATGAATCCTTATTGGGTTCAAAAAAATCGAAAACTCTTCCCTATCTGAGATAAATAAAAAAATGCTTAAAAATTTTTATTTTTAATTTTGCCTAAGAAGTGTTATACGAATTTTCGTAACGTTTTATATAAAGCAAATATTTTTATGATGTGAGTTGAAAAAAAGCGTTTTTAAACAATTGAAGTGGAGTGCAAAATGTTGACTGGCACTTTATGTAATAACGAATAATATCAGGACACCATACAATTCATACCAATTGATTTGGAAGCCAGATTGTATGCTATTCACCTTTCCTTACAACTTTTACTGAGCACAAGGCTTTGAATTGAATTAAAGTGATAAATTTGGCCTGTCAAAAAATTGTAGGATGAATTTTTGTGTAACATAATATGGAAACCTTGTGCAGCTCGAAGGATAATTTAGAAAGTTAAGGTGTATTTAAGTACAATCTCGTACCACATTCATAATAAATAAAAATGGTTTTGGGGGTGAAATGTGAATTTTCATATTTTTTATATGTTCATAAATTTGTGTAATATTTGGGATATAAATGATGCGTTAATGGAGTTGATAAATATTTCCATCTGATTGATTGTAGATTTCATATATCTAAACATTTTTTAACAACGATAACACGTTGAGTATTAACGTAGTTTAAGATTTACGTAAAGATTTCTGACTTTTGGAGCTCTTTTTTCCTTTCGTAATTGAAAATTTCTAATAGACGATTTTCCATCTGTAAGAAATGTATTGAACCTCACAAAATCCCAAACGGAAAAGAAAAACAACCTGCAGTTCCAGAACCGCCGCATACCGGAAATTTTGACATAGTTCTCGAACTGTTTGTGTGTGTGTTCAGTGGGTGCACACTGAACGTGATTTAGCTTAATTGCATTGTCACAAAACTACATGGTTTTGACTTCATTCGTGGTTTTGAACATTATTGGGTTCAATACTACGTATTTTCAAATTACCTCCAAAAAGTAGTTTGGGCAAAATTACGGTTCAAAACAAGCTTGTAATCGATGCTGACATGTGCAATAGTTGTCATTAGTTGTTATTTTTGAATGTCCCACTTTGACACATTACGTCCAGGAAATGCAGTGCTCCTAACAAGAACTTGTACACTGCCGAAAAATAGATTGAATTCAAACAGGTATGAATGGAAAAACCTCCTTCAAGAAAGCTTTCATTGACTTATCCTTTGGTTTTCAAAGGAGAGTATTGACATTTCTGGGATTATCTTAATTTAAACAAGCCGTGCGGTGCGACCCATGAGGTCCACACGGTCAACTTCCCAGCAATATCTACATAGATATTAAAAATATTAAACACAATAATAGTTATGGAAATAATACTACTTCAAATAATAAAAATGTACCTCTCATAAAAGTTATTGGAATGACTTAATATTAATCGTAACATCTACGCGAGCGTCAATTGATTACGTAAGGACTTTGGTGCGTTGGTTTGATTGATTATTCACGCGGATCAATCGGGGAGGGGGGGGGGGGCAGGTTTCAAAGCAGTTTTTCATTAAAGTTAAAACATGGTGCTGTAAAGACTATGGAAAATCTGCTCAAATATTAATAAACTTTGATTGACTATACAACAATGTCTTTAGAATGAGAGATTTAAGGTATAATGATTCGAATGAACCGTTTTTACATGGTGACTTTGAATGAGTTTTTATTTTTAATTTAATTTTTTTTTAATCATAAGAAAAGTTTTTGCTGGTTTCTCTACAAAAATTGCTAAAAGTTTATAAATTCTATGAACATTTATTATTATGATGTGCAAATCAAGTTAAAAATGAATTTTTTTATGAAAAAAACACATCTTTTCCAATTTTTTTTAATAAATTGGAAAAACCGCTTTAACGATTTTTTTAAAATATGAAAACATCATTAAAATGTTAGTACGCGTCGATTGACACCTTAATGATCGAAAGATTATATTTGGTTGTCGAGATATAATGAATGACGTAAATGACCTTGAACGTTAAATGGTTTTTTATTTTTTATTTAATTTTTTTTGTAATCATGAGAAAAACTTTTGCTGGTTTTTTCACAAGAACTATTTGGAGTATATAAATTATATAAACATTGATCACTTAGGTTTGAAAATCAGGTTAAAATTTTTGTGTTTTCGAAAAAAAAACCTAATTTTTTGCACTTTTTTTAAAAAAATTAAAAAACGGCTCCAACGATTTTTTTAAAAATTTGATAGATTCATAAAATTGTTAATACGCGTCGGTTGACACCTTAACAATGACAATCGCATGTTTGCTTCGTGAATTATAGCGCATAACTTGGTTGACCTTCAAGGGATGAAAACAGCAAACCCCCCCCCCCCCCGACCGAAGTTTTCCAAAAACTAATCAGCTCTTAAGATTACAAAGACGCTTCGATTGACACCTTAACGTGTTTACGTGAGTTATGCTCGTAGAAAAACTGCCCGCGAACGCACGTACGTACGTACGTACACACACACACACATACATATTTCTTTCTAAAAACACTTTAAATATACTCTATAGACCTCAAAACGTAAAGAACAGTTGAAAATTTCAATTTCGATTTTCGAGGCGATTACAAGAACTTCCCATATACTGAGAAGTTAAAAAAACTTTTATAAATATTTAGGCATCCATTATATTGAAATCGCAACGTCCAATGTCCAATGAATTTCGAAATACGTCAATCTTGAAAAGATTTTTCGAGACAATGTAAATGTGCGGCGGTAATATTCGTGATTTTAAACCGCAATCCTTCAATTTATGTGTGAATCAATTAACGATCTCCACACATAGCTGGCAATACAAACATAGTGACTAAAAATCGCCGAATTTTTGGTCTGACTGGCTACTGTGATAATCTATTTCAAAAGTAAGTTGACATAAGAACGCATTTCTAGCCGCATCATATTTTTTGTAGCAGGAATAAGTACGAATTGAGTTTTATGCAAGAAAACATCATTTGCGGCAAATTTTAATGCATTACCATATTTTAAAGAAAAGTGCTGCTGAAACATAACGTATTCTTCATGAAGCACATGGTGAGAATTCTTTTACGAACAAAAAGGATAATAAAATGGTTTCAATACGAAAAAAACCTGAATGCAATGTATCTTTATCAAAAAATTATTTGTCTAAATTTTTTTGTATGTGTGCAAACACACTGCATAGCCAGAGTGTATTAATCTAAGCTCATTGATGAGCTAGCTTTAGAAGCAAATAAATCTGTGTCCCGATGAAATCAATGTCCGAATCACTATTACTGACGAATTTCGCTACATAATTGATTTCGAAATGCTCTAATGGTAATTTAGTCCGCTGGGTTTGTATAGAACTCGAGTGTTAATTTTCCTAATGAGATGTTCCCATCTTGCAACTGCATCATTGCTCAATGCCATGCAATCTATCGAAAATCTGGCGTCTGTATCTATTCTCACTGTTGCACGGATCGCCATCATGGGAGAAAGTTTTTAATTACTGCCGACATATAGTCTGTGCAGTTTATGTCGCCGGGAAAACTTCTATTTTTCCTGTCAGTTGAAAAGATCGAAGACCAAGGACGAGCGGAAAAAAGAAGAAACTCATTAAATAATTTGCAAATGGACCTATGTTCACTTTATCTTTGTATATATTCATATATGAGTGCATAGCACAAAATTGTTATATCGGAGCCGATTGGACTACTTATAAACATTTTTCCGCACATCTCACGCCATTACCAACATTTCGGTTCTCAAGCATAGCAAATTCACGGATTAAAAAGATTTTTCTGTAGCAAACTTGAGCACACTGACGATAGGAAAATTGGGTCTGTAAAATACGCTCGTGTTCAAC
Source organism: Oxycera nigricornis (assembly GCA_963942545.1). Taxonomy (NCBI): domain Eukaryota; kingdom Metazoa; phylum Arthropoda; class Insecta; order Diptera; family Stratiomyidae; genus Oxycera; species Oxycera nigricornis. The sequence continues at coordinate 98,733,733 of OZ012659.1, forward strand.
CTATCCTTCTGTTATATTTTGAACGACAGGTCTTGCCTTTCCTCCTCCACGACGATGATTAATTTACAGGGCTAGTCAAAGGAGCATTTATTCCCCGCACAACATGAAAAATTATGTTTTGATGTAGTTGTCGACTCAGCGTTAATTGACTTTTCCTTTAACGCAAAGCAGGATGAAGCATTTGCGTGCACTAAATTTTCCAGTAGCTACAGACAACCGTCAATCTAGATTCCAGCGTGCTGCTATCAGAACGAGCTTTCGTCCTTTCTATGTTTTCTTTGGCTTATTACACTTTTGGGTTACCACTTCTGCAAAGCACGTCTTTTAAATAAATTTCAAATTAAAGATATTGATCTTAAAGGACAAGAATGAATCTCATGGGCTATTTGTTTATCTATGCCCAAAGAAATAAGAAGAACGTTGAAGTTATGGTTCCATCCACTGATTCTACAGCCGTCCAGCGCTGTTTTCGAGTTTATAACCAAGTTTAGCAAAAATTCGTGAGACCGCCCTAATAATCCGATTTGAGTTTTTGTAAAATGCATTTAATGGGTGAAGTGCTCTTTCATATGTGAATACAATTTAAACTTATATATGCTTTAGTTACTGACTTGCAAGATTTTAAATTTTTTTAAATAAATTTAGATTGCAAAATCATAATGCGAAATCTACTGAATTGATTTTGATGAACATTTTTATGCTGCTCTATTATATTATAAAAGTATTCTAGGCAAACTATGAAGGTCCTTAGTAGTTTGCAAGTGATGGAAAAAATAAATTTGCTATGTAGAGGCAAGGATAAAATAAATTAATTTTTTTTAACCAATCATATCTCATAGAGAATTTAATTACGCAACATTTATGTCCACACGGCTTTGCAGTAAAATGAGCCGTTTTAAAGTTAGAAGTAAGAGAAAAGTCGATTTTTTGAAATAATTTTTAAACATTTTTTTTATTAATATTCCAGACTTCTTCGAGAGGGAGGTGCTTTTGATTTTTTTTTGATTTCGTTAAAATGAAGCAGAAAGTGACTGGGCATTCTTCAAATTATTTGTAAACATTTTGCTGAACATTTCCAAGAGGTTTTCAAAGCACCTAAAAAATCTTCCAATTACCGCCCGTCAAAAAAATGAATCTCACTACCGAAGAAAACGTTAATGCTGTTATAGAGCCTGATAAAACAAAAAATCTATGATTCCTATTTCAGTGTATGAACGAGCTCTTCTCACCTCTTCACATGATGTTCAATACATCCTTTTTGGTAGCGTTCAATTGAAAATCATACATTCTAGTTTTCTCTGCCATTTCTAAGCTATGGAAACAATATTATCTACGTCTTGCTAACCATTCTAGTTGAACCTCGTCTTAGCAACAAACAATACGAATGCAACTCAACAACCACTAACTTTATAATACTAACTTCAACGGTCTTTATGAAATGAAGAAAAGGAATCAAATCAAAGCAGAATATGCAGACTTCTGTACAGCCTTTGATCGTGTAGATCATCACACGTTAGTCTCAAAACTGTTGAAAATCATCATTTCAAGGTTTTTGCATCTTATCGTCGAAATTGACCAATAGAATCTTTTCAGTAGAAATTATTGTCCGATTTGGAGTAACAAAAAGTAGTCATCTAGGCATATTTTTATTTGATATCTTCATTTCTGATCCATCAGGAAATCTACATAACAAACCTCATCTATCATTTGATATGTTTCTCCCCCAAAAAAAAACTGTTTCCAAGTATGCATACCAACTGAACGGTTTTTCACTTGAAAAAGTTGATTATGTAGCCAAAGAAAGAAAATTTATAGAAAGAAAATTTAATTTCAATAAGCATTACGATAAAATGCATGCACTTGTAAACAGGTCAAATGGTAGAAAAGACGTGCCTTGGAATTTAAAAAGGAACTACTAAGTCACTTTAAACTCTATTTGTCGCTTGTATTATTTAGAATTCACGGCAAATGGCTGTATTATATAAAAAAAGTTTAGTGACGTACGCTAAACTCGTTGACTCATCAATGATTCGAATGCGAGAAAAGCGGAGGCTGGCGAGTGAAGCGAGAAGGGAGCAGATCCATTTAGTAGATGAATTAATAAATAAGAAAATTACATGCTTTCGAACTATTCGGTCAGTTTTACAAATAAAAAGTAATCAAAAATTTAAACAAACAAATAGTTTGTCTTGCAGCTTCATAAGATGCAAATATTTTTGAATGCAAAGGTAACTTCATGGGAGTACACATATTACTTAAAATCTTTTATTATCATTCAAAATGTCGTAATGTGCAAATGGGGTTTGGACCAATAATATTATTTTAAGTTATGACTAATATGATATTTTATCAGGTCTTCAAATCGGTGTAGTTTGTCTTGAGGACATGGCAATTTTGTGCTATTCCTCCACAAAATGAGATTGCGAGAATCCCCATAACTAACTAAGAGCAGCTTTTAAATTATATGGGTCCCAGTAAAATGTTTGAGCAGCAATTAGATTTAATTAATCTACTAATATCATGACTCTGTTGGTTAATCTTGGTGACAAAAATATGCAATTATTCAGTTCAAACACTTGTAAGTTAGTGATTTTATGATTTATTTCTCAGCTTTATCTCAAAACGATGCAGTTCTTGAAATGGTTAATTTTACTATAAGTCCGTGAATCGACAATATATGAACTATTTTTGCATGACACGTTTGCTAATCTCAAAAACCTAAGCTTGATTTATTAATTCAAAAATCCTGACTCCTATTGAATAAACGATCTGCAAGATATTTTTCTTGAATTCATATGGTCAGGACATCAATGAATTGAATAGTAATCAGATCTTATGTCAGTTTTTGCAAAATGTGTCAAATTTAAAGATACATCATGAAGAATCCAATTTAAAATAATTTTTTTTTAAAAATAAAACGATATGTAGTTACAGAAAACTTAATTGCATTCAAAATGAGATCAAAATTAGATTCGTAACAAATTTAACACTAGGCACTATATATTTTACTTTGACGGTATATTTTAATTAAAAGACCTCATGTATAGCAAACTAAATTTAATATAGTTTTGCCTTGTCTGGTTACCTACAAAATTGTGCATTTTTTGCTAAATAAAGGAAGTTTTAAAAATCGGAAAAATTTATCCTTGAAAACATTGCAGTATTCAACACAAATATCAAATATTCCTTTGAAATTATGTTCCAAAACAGCTGTACGAAATAGTGCTCGTTACGAAAAATAAAACAATTAATATGATCAATTAAAAGAATCGAAATATTGCCAAATGTTGATAATATTTGCAATGTCTTGGCAGCCCTTATTCATCATTCCATCCGAAGTTTGTTTTTGACTGATTTTTCCACGAATTTTCTCTTATTATCTCAATATAAGGATAATTTTACAGTATCTTTAGGTGTACAATAACAACGGGCCAAGACGAGTGAGGAAAGACATCAACTTGAATCTATCTTCAGGCAATATTCCTCCTTGCAAAATAGGATTTAATCTCAAAAAACTTAAGATTAGGCAAAGACGAGTATTGTTAATTGGGAAAGGGTGAAGGGAAAGATCATGTGAAATCTGTTAGTGATCTGGTTATAGATTAAGTATACTTTCATCGTTGTCTTTCCTATGTTATTATACTATTTTGAGTGTACACGAATGAAAGAGTAATGAATGATGGCATCAGCAGGTGCGGTGATTTTTTCAATTATGTTCTAGTTTTTCTTCTTGGAAAATCCTTGCCAACGTACGCATATATAAATAGTTAGTTGTAAGACACTCACGTAAACATAAATCTGATATTCTTGTATAACATTTCTACCCAAAATCGCTTGAGAACTTTTACTGTCTTCTTGCATAACAGTTTCATAATAGGAAAGTTTTTATGTAAGAATGATTTGTTGGTGGGTTGTATGTAGAAACACGTGCAAGACTTTATTGTACAAAATGTGAGGTTCCAAACATAAATCGACAGAATTTGAAATTGTTTCTCAAAGGACTAGTTTGCGGTTTTATGATATCGAAAATTTGTAAACATGTGAACATTAACCACACGAATGTTATATTTTTGATTATGAGGTTGATTTCAAGATGAACTCTAATAGATGTGTTTGTAGGAAGGTATGTTGAACTCATTTTGAAATTAACTACTTTTAGCTTTCTGTGTTTGTAGAATTTATCGGAAAGCAAACACATAGATTTTTGTAGTAATTGTTTAAGTTCTGGGTATGAAATGGGAGCCACTTGAATGCTTTACGAACCACTATATATTTCTTAGTAATTTCTGACAATGAAATAAAAGTATTCTTCAAACCTACTGTTTCCGCATGTTCTAAATAATGTAGAAACATTTTTTTAATGAATTTTTTTATTGTGAATGTTGTTAAGTTAGTATGTATATTAACATATAATTTTCCAAATCAAATGAATGCATTTTTCACCGAAATACACAAACAATTCTGGCAAGAAATTGATTTAGGAGGTTACGGCATTTTGGAAAATAGATGAGGAATCTTTGCAGATTCAGGTATTTTATGAAAAGTGACATTAATTTAAGAGAACTACTTCAAATAAATATATCAAGAACGTTTTGTGGCACGTTGCATCGAAGGATGGAGTCAAATTTCTATATTTGCTTAGTTCTACATTCTCTTTGAATGATGATGAATGATCCGAACTTTTCGACCCCTGTTCATTCCTAAAAATACCTCAATTGTGAAAGTTTTGGAAATATTTACATCCAGTAAAAGGTGCCGGTTAGCACTCGAGATGTATCCAAATTTATATGTACTTGCCAGCTCGACAGTAGGTGCTAATGTCTGCATTTTAAATTCAAATTCGAAGGCAAGTAAGATTTTGATTTTTTCTTTAAACATCAGTAAAAGAATAGACAAATCATCTTGGAGAAATTAAAGTGCACATATCATTCCTTTAAAAACCTCATTGTCTCATCTGTTTGTTCACAATACTGTCCGCAATTATTCACGAAAAATCAATCTTGAGAAGAGCAAAATATTATTTCAACGTCGTGTATCGTATTTTAATTTAATAAATTGACTGAGATCAAATTACTAACGTCGACTCCCTCGACCGCAACGAAACTACCCAGACAGTCTGGATAGTTATCCGAAAAACAAGCAAAAGTATCGGCTGGAAGTATGACAGTATGATTGATTCGCTGTCCCCCATTTTCTAGGGGCGAGCTCGCAATGGACACTACATTCAGGATCTACATGAAATACTGACGGATCATCCCCTGCCAATCCCTTAATTCCCTCCTTGAATTGTTGCTAGTGAGTATGATTATGGACTTGCCATGCTTGTTGCAGTGTCCCTTTTTTGCAGGTACTAGATCGGTATGGTAGAAGCTACCTCCACGTTGGACATTAATTAACGACAGACTGTTCACGTAACATAGTCGTTAATATTACTTTACATACTACAACGCTGGAAAGCTGTTCGTTTGTTACACTGGTCGTGTTGAAAATGCATCAGAAATAGCTCATGAGTAGCAAATGGAATTATAAGTACTGCCAAGCTTTGAAATATAACAGGAAGCGTTCAAATCAATCCTAATTTGTATTGAGAAAAAAGGTAGTAATTCGCTAATTTTTGCAGTTGCACCAAGGAATAGTCGTAAAATATGTAGGCTTCTGAACCAAAAATTAACACGGAAACTAAGACATTTTCTCGGTTTGATGAATGCTTATACAGTTGTCCCATGCAAAACGTGCTTCGATATACGCGATTTCAATTTTATGCCCGAAAGTTTTCAAAATGATTTATTTGAAATCACCTATTATATCATTTATTCCATAAGAATAAAATTCAATATTCCTAAAATATCTATTTCTTGCGTACAAACTTCCATACTGACATGGGCTTAAGAAAATCAAGTGGCCTAGATGAAAACCGTATGTTGAAATGTAAAACAAGTAGCGATTTCCAGAAAAACGTAAATGTTTAGAAGGAATTCTGGAAGGGTGTCTTGTTAGGTCTTTCAAGTTGCCAGAAGGATTGTGCCAACGATCAAATCGAGTAAGATGAAAACTAGATATGATACATGGCGGGTAGAGCTACCAGAAATAAGTTCAGAAGCTCTGTTATAGTGCAACTATACAGTCTTTAAAATTTGAAATTTATTGGAACTCTTTCAAGCACTGCATGATGGCAGGTAACGCAATGTTTGAGGAAAAGTATCAATGGAAATTCTGATATCATTCTAGAGTTTTCGGCTAGCCTGAAAGCGTATTAACTCTGAAAAATTGTTAACAAAGGATAAGAGTAAGGCGAATTCAAATAATTGCCAACCTTTTGCACTCCATTAACATCTATACGGTGACCTACTAAGTTTCTACTTAGATGAATAACAGATGAACATACAACAACTTTAGCCACATACTTTTTTCAAGTATTTTTCTTAAGTTAGTACAGCGAAGTTATTAATTATTTGTTTCGCTTAAATAACAGAAATGTATTTCGAGAACTTTGAAAGTGAAAGTAAATTAAATTTTGAACTGACAACTTTCTTGATTTTGATGCTGTAGCGGCTGCAAATGAAGTTGATTATGATTCCACAAATAGAAGTGGCAGCGACAAAGCAGTATTAAAAAATCAAAACTCATAGGTATTGAGAGTGGCACCACCAATAAAGAACCCCATTTTGCTGAGGATCTTGATGATAATTGTATTGATGTTACAGAAAACGGAAATGTTCATAAATACATGAATTTTTCTGGTTGGTTGGTTGGTTGGTTGTAGTGGCAGCCCTCTTTGTCGAAAAGATGGCTCACTTAGGCCAAGATAGGCCCATTGTGATACCACAAAAGGACGAGGGCGGCACTAGAACCTCTGAGATGACGAGAACCATCCCGATTCTCGCATGAAGCCGGCTATGCAGCCGATATTTAAATCAGCTACTTCCGTGAGGCTGTCCAGGAATGGTGAGCCTAAAGTTTTCATGCGTTTCCTGGACAGTGCCGGGCATTCACACAGAAAGTGTTGGACTGTCTCTTCCTCTTCTTCCGATCTGCAACTCCGCCAGAAATCGTTGAAGAGAACGCCCAACCTTTCTGCGTGTCTGCCAATTAGACAATGCCCGTCAGTATGGACACGATAGAACTCAAGGTTTCACAACTCGTGTTCAGGAGCTGCTAGGTGCGTCTGGGACTCAGTGCACGCCAAGTTTGCCTGGTTGTCCTGCAGATTTCCTCCAACAACCAGGCTCTATTTGCAGCCTTGATGTAATGCTGCTTAAATCCTAGCTTTATAGAAGCTAGAGGTTGACCAACTTGGGGTGTGAGTGTATACTCCTGGAGCACAGTGCCAGCTCTCGCTAAGGCATCCGCTTCGCAATTTCCCGGTATATCACTATGTCCCGGTACCCAGTGTAGAGTCACTTCACAGTGAAGTGACATAACGTTCAGATGTGTACGGCATTCCATCACCATCATGGATGAGGTGGTCACGTTGGATAGTGCTTGGATAGCAGCTTGACTGTCAGAGAAAATATTAAGGTTTCTTATGGAAATTTTCTGATTTCTCAGCCAATCTTCTGCCTTGTATATTGCAATGACCTCTGCCTGAAAAACACTGCAGCGGTCTGGAAGCCGGAAGGATAGTTTCAGGCCTAGCTGTTCTGAGAAAACACCACAGCCAACTTTTCCGTCCATTTTGGAGCCATCAGTGTAGATGTCGACCGATTCCTGCATCCCACCTCTTTCTTTTGCCCAGTCATCCCTACTTAGGATGACTGACCTGAAACTATGATGAAATCAGGGAATCGGAGGCGCAAGGTCTACTTCCCCTGGCGTTGGTCCATCCCTCCGAAGTATGGTGGAGTGGCCAACATTTCCCTCTTGCCAGAGATGTAGTGCTTTTAATCGAATCGCAGAGCACTTGGCCTGCTGTCTCGTAAGGAGCTGCGTCGGGAGCCAATTCAATAGCATAAACAGTGCCTTTGTCGGGGTAGTGCGTAAGGCCCTGGTGATTGCAATAGCTGCAATCCTTCTGACCCTGTTTAGCAGGTTTGCATTGCATGTTTTTGCAATAGCTGGCCACCAAACAACTGCATCGTACAGAAGAATTGGTTCCACTATCGCCGTATAGAGCCATGATACGATTTTGGGTTTCAATCCCCACTTTTTCCCAATGGCTCTTTTGCAGCAGTAGATTGCGCATGCCGCTTTTCGCGTTCTTTGTTCTATGTTCGCTTTCCACGCGAGCTTGGAGTCCAGAATTAAACCCAAATACTTAACTTGATGAGACGGGATGAGGCTTATCTCATCGAGTTTGGGTGGGAGAAATCGTGGAATTTTGTACCTTTTTGTGGACAGCACAAATTCCGTTTTCTGCGGATTAATCTTCAGACCGCACTCTTTGCCCCACTTGGTAAGAATACTCAGGGCGAAGTTAAGTCTTTCAGATAGGGTGTTTACGAATTTGCCCGATATTGCTATTGTAATATCGTATGCATAGGCTACAACTTTGCAGCCAGTCGCTTCTATTGTTGACAGGAGTTTGTCCACCACTAAGTTCCATAGAAGAGGTGATAGCACCCCATCTTGCGGGGTGCCACTGTACGTCCACCTTCTTAGGATACTGTCTCCTAGTGTGGAGTTAATGCTCCTGCTGCTTAGCAGTTGTACGATAAACTTAATCAGGTTACCATCCACATTGTTTTCCTCGAGTGCCTTCTTAATAGCCTTGTAGCTGATATTGTTGAAGGCCAGTTCGATGTCTATAAAAACTGCCTGCGTGTATTCTTTGAATGAATTTTTCTGAGGTACCTAAAATTTCTGAATCACAGTTTTTCTTCAAATATTGCAGAGCCACTGCAATTTTTAAGTTATTTTTCACAAACAGATGAGATTGTAAATGAAACTAGCAATTATGCGAAAAATTCAATAAGATCGAAAAAAACAACTAAAATATAGAGAGATGAATTCCTTCTTCCTCAATATGGGTACAATATCAGCAGCATACATACAAGACTATTGGTGGACAAATTCCAAAGAAAAAAATATCCATTTTCCTCAAAAATATTTACAAGGAGAATATTCAATCAAATATTTTGGATGTTGCATTTAAAAAAAGCACCTGTTGTTTAAAGTGAAAATACAAAAACTCGTATAGAAAAGATATGCCACTTTATACAGTTTATGAATTCAAAATTCTCGAAATATTTTATACCTGCAAAAATGTCTGCTTAGACTAGTCAATAAAAAAATATAATTGACGAACTAGTTTATTCACATATAATCTTAATAAGGCGAAGTGTAATATATTATCACAAGGAATTCCTACCCCTTATGTATAAATATTGATATTTCACCCGCATTTCTTTAGCGGAACAGTTTCCATTTGACTGGCACTATACCAATCCAGGAAAAGTGTTCAGTGGTGTATAAAAAAAAACAAATTTAAAAAATAACACTATTGCATATAAAAATGGAAGAAAAAATTTTCTGGCTTATAAAAATAAGAGGAATGTTACTCTATTGAGTAGTTGCGATAGTGCAGGAATAACATTTAACCGGAGAGTTTTACTAGATGAAAAAAATATAGTTCGAAAACCTAATGTTGTTATCAATTATACAACTTCTATGGGTGTTGCAGAACGAGTCAGTCACTATCACCTATGAGCAAACAACTCAAATATTGGCGATTTTTTTTGGGGGGAATAGAGGTGTGTTTGATAGTTACCAAATAATGATGAAAAAGAAATAGAAGAAGTTATCGAAAATTTGGGAAACTTTTAGTGAATCCATGTGTTTGTAATTTTTCTGAAAAGCTTAGAAAACTACACGTTTTGCTTCCGATAAAAGGCTAAATGGAAAGCTACAAATAATACTAAAAGGTACGAAGAGAGATTGTGTAGTATGTTCGCACAGCGAACATAAAGATAAAAGACACGTCACCCCTTATTATTGCGACACCTGTAGAACTTAAACAAAGATGCATTTAGGAGATTGTTTTACTAGGTATCGTACATACGTACGTCATACAAAAATATAAACACAAAAATTGATTTTTTAAGCAGAAATGTAATAAAATATATAAATGGCGCATAATCTATGCAAATGCAAATATACAATATTCTTTCAAAATGGCGTGGAGTTGCTGGTAGATGATTGAACTTTTGGTGTAGAATGTAAAAGGTTAACGAAGGTCGTTATCGAAAAAAAATTAATTAAAAATTAGCCAATGTAACATCCTTAAAGTAAAAAAGATTTTGACTTTTTCCACTAGTTTTGAGCAAAGCGCTCAAAGATAGAAACAATCATTTTTATTCCTTTAATCGAAAATGCTGTTAAAGACGTGATGTAAGCATAACAGTTTGTATACGATGTGAAAAATTCCAGATTACTGCAAGAAAATAACTACAAACGCTTCCTGTGGCATTCAAAAGCACAGGCAACACAATCGGTTTTCTACAACAGGCTCCCAACTTATTTTTTTAAAACTTTAGATGCAGGTGCAAAAGATTATCTTGTTAACCAATTGCCACTTGTCCTAGATCATGCTCGTGGGAAAGTAGCCCAGTTTGAAATTTAAAGCAGTTAGTTAATAGCTGAAGAGTTTGATAATTGTATGAATAAATGTTTTTTTTTTCGTTTAAAATTGTAACAATTGTATTTTAACCCATTTTTATATCACAATTTCAGGACTCTTAATGAAAAAATTAACAATTGTGAATTTTATGTACAAAATTAATTTAAGCAAAAAAATTATTGAGCCATAATTCGTGTTTTACTTTGATGTATGATTCATATTCACTTTTGCTTGCATTACTGGATTGTTTTATAAAACTTATGTGCTACTAAGTTACTTAGTTTAATTATACGGCATGCAAAGCGCACCATATAGACTTTTTGTTGTTGATATTATGGGGCTTTCAAAGTCTCTTGAACATTATCCTTACATGTCAAACGGCCATTTTGCTTATTTACCAATTTACGAACCAATTTAGTCAGAAATAAGTTTCATCACAGAAATGATTTGACGGTAAAAATGCGGTTCAACTTCGATCTAATTCTCAGTCCATTCACCGAACGTATGACGCAAACGATGGTACAATGGCTTTAATTGCTCTAGTTGGATCTAATAGGATCTTTCCTCAATTTTTACCATGTAACGGACGGACAGAGGGCAAGTTATTGAGAACGGCGCCGCATTGGTAAATCTAAATGCAGGTTTGTCTTAAACATTCCACCTTCACTATAATTCAATTTTCAATTTTTACCGACTCTCATGCTTCATATGCACATCATCTATTTTTTTCTTCAAATACATGTCACTCCACCCAGCAGGAAAATGACATTTTGTTTGCCGCAAAGCGTTGATGCAATTCCTACTGGGCAATATTTCTTTATCTTTCGAACACACTACGTCATCATAGCATTTCTTGAGACTACCTTCTTGTCTATAAGTTGTCTATAATATTGTCGCATGCATGATAACTTATCAAAAGAAATTAAACCTAATGTCAAAATGACACTGAAATTTGACAGCTACAATGACGTCATTGTCAGTGAGAAAACTGTTATTAAACACGTGATATGTTCATGTCCATGGTAGCAATTTTTGATAATTTATAACTTGAATACAAATCTACTGGCAACAATAACAATAAAAGAAATAACAATAAAATTAACATGTTTTCCATTTGTTTGTAATCAATTTAATGTTCAACTGTGTTAATTTCATTTTTATTTTTGAATATCCGTAAAAGTATTTAAAAACTCTTGTTTTTTTCTTGAAATTTCATCAGTGCTTGTGAAATTTTATTTTCAGTATAATTTTACCTTAGCAACCTATGATTGTTGATTCATTTATTTTTTTCAAATTTATAATGAATTAGAAGCAATTAACATCAAAGATTTGCAGAAAGTTGCATTAGAGCCCTTGCAGGGTGAGAAACGTTGAAAGCTCGTAAATATGTGGAACATACTATAAATCCATAGCTTCTAGTTTGAACGTATGCTTATAACCTGATAACATTTGTTAGAATTTTGTGTTAGTTTTCCTTCCATTAACCAAGTCAGAACTGGCAAGCAATACAAGTCACATCGAACAATATATGTACCTTCAAGTAAACTTAATTTAGAGCATGAAGTTTAATTGAATATTTGGGCAAATACCAAAACCCAGAGTCATTCTTAAAATACCCAAGAATAGGCACACTAATCTGATGAAATCTTTTAAAAGCTGGAGCGGATGAATTTTCACAAAGCGCTTTAAAAATAGCGTAGAAGCTAACAACCAAGGAAAAAATCGCTTTTTCCAGTCCATCATGATTACATAAATTCCTCAATCAACAACACACCCTTCATAATCACTTCAGCGTAAACAACGATGACAAGGAGCACACCGTTGAAATTATGCTCATTATTAATACCTTAACAACAATTTCCCGTGCTGGATGGACACCTTCAAGCGTACTACAAATAGAAGATGACGTTGACATGGACGAGCCCTTGGCAAACTTCCCGTTTGCAGTTTTTTCGTTTTCCTTCTATCTTTTCATTATTTTTCCGGCAATTTATGGAATTATTTCGAGTAGATGTTATTTGATACTGAAGTCACGTTCAATAGCTTATTGATCAGTTGTATTTTTTCTATTGCAGGTTGTTAGACCGTCCAAAAATGTGAACAGTTGGTTGACATCACTTTGAACAAATTAAATTTTCGATTTAGAATGATGTCTTACCTTGAAGATCAAGCTGTATCTGACTCAAGTGCATATAAGAATCAATATTAAAAATGTATGCTTGTCAAGAGGTTTTTACAGTGAAGTTAATAATTAAAAAAGGGTTCTGAATTGAAGAAAATTGGGTACCCCACGCGTCTTATTCTTCACACATTCAAACGAAGAGAGTAGAGCAGGCAAGATACTATTTTTTAAAGTTAATACTGGTATTTATACAAATGTGAAATCATGGTCTCTCGACCCTCAACCTCAAAAAACTGCTTAAAATAAAAAAAAATCAATCAAATTCGCACTTGCGGCAATCAATGCTTTTGATCGTCAAGTGTTTGAAAGAGTAAAAAGAAAGAGTAACAAAATTCTAAGTTTTTCATAATTGCAAAGCAAGTTCATATAAAATCAATAAGCAATTAATATTTACAATGAATAATGGGCTATGCGAATAATATTACCTAATTTCAATTACTCTAATGACCTGTTCTGGTATCGAATAATGCGTATTATCGTTTGTATTAATTAATGTTATTTTCAATAAATTCTGGCCAGATGTTTCATTTAACAAAAAAAAAAATTTAAATTATATTCCAAAAAATCTTTTATATAATGTGCACTTCTAGCAATAAATGCTTTTTGAAATCGAAATCCTATAAAAATTTGATCAAAAAAAATCGACTTCTAAAAAATATTCATGAAAAAAACATCAACAATGAATATTCATGTAAAGTAAGGAAGCGTCTTTTAATTACGTCATGCTCATATAGGAATATTTTCGGTTCATTCATTATAAGGATTCGTTAGATTTCAATTACTTCTTTCCCAATCTATTTTCATATTCTGTATTTCAAACATTTAATCAAACATCGATTATTTACTGTATATAAGCAGTTGTTTTAAGGTCAACTGCAAAATAAGAATTTATGCCGGCCATTCTAATCAATCCGTATAAAAATTAAATCAGATCCTACCCCCACCAAAAAGTTTACATGATTGAGAGATGCTCCCTATAAGGATCATGAAACGATTAATATTTTCTCATTCCATTGACTATCAGGAGTTTTTTTTTCATAGTTAATTTTTGTTGTATAATTATTTTGAATGTTTTTATTATTATTATTATTATTATTATTATTAATATATGTACATACATATAACTGGGGAGATGTTCGCGTGGATCTCAAGAATCGTCGTTTTTGCAGCATTTATAGCAATAAATTATTATAAATTATTATACGAATTTTTCTATTATTTTAATTGCGTCAAGTGCTTCTTGTATAGTTAGTGGTGCGGGATCCTCAGTCTTATCCTCCTCTTCAACCTCAGGATTGAAATTTTGTGGGCTATCAAACTGTTTGATCTATTCACTTAGCGGCTGGTCATCTTCACTTCCTAATCCTGGTTCTACTTTGGTGCAGGCAGAATTACTACAAAATCCTGCATGACGAAAAGAATGTTTTATTGTTGCTGAGGTTACTTTTTCCCAGGCCTTACTCAGAAAGGTCACGGCGTCCAGTATATTAATACAAACTTTGCCATCAGATTCGAGTATGCTCATCAAAAGTTTTCTTCTGTAATGGCCTTTCAAGCTTTTTATTACGCTCTGATCCATGGGTTGCAAGACACTAGTCGTGTTAACTGGAAAAAATGCAAGCTCTATATTTCGAAGGTAAGGTATCATAAGGTGGGCAAGACAGTTGTCCACGAGGACAACCTTCGTCCTTTTAACTCTGCATCCCATCTTCGTACTTCCTCTTCAAAAAGTTGTGATGTCATCGAAGCCGACTTGTTCGCTTTATACGTGACCGGTAACCATTTGAGTGTCGTTATGTAGAGTTTACACTATATTTCAATTTTTCAAACATGAAACAGTTTTTTTCGACATCAATCACTTTAAAATATTATTGATAATACCTCTATAAGGCAATTTGTTTCAATAGTCAACATTTCCTGGATTTGATGTCGGCAATATCTAAATATGTACATCTAATAGTAAGCTCCAAAAATTTGAATTACATATTTAATAAAATGTTATATCTATTTACTTATCAGTCAATATGAAAAAAAGAAATGCTATTCAAACTGACCAGAATCAAAGTTCCTGTTATTCCCATTCTTCATATTCAACTTTTGAAAAGTTGTTTTTTATCCTGACCACATCGGCAAAACTCGAAACACAAATCTCATGCAAAGGATACTCTTCACGTAAGCTCGAACATGCTTATGTGGAAAAACAATATTAGCTCTGGATTCATATTAGAACATGAGCTACGCAAGGGTGTACCTAGAAGTTTTAACAGTTGGCCAATTTTCTGCATCGGCAATTGAGATTCCTTTGAAACCAACGAAGTAAACTAAAATAAAATGAATGATATGATTTGATGGAAATTTACGCTCCGATTTTGCTCGTAAAATGTACGATTTGCAAACCATTGTGTATTCAACGCTTCCGTTCTGATTTGAATTGCTTCCGGATAATCAATTGATTGCCGTAAAGCAAGCAATCAGCGTATTCGATGGAATTATCAAAAGATACGAGTACGGTTTGGATTTGCCAATTAACACTTAATTTTGTACAAACATATCCTAATGAATCAAATCAATCAAGAACAGTGACATCGAAATTACTTGCGAACATATTATACTTTTATCTGATTTCGGTGGAAATTATCAGCAGCAAAAGGTTTTGTTTGACATAGTATTTTCCGATAATTTTTGGTGAACAACTAAATTCCAAATAAGTATTAATATATGATGGAAGTAAGTAACCAAAGAGTTTATATTTTTATAAGAATCGTGGTTAGTTCGTGGATATGAAAAAATAGAGCCCAACTCATTGACATGCGTTTGGACAAATTCTTCGTCTTTTTGACTCCTTAAATGATGCATTCATGCTTTTTTATGAACCGCTTCCTAACTTTACTTCCCTTTTTCAGCTTTGCTGACGTTCAGTGGTTATTCTAAACCCCAAATATCATTTCATATAACAGATTTATTGTTTATTTTATCGAATTCTTTGATAAGACTTGTCGATATGGATTTTGGTACCGGGTTTTTCGATCTTGTTATGTAATAATTTTAATGTGCTGATATGATATCATCACCCTTATGACAGAGACGCGAAAGTGTAAATCAGCAGTTTAGAGTTATTGCTAGATAAATGTTCAAACTGTCTCTAAAAATCAGATTTTTTTACGCGTCCAATCTTTTTTTGAATATAGCTGTATACCACTTCAGATAAATCACATTCGTGCTTCTGGGATAGCATCTTTGTACTATTTTGTATTAAAAAACCCTATTAGCGCGAAAGTGGAAATTAGCACTTTCGCGTCTCTGGCATAAGGGTGACGATATGTTTTGCACTATCAGCTATCAATTCGGAGATACTGACACTTATTAGCCTGTATGAGTCTCTGTAAATAAGTGGGTATGGTTTGTAATAGAACCGAATTATTTGCTTGTCGTTAAAACATAAATGTGAACAAGTATTCCACATTTCAAAACATAAAGTAAAAAAAAAGATACGTTTATAATATCTCCGGTTGTGAGACCTTACTCCACAGTCCCTATGCAAGTTCTAGCGGTAATTTGCCATCGTGTGGGTGTCCCACTTTTGCTGGTACCAACCTTCCATAAACTAATGTCCTGATGAAACCTTTCACTCGGCTCCTCTTTCATATCGATCAGACTTTTAGGAAAACGGTCCAAGTGGTCATGCAAGTAATGCACTTTTATACTAATACTGTAACCAAAATTATTTAAGTTTGTAAGCATGTTGTTGGTAGTTCTTAGCTTTGATTTTACCCAACACATCACAAAGATAAGTAAACTCCAGGTACGGGATTCGAGTTCATTCATCGAGTTGACAAAATTGGGGTCATTTTTGAACTGCCGTATTTTAGAGCCATAAAAAATTCAGTCTTTAGGTTTTCGTCATTGTGCTCTGATATTTCACGCCCTATGCACTGTAAAGAATACTCATCGTATTCTAAGGTTCTAAAGAGCTGTTTCATTAATTCTGATTTCATGTATAAGGGAGGCAAAATGATTTTTTGCCCTAGAAAAGGAGAGGCGGATGAACTATGTTCATTTCACCAACAGCCATTTTTGATTTCCCAGTATATGGGAAGTTCTTGTAATCGCCTCGAAAATCGAAATTGAAATTTTCAACATTTCTTTACGTTTTGAGGTCTATAGAGTGTATATTAAGTGTTTTTAGAAAGGGAGATGTATGTGTGTGTGTGTGTGTGTACGTACGTACGTCTGTATGTTCGTGGACACTTTTTTCTACGAGCATAACTCACGTTAACAAAGTCCAATCGACTTCGTGAAGGTGTCAATCGAAGCGTCTTTGCAATCTCAAGTGCCGATTAGTTTTTGTGACACTTTGTTTGTTGTTGTTACGCTCCTTTGCAGGTCATTTCTGTCATGCGTTATATCTCGCGAACCAAACATACGATTTGCATGCTTAAGGTGTCAATCGACGCGTATTAACATTTGTGTGAATCTATGAAATTTTGACAAAAATTGTTGGAGCCGTTTTTTGATTTAAGAAAAAAAAGGGCAAAAAATTGGGTTTTTTTTCATAAACAATAAATTTTTAACCTGATTTACGAAACCCAGTAATCAATGTTTATTAATTTATATACTCCAAACAGTGTTCATAAAAACATTATCAAAATTTTTTGTCATTACCGCAAAAAATATTAAATACAAAATAACAAGCCGCGAGGTGCTCCCCTTGAGGTCCACACGGTCAACTTCCCAGTAATATCTACATAAACATCAACAACATTAAACACAATAATAATTTTGAAAATAATACTACTTTAAGTAATAACGATGAAAGGTATTCATAGCAGTAACAGGAATGAGTTAATATGAATGATATCGTCTACGGGTGGGTCCATTGATTACGTAAGGTTTTTGGTCGATGAGGACAGATTGAATATTCACGCGGATCAATCGGTGGGGGCCTTTTTGGTCTTGAAAATTTTGTATATGCAATGCAATTGCATGTAAAAAGTAAAATGTATTACAAATGATGATGGTTATTGAAATCTTACGATGACTAAAGAATGAATCTACCAAAAACTACAATTTTTTATTCGATGAGAGCTTTTCAAAGCATATGATCTTGCAAAGTATTGACTACAAAACATTTTACCATTCAAGCGTTGATACCGCAAATGCAAATTTGATTGAAATTTTGTTGGTTTTCAAAATTTAAGCAGTTTTTTTAATTAAAAGACTATAAAAACTATCAAAAATTTGCTCACATTATGCAAATATTTATAAACTTTAATTGACTTAAAAACAATGTTTTTAAAATAAGGGATATAAAGTAATATAATTCGTATGAACCCTATTTACATGGCGACTTTGAATGATTTTTTATTTTTTATATTTTTTTGTAGTCAATGAAACAAGTTTTGCTAGTTTCTCTACAAAAACTAATAAGAGAATATAAAGTAATAAACATTTATTACTGTGTTGTGCAGATCAGGTTAAAAATATATTTTTTATGAAAAAGCCTAATTTTTCCATTTTTTTTTTAAATTAAAAACGACTCCGACGGTTTAATTTGTAATTTTGAAAACAGCACAAAAATGTCAATACGCAGCGATTGACATCTTGATAATGCAAATATTATCCTTGGTTCGTGAGATATAGTGAATGACTTAAATGAGCTTGATGGCTATGATGACTTTTAATGAACTTTTATTTTTAATTTAATTTTTTTTGTAATCAAGACCAAAAGTTTTGCTGGTTTTTTCACGAAATTAGTTTGGAGTATATGAATTTTATAAACATTTATTACTGTGGTTTAGAAATCAGGTTAAAAATTTGTTGTTTATGAAAAAACCTAATTTTTTGCATTTTTTCTAATAAATTAAAAATTGGCTCCTAACATTTTTTTTAAAAATTTCACAGAATCACAAAAATGGCAATACGCGTCGATTGACATTTCAACAATGCAAATCCTATGTTTAGTTCACGAGATATAGCGCATGTCAGAAATGACTTTCAAAGTGTTAAAACAGCAAACACCCCCGCCCGAAGTGTACCGAAAACTAATCACCTCTTAATATTGCAAGGGCGCTTCGAATGTTCCAATTTTTAAAAAAGGTTGACATCCTTTCCAGCACGATCATGTTTAAATAGACAATTATTTTATTGTGGACGAGCATGTGCAAAATATTCAACTAATATCGTAAATTATTAAGTCCATACATCCTTAAAAAAATTCTCAATTGTTTCAGCAAGGATTTATAAATTTAGACTCTTGGCTAGTATGAATTGATGCACAGCTATATGCATGAAACAAATATTCATCGTAATAATATAATGATAAGGAATTCGATGCGAACCTGATGTTAATGGTTCTATAATCTTGTTTGCTTTTGTATGCATTACATTTTTGTCATGCCATTCTCAGCAATTAGTATTCATTGTAAACTTCCTTCGATTTCTCATCGTTTTCACCTTCACCTGGGTTGTCAGTGTAAGCAACATTTCCAAAATACTGATTTTCTTCCATTAATTTCCCCAAAAAATGATAATTAAATGCTACACATCAATTTGGCACTCTTGTTAGATGTGTATTTTCATAATATGATAATTTTGGACACAAGATGAAGACTCTCTCGTTGTATCAACGTTTTCGAAAATTTAATGCAATTAATGTAAAGCCCAAAATCATTTCAATTGCCAAGAACTTATAAACTTATGTTTCAAATAGGCTCAGATATAATAACAGCTTATACCTAACACCACTGAACTATCAACATTTTTGCATAATATTACAAAAAAAAACCTCGTTAATGGCTTTTTTGTTGAATTTTTGAACTTTCCTTTGAATTTTATAAATAGCAAAAAATTATTTATCACTTGATTAAGGATTAAGGTATTTTTTATCTATTGATTAAGGATTCTGCTACTAAACCTTTGTAAATATGGAGTCTAGGCAGAAGAAACGAATGAGTTAAGTATACAATACTCTCGATTGTCACTGGAATTTACCAGAGAAATAAATGATCACTAAATTAGATGTTTTTGTTAGCTATTTAGGAAAAAAATTCATTTTACTTAACGTCAGGTTTTCTTTAGGCGGATATTGTTTAGAAGAGGGCTACATATCGTAAAAAAATACGAAAAAATAAAATGATTGTTAAATCAATTTTAACTAAAATAAGTATTTTATAGTAGTCTCTCTATGAGTTTTCAGTTTTTTTCAACAAGTGCTGTGATTTTACGATGGCTTCATCTGATTACTGTGCCTCATCCTTTTCCCAATATATTCAGTTCGCTGTTCAAACATACAAAAATTTCTGATCAATATTATTTCCATGGAAGCATCATTGTGTGTTCAATACATGGGTACCTTGATTCAGCTGGGCGTGGAGTTTAAGCATGATTTTGCTTTCAGACGCCATGGGATTATTGTAAATGTTTTATGAATTTATACTCAGTAGAGCAAACAAAATCGCACAAATGCTACACGAAATGGTACAGTACTCATTAGGCCATTAGAGCAAGTCACCAGAAAATGCAGATTAAGTTTCAGCTCATCGGCTTTTTTGTTATGTTCCTCTGTTATGGGACAGCAGTCCTCAAATTTTAGTAGAATGCCTCCTGGCATTGTTACATCAGAGTAACTCTATATGAGAGGATACCTACAGATGAACAGTGATCCGAAATCCACGGCAACATTACGTAAATTTGCCAAAAATAGATTAGCTTTCGTTATGTCAGCAAATGTTATATGTGTAGAATCGTATATACATAATAACAATGGTTTTACTTTCAACCATAGCTAGGAAACATATAGTATGTATGTATAGTGTGCAAAAAAATTCTTGGTAGCAAATAATACGTTTATTTTCATTATTCTGCATATCTTAAAACCATGTCGTATGTGAACAAATACACAGTTATATGAAATTCTAGCTTAGGTAAGGACGAAGCAATTAGTTATTATAGTGGCCTAGATGATATTATCTCAGAAAAATTGATAAATAAACAACATATTGAATTCCTTCTGCCTGCCATTGCAATACTGAAATGTGGTTGATACAGTTGACGTGAGGGAAGTATAGATTTACAGGCTGTGGGAAGATACGATGTTTTACTTAAAATACTGTAATAGCTTCGTTACAGAAATTATATTGAAAATTTTGAAGAATTTATGCTGAAAAATTACATGAAACGAAACCATTTTCAAACAAGCCGTGAGGTGCGACCCTTGAGGTCCCCACAGTCAACTTCCCAGTAATATCTACATAAATATTAAAAATATTAAACACAATAATAATTATGAAAATAATACTATTGTAAATAATAAAAATGTACCTCTCATAAAAGTTATTGGAATGACTTTATATCAATCGTAACATCTACGCGAGCGTCAATTGATTACGTAAAGATTTTCGTGAATTGGTTTGATTTAATATTCACGTGGATCAATCGTAGGGGGGAAAGGTTGCAAAGCCTTTTCTACGTTATTTGTTATTTTCATATCGATGCTTGAAGGACAAAACAGCGCTAGCAAAAATGAATGCAGCTTTTGTTATTACGACATCTGAAGAGATTTTGTCGCGTGATGGCCATTTTGAATAGTTGCGGTCAAAACTGCTAGCACTTCGACATAATCACTGAATTTGTATTTTTTCACGATTTTACATCAACGAAACTCATAATTATTTCTTAGTTTCTGTTGATTTTGAGAAACATTGATTATGCAGTCAAAAATAGGTTCAATTGCATGTAAAAAGTAAAATATATGTATTACAAATGTTGACGGAAGTAACTGAAATTTTACGAATACTAAAGAACAAAACTCCTAAAAACTACAATTTTTTATTTGATGAAAGCTTTTCAAAGCATATGATGTTACAAATTCAAATTATTCAATTTGTTTTGAAATCATGAGAAAATATTTTGCTGGTCTCTCTACATAAATTGATAAAAGTTGATAAATTTTATAAACATTTATTATTACGATGTTAATTTGATTAATTATTAATTAATTTTTTTATGAAAAAAACACTAATTTTAATATTTTTTTATTTAATTAAAAAAATGGCTTTTAA
This sequence comes from Oxycera nigricornis, assembly GCA_963942545.1. Lineage (NCBI taxonomy): Eukaryota > Metazoa > Arthropoda > Insecta > Diptera > Stratiomyidae > Oxycera > Oxycera nigricornis. The sequence continues at coordinate 98,755,529 of OZ012659.1, forward strand.
GTTTTTTTAAATTTAAAAACATCATTAAAATGTGTACGCGTTGATTGACTTCTTAATGATGCAAAGATTATATTTGGTTCTCGTGATATAATGATTGACATAAATGACCATGAAGGACATGATGACTTAATGATTTTTTTATTTTTAATGTAATTTTTTTTGTGATCATGAAAAAAAAATTTGGTGGTTTTTTCTACAAAATCTGTTGGGAAAATATAAATTATATATACATTGATTACTGCGTCTTGAAAATCAGGTTAAAAATTTGATGTTTTTGAAAAAAACAACCATTTTTTGCATTTTTTTTAAATTAAAAAACGGCTTCAACGATTATTTTTTAAAATTCGATAGAATCACAAAAATTTCAATACGCGTCGATTGACACCTTGTTCAATGGAATCGTGCGTTTGGTTCGAGAGATATAGCGCACGACAGATATGATCTTCAAAGAGTCGAAACAGCAAGCTCCCCGACCGAAGTGTCCCAAAAACTAATCAGCTTTTAAAATTGCAAAGACGTTTCGATTGAAATCTCAATAAAGTCGATACGACTTTGTTTACGCGGGTTATGCTCGTATAAAAACTGTCCACGAATGTACATACGTACGTACGTACACATACACACACACACAAACATATCTTTTTCTAAAAACTATTTAAATATACTCTAAAGATCTCAAAACGTAAAAAAAAGTCGAAAATTTCAATTTCGATTTTCGAGGCGATTACAAGAACTCCCCATATACTGGGAAATTAAAAAGAGGAATTTAAGAACGGAAAATTTCTTTGTGGTTCGTTCGTTTCAGTTTTTGGTTAGTTAAGAAGCTTGAAAGATTTTACGAGAAAGACAGTTCCTTACGAAGTAGGTGAACTGAAATCATTTTTTTCTGCGACGTGAACAACAAAGTTAGTTTTGAAAACTGATTAAGTATCGAATTGCGTCCCGTATTTAATACTTGTTAGAAATTACAATTCAAGCAATTTACACTCGAAAATTAATCATTTTATGAATCCTTATCTGAATTGTAGAATCAAATATAATTGATTGATTTTGCATGACAATATAAAAAAATCAAGTTAGAATATAAGGAAGTTACACCCATTCCAAATATTTAGACTGATTTCGTACAATTTACAAAAGAAGATCTGGAAAGGTTGGTTTGAATAGATCATGTTGCTACTTTTACTTAAAATGATAAACTTATCGATTGAACTAGGGTCAAATTTTGATGTTTATCTTCATCAAAGTTTAGGTATTTCATATAAGCTTTAATAAAAATGATACTTTATCCAATATTTTGTCGTCTCGATTTTATGAAAATTAATTACAGCTTTACAACAGCTAATGATAATGCAAATAAATTAATTTTGTAAGCATCTTGAATACCTACTAGACTTATTCATATATTTACACACACACACACACACACACACATATATATATATATATGTATTTATGTATATATTTTTTGGTCTGCTTTTTAAAACGCTGTTTGTTGTTGATGACGAATAAAATGTTATGAAAAGATTACCAGGTAATCAAACATAATATTATATTAAGTAATATTTTGGCGTATAGATTATCAATAGATTTTTTAATTTGTAATATTGGCATCGCTCACATACCATATGCAATTTCATAGTTTTTTTGTCGATTTTAGAATCCGTAAATGATTTTTTTTATAATTTTGAAGAACGGTAGAGATTTAATAGTTACACTTTTTTATAATTGAAGGTGCCAATGCAATAACCGGATAACTTCGCTTTACAAAATTGTTGGGAAAACACAAAAATATTTCCAAAAAATGAAATAGAATCTTTTTCAAATTCGCAACTCCTATTTCCATAAGAACATATACATAATTACACAACTGATTATTAATTAATATCATAAAAAACATTTCAACTAGAGGAAAAAAAAATAAAATAAAGTTTGATCTTGTCTGCTTCTTGCCCTGGGAGTTTAATTTTTTTGGTGTAAAGATAGTATTATATTGACTAGTCGTCGTCATAATCGGAATCCGCCATTTCTTGTGTGCTCCTTTGTGTCAATAAATTGTTATAAAAGTTCATATCTGATGGTGCAACACATTTTTCACCTTTTTGAGTAGGCAACAAATCACTAGAAATATTCTCAATAATTTCACCTATGCATTTTGAACCCGAAATTGAATGGTCAGTTAAATTTTCGATATTTTCACAACTCATTATCATCGTTTGTCTACTTTCAAGGGCTATACGAAGACTGAATCGTCCTCTTACACAACCTTTTTGTTGAACTCTTCCATGCAGCTGATAAAATCCGCATGTGAAATAAAAATGAAATAAATAATGATCGGATGAACATTGAAGTCTGTTTATTGCACCAAAAGAAGCGGAAAAGCGTTCTTTAATTGTTGATGACTAAAAGTCTATTTTGGAAAAAAGTGGAGTTGTCCTGTTATTGCTCTGACACCTTCAATTTACATCTAGCACAAATAGCACAATTTTATCAAAGTTAAAAAAATTTCATAGCAACTAACTATCAAATTCTTTTTGATTTCAGATAAATAGTCTAGAATGAAAGATCAACGCCTACCATAACGTGGTACAGACTTATTTGCAAAAGTTGGTAAGCTCAAAGCTGATTTTAATGACTGAAACAGTGTGTAATGATTTATAAAATTGACATTGTCGAATTCCTAACGAAATCACACAGGCTCCACGTTGAGTGCCATTTATAATTAATTAAAGCCGGGTCTCCTGCGCGTGTTTTGCTGTATACAATACACAAAACATCTACACAAAACATTGTTCCCCTCATGTTTCGCTACACATTTTTGATGGTATCAACAGTGTTTTTGCTTTCCATGTCCGATGGAAAACATCTACACTTTTGTCTCCCCGCGGGTTAAGAGGGGACGGTACAATCATTTCTCGACAACTCCCATGGGCCACGCATGTGTTTTTGTGTTGAGTTGCAAATAAAAAAGGACTCAAGTAGAAATTTGCAATTGATAGCTATTATTAGAGAAAGGCCTGCAATCTGGGATTCCCAATCATCGGTCTATAGAATAAAAAAAAGGAATGACACCGTGGAAGAAATTGCACTGCTGGTGAGTGTTGCAGCCGAAGAAATAACCAAAAAATGTTTTAAGAAATCAGTTCAGCAGTAAAAAGTTTCCTATATCGAATCGATCCTCTATCTTTAGCTTCATATAAATGTTAAAATTTCGAGACAGTAGGTAGAGCCTTACACGCACTTTAGGCTTTCTTCTCTTAGGAATCAAGCCGACAACAGCTAACACTGATAGTACGTCTTCTTCGTCCGAACACATTTCCACAGTGATTTGTTTTAGAAAACAATATTTGTGCAGGAGACACTTTGTGTATATACACAAAAAAACTGTGTAGACGTTTTTGTGAAGTGTGTAGAATAAAACATGCGCAGGAGACCCGTCGTAAGAAGTTCAAACGGTGCAAATACAAGTAACGTGACTTTCATCTCATTGGCATCAAATAAGTTTATTCATGGAACGAGACAACGGTCGTTTAAGATTGTGTAGACGAATTCGTTTGATCTCTCGAAGACTAAAGGTTCGGTGACTGCTGGTAAACCAGCCCAGTTTATTGTGTACGTGGTCGTAGTTTTTGTATCACTGGTATTTGCCCAAAATTCAATCATCATAATGCACCCATTTACGAAAATTTCTGAAAACATACCAAGGTCGAAAATTTTACCTCGTCTGCTCCCGAAGCTCCAGATTTAGTCTACATCATAACCTCGAGCACATATCGAGTTTTATATCGAAATCAAGACCATTCCAAAGACAGAGACTTACATTCCCAGACAAAACGTGAACTAATCTTGAAAACAAACGGTCGAATTCTTTAAAAGAAAAACATCTTGGCCAGTCGTATCCTTCGTTTGAGGAAAAATGTAAGCGCAGATAGTGGTATCCACATTTAAACAACAAAAATATTTCCATGCAATGTTTCGTAAATTTATACTTGTTTCGAAAACTTCACATCGATATTTTATAAACATCGTTATGTTTGTGTTTCATAGTAGTATAAAGTTTGTCGTTAACTTTCATTGATTTTTAAGATGCGATGTGGGTGGCCCACAAAACCATAAATTAGTTATCACACTTATGGTGACCCAATTATTTATGTTCCGACACTCAAGCAAATAGTTAGATAGTCATCACCATGTCGCATCTTATAATCGTAGAAGGATTTGCCTATGAGTAATAAATTAGCCGTCCTTTCTGTCGAAGGCGCCTCAGCATTGGCTATGGGCAATGAATGAATGAATGAATGAATAAATGAATGCAATTTGCAAAGTTAGGGGTTTACCTCACATGTGTTTTTACAACCCTGTTAAGAAACCTTTTATTTTCAAGCATGAGTGATCTGCTTGGTAAATGCATTCTCAAATCGGTGAGTATATTTTTAGGTGCACTAAAGAAGGTGCCCATTTTAAAATCTATAAAGTGTATTCGTACGATTGTTAACTGACAGAAACTATTCCAAAATAGGAACGAAGGATAAAAATAAAAAATTTTTTTTTGAAAATATAAGAGTTTTGTTTTAACATTATCAAATCTCACAAATTTCTATTAAAATAAAGGTTTTTGTGACATTTTCCCTTTTAATTTGTTTCTTTTCTGAAGGTGTACATACGGGTTTACAGCCTTGGCTCTATATCCAATCCTTGACTTTCTATAATAGACATTGACTCTTCATTATTTCTTTGATATGAATTTATACTTACTTACTTACTTAGACGATCTTCTAGTAATTATTAGAAAAATAAAGTCAATTCCACAGTGCTCCTTAACAAATTTTCTTCAAGGGTTTTTAACTTTTTGTTGTCTTCTTTTGCTATCAAAAGCAACCACAAATTTCTTTCACGAAATGCACTATTGGTGTACTAAAGTCATTTGTGCAGAGTTCATTCCCGCATGTTAGAGCACACGTATCAACATTTTTAACTTTTGAACTTTGTTTGAATTGAATTATATATTTATTTATTTCAATCTCAACTACTTCACTGATCGGTTGGGATAACAAATAATTGATTAGTTGCTACCATTTTTTGAAGCCACGCACATGCATATGTATGTTAATCCATCGTAATGATCAAAATGCATGTGCATCATCGGTTAGTCCGAAATATTATATTGCATTAGTGGATAAACCGTGCAGTCCTCTTTGTAAAAATAATCTGGTATTTTGTTAGAACACAGCGGCAAAGAGAAATGAAAACTGCATAAAAATAGTTTTTCAATTTAAAAAGTATCAAAATTGAATGCAAGCCCTGCATTGCCTTTGTCCACTCAGAGAGCCTTAAACTGTTCGTTAGTCCATTAAATGAAAAGCGTTGGTGAAACGTCCTTCGATCGACTTAACTCCATGAATGCAAGCATTTTTCGTACAGCGAAAGGGAAATCAATTAGCCAAGGCCTTTCTATGTTCTAGGTAGCGATACGAAATGCAAACGGATCCGATGTTGCATGTTTTTATGGCCCGTACTATATTGGTAGGATGTGTTTTTCACGCGCAATGCCTGAAGTGAAAAATACAAGTGAAGAGGTGTTCTCAAACGGTATACATCAAAGGATGTTGTAAATTCGTTTTCATAGTGTCCATAAAAAGGACTTTCGACATGCTGAAATTTGAAGACCAAACAGCATGGAGTAAACAACTAGAACATTGCTTTAGAAGGTTGATTGATGTGTTAGAAAAAATGCTTTTTAACTTCCCAGTATATGGGAAGTTCTTGTAATCGCCTCGAAAATCGAAATTGAAATTTTCAACGTTTCTTTACGTTTTAAGGTCTATAGAGTATATATAAAGTGTTTTTAGAAAGAAGTATGTATGTGTGTGTGTGTGTACGTCCGTACGTACGTACGTGCGTTCGTGGACAGTTTTTTCTACGAGCATAACTCACATAAATAACGTCGTATCGACTTTGTTGAGAAGTCAATCGAAGCGCCTTTGCAATCTTAAGAGCTGATTAGTTTTTGGGATACTTCGGTCGGGGGGTTTGTTGTTTTGACGCGTATTTGCATTTTTGTGAATCTATCAAATTTTAAAAAAAAATCGTTGGAGCCGTTTTTTAATTTAAGAAAAAAAGTGCTAAAAATTAGTTTTTTTTCAATAAACAATGAGTTTTTAACCTGATTTGCAGCACGCAGTAACTAATGTGTATAAAATTTATGTAGTACAAATAGTGTTGAAAAGAAAACAGCAAAACTTTTTTCATGATGACGTAAAAAATGAAATTAAAAATAAAAAATCATTAAAAGTCATGATTTTCAAGGTCATTTTTATCATTCACTAAATTTCACGAATCATATGTGATATTTGAATCATTGAGGTGCCATTCGACGTGTGTTAACTTTTTTGTTATGTTTTTAACTTTACAAAAAATCTTTTCTGCTGCTTTTTCCATTTAACTTCTATTAAATGGAAAAAACGGCAAATGGGAAAAATTAGAGTTTTTTCATAAAAAATAAATTTTTAACCTGATTTGCACAGCTCAGTAATAAATGTTTATATAATTTATACATTCCTAATAGTTTTCGAAGAGAAACTGGCCAAATTTTTTCGCATGATCCAAAAAAAAACCTAAAAAACGGCTCGTGAAAAAACACAAATTCAATGATTATGCCAAAGTCATGGCAATTTTGAACAAAATTATTTAAAATGGACACCTCGCGAGAAAACCTCTTCAGTGGGCGTAATAACAAGAATGCATTCATTTTTGCTAGCGCTCTTTTGTCCTTCAAGCATCGATATAAAAATAACAAATAACGTAAAAGAGGCTTTATAGCCCGCCCCCCTCTGATTTATCCGCGTGAATAGTCAATCAAACTAATCCACCCCCACCCAACAAAAGCCTTACGTAATCAATGAACGCTACAGTAGTTGATATGATTGATATTAGCTCATTTCAATTACGGTTTTGAGTACCTCTCATTATTATTATTTAAAGTAGTATTATTTTCATAATTTCTTTTGTGTTTAATATTTTTAATATTCATGTAGATATTACTGGGAAGTTGACCGTGTGGACCTCAAGGGTTGCACCTCGCGGTTCTTTAATTTCGCCATTGTGTATTTTAAATCGGTGTTCAAATACGTTTTCAGAAATAAAAGTTGACAATTTTTCACTGATTTTAAAAATCCAATGCAAAAAACTTACTGCAACCATTAACCACGAGTAATATAGTTTTCCTTAATAAAATATACCTGTTTGTGCGAGGTGCTTCCAGAAAAAAAATCTTATGCATAGATTCTAATCCCAAACTAGATGCATGCAGACAATACACACAAGACTCACCCATTAAGGGATTGACTGATTTGATTTCTCTTCGAGCCAACTCCTAATGGTAACTGAGCTTGAAATATCTCTACAACAGGATGAAAAGCCTTGTCCACATTGATTTTAGTTTGACGTGATATCGCAAATGGACTGAACGAAAAGTTTGTCCTTAAAAATGCGAGAGTTTGACATGAACACTATTCAGCTAGCAGCTAAAACAGAGATGCGAGTGATTGTTATAAAATCGTTAAACTGTGAACATTTTCAAAACTTTTATCATTGTTTTTCGACACTGTCACGTTTGATTAATCCATTCTAATAAAGTTTGTTACTAATTATTAATTGAAAATTAATTCTTTCAAGCTGACCAAACTACGCTTCCGATTCTGTTCACAAGCAAAAGTTTTCTAGGAAAAACTTGCAGGTAATTATCAGAATAAAGTTCGAAGCTGCATTCTGTCGAAATGGTTGATTGGATAATCGCTTTTGGCTTAGCTTCTTTTGTTTAAGAAGGTTGGAACCAGCCATTTGTCAAGTAGTTAGTACAAATTAAAAAATAACTATAGAAAGCAATGATGTTTAATATATATATATCTCATAATGAGATATTTAATAAATTAATAAGAAAGAATTCTGTCATAAAGATCCTCACTACTAGACGAACACCTCACCTTAACAGAAAAATTCTTGGATCGCAAGATAGACCAAAGATAGACTATAGAATTATTCATACTGTGTAGACGATATGAAGAATAATGATAGTTGAAATTGTTTTAGTTTGAATAGATTCTGCTTAATCCGCTCAATTAACAAAAATTGATGGGTGTGCAGCAATAAAGAGGCAGCTCTAATTTTCGTAGTTTCGAGATTAAAAGATTATAACCCATTTAAAAAATATCTCTTCCTTGTGGTGCAATAAAGAGGCACCTCTATCCTCCCACCAGTTATAAAAGGAAAGTAGAGATCCAAAACGGTCTATATTTAAAGGTTTTGATATGTAAAAGAAAACGAAATCCAAAACTCTAAATTTTAAAACGTGTTTTTAATTTTGCTAAAATGTAAAAAAAGAAGCTGCCTCCTTATTCCTGCACACCCCTCAATTGAAGACTTACAAAGCCTAGCAATAATTCAAGGAGATCTTTGTTTTATAGACTATTTTCTTTGTTTTAATAACCAAAACACTCAACACACCAAATATTGCTTTCACAATGTTTTTGATATACTCAAGGTCACAATTTTGTATTTTTCTCGAAATCTTATGTTTTCGGGTTTCTTGTGATAATAACCAATTGCCTATTATAAGGGTTTAGGCACATTTTATTTAGATCCAGACAAATAGAGCATTGTCATCAAGCAAATGCGTGTTGTGTTTTTCTCAACTTTTTAGTTAGTATCACCAGGGCCTTAAAGAGCCCGTTGAGGCTTTTCACTGAGGATGAGAATTAGACTGTTGAACGAAAATCAAAAGAACATAACTCACCTTTAAATGAACAACATTGCGAGTAAGAAGCAACCGTTCTGCCAGCAGATTTATAGCGTTGACACATTGACCCATCATCAGGACGAAAAGCATCATCAGCACAAAAAACCCCATCATAATGACAGTGAGATAAGCACGAAAAAAGACCATACTTATCTCGATAAGTACGAAAAACTGCCATCTATGTTTGGGTAGAATAATGAGAAACCATCTGCCGTGGAAAGAATTTGACATTATTTATATCAGCTGTTTAATATTTTCGAACCAAATCTGACGTGCCATCGCGGACAGTTGACGTTTGTCATCGAAACGACGCCAACGACCGAATGATAATGACAGCACCAATGACGAAAACATGTGTGTCACCCCGTCATTTGAAGTTTCGTGCTGATGATGCTTTTCGTACTGATGATGGGTCAATGTGTCAACGCTATTATTAAGGATGATTGTCACTCAGGACGCAAAATACAATAGAAATTTCCTTTAAAATTTTTCGAACAAAACGGTCTGTCCAGGAGTGACCAATAACGATGTGAGTGCAGCTTTGGATGCTGATCGTGGGAAGTGCACTTTGATTTGCTTTTCTCTGTCAATTTTTGTACAACGATGCTGGTCGATTTTATTTCAGCGATATTATACCGCCTTCCGACGGCGCGTGATTCCACCGAACGCTCGGCAGTAATTCTCTTTCTACCACGTGTTGACGGAAAATTACGCGCAATTTCATGATCCGTGAGTAGATAAAAACTAATTATAGAGTTATAGTGTTCACATCAGACAACGGAAGTCCCAGCAATGGAGAATAATTTTTTATGTGGAATATCGCATTCTGGTTGAGTAGATAATTCTTACTTACCAGATACAAAGTTGTTTTTGGATCACATTAGAGATATTTTTGCGATTTACAAGAGGAAAAAGGATAAAGCTAGTAAACATGACTTTTTGAATGCATGTAATACTCTGCAATTTAAATATAACGTAAATGGGCTGTCTTGCTTTAAAATTTTATACTAACTATGCAGATGTCTTACCAGATCGGGCGCTGGGTAAATGTATCCACTGTGTCCACTTTGATTCAAACCGTGTCGTGACTTGACTGCCCGATTTTTTTTGTCACAAAACATACTTAAACAACGTCACCAAAAAAATTCAGGAAGAGTTCATCCTTCTTGTTTGCTTTCACACAATAAGTTTCTTCAAGGATGCAGCTAGTTGCCTGTAATCATGCCATTCTTGTCGGCTTGCTTTCTAGTTTGTTTTAATAAGAGAAGAAAGCTATAAGAATGTGTGCGACTGCGATAAAGATTCTTCTCACAGCATTTTGTACTGATTCGAACAACCCTTCCGCAATTTGCAAGATTCGTTGACAATTTTTCACTAAGTATTAAACATAAAACAATTTACTTTTGATGGCGATTTTTCCACGGACTCGATACAGATTTCTTCCACGACCTGCCTCATAAAAACGTTCTACATATTTTGGAAAATTTCGATTATAATGTAAACTTAAACTTTTCATTTTTAATTATTTACTGACATAAAATAACACGAAAGTACTCTGACTTGATTAATTGTTGTTTTACCATTCGCCATTTTGAAATTTTTGCAAAAAATAGTAGTTATCCTTGTTTTGACTGTAGACTGTTTCTTACTGATTGTAAATATTTTTTATTTTTTTTATATTTTGAAAAACTAACCGTCTCAAAATGTTATGCCCACATAACATATTTTCATATAACAACTGTGAAAATTCATTGTAAAAATTTTCCCATATTTCTTAAGAACTTTTCAGCAGCACCATGTAACCTCTCGAAAAAGGAGTCAGGTTTTTTCATCGTAAACGCCCCGTCGTAAACTAAATTTCAACCGGTACCGCAACTATGCATTCGCATTTCTTCGTAGCTCTGATGATTGTGCCTTATCAGCCATCCACATTCCGATCCTGTTCTTCCGCGGTGCGCTCAAATGGGTGACACCTTCAGCTTAATGTTTGCGAATGCGGCCAGCGTAAAAGCGAACGCTTAGCAATGTCTCTAAAGAAACGCGTGAGACAGAGAGACCGACTCTCTATTTTCTAGTCAGTTTAAGGCAGTATTATCCATTTTTGTAGAACATAATTAGACATATCTTGTAACACATATACGAGTAAGTGCATGCAGAGTCCACAATTCAGACTCAATTCAATTAAACTTTTCTTCACTCAAAAGATTTAGCTAAGATAATGAAAATTCAACGAAAGTTGCGAATAGAAAAGATTGATGACGCAACTAAACTTCCTACTAATGGAGGGATACAAAAAATAGATTTTAAAACAAAAAAAAACCCAATGTGTAAAAGAATTGACAAATCTAGTGCAGGTGATCTCATTCAACGACAAAATTTTGTGAAGTAGCTTCTGAACATTAAAAATTAAGGCACGCAGTTGTTTGATAAATATCTAAAATGCATACAAAATAACATTGGTCATGCCACTATATTAAAGAATCAGCGTAGGAAATGATACACGGAATGGAATTTAACATGAGAAAAAATAAACAGAAAATAGTGCAATCCCATCTAATATGAGATAACGAGTTGAAAAAATGAGAACAGAATGACACCAAAAAGTGTAACAGAAACAGACCAATTATTCAACCAATAACTAGATTAATTAAAAAAAAAAGAAAACATTGGACAGAAAGGTAAACGCATATTTTATTCATTTTATTCTTCTTTCTGGATGTTCACAAATACTTGCAAATTGAATATGATATTTATTTGTATTCTATTGGGAAGATTTAAAAGCATTTTCGCCTAATATTTGAAAAGGAAACTGAAAATACGTGATGAGTCGATAAAATTTTTATTTTGAAGACGTAAATAGATATCAGTTTTATTAGTATTCTTCTATAAAAATATAGTACAAAAGATATAAAAAGGCCATCTTCTGAAAAACTGAATAAGAGCGAAGTGAAAACAGCTATCGATTGAATCGTTTCCTGATTTTATACTTTACGTTTCAGCCATAAGCAAAACATGGGCTTAACTCTCCCTAATTTTTAATAGAGCCTATCACCGTATTAAATTTGAAAACACACAGACCTATTTAAGGCTAATTGAAACCACAAGACTCTTCACCATGTTTGTATTTGAATAAAAAATGGATGTTTAGGCGTAACTTTCAGCTTTTCCAATCATGAAAACCTTCACTGGATTCAGCTAATCTTTCAAAGGCAACGTAGTCAGTCACTGCAAAGGACAAGTACTATTATTGACAATGCCTATGCAAATACGCCTCGCCAAAGAATCGATTTCATTTTGTTGGTCAAACATGGAATAGCGTTCTTCTTTATCCAAATCCTGCGAGCAACAGTTGAGTTCATCGTTTGCATTCCACGAGTTGCATTGATTTGATGCATTTTTTCAGGCAATCCAGGACTGCAACAGCATAAGGGAATACAATGGTTCACGTTTTCCGGACCGGATGGTAAATAGTGCCAAGCTCACGAACAATTAAATGCTAGAACAACAACCGATCTAAACGGAAAATTTATATTTATTTTTCTGGATGTTTTTTTCCGTATTGCTTGCAGGAAAAATTTTCATAGCCGTTGATGCTGTGCGTGGCGCTTTCAATGGATGCTCACACTTCCATTTAGATGTGTCCCGATGCCTATTAAAGGACGGACGCCATCGACAAGGACGAGAAGCGATAAATGGGGTTGCAGTGATTCTCTCCTTGTTGTCGTATGTTTTTCGGGTCTCTGACGATGAAGACAAATTGTTTGTCACGAAAAACAAATACTTCGTGCCGTTGGTTTCGATTTCGGAATTATTTACGATTTGCGTATCAATTCATTCGTACAGTTTTGCTGGATGAAATATGAGGTCGACAACTGAAATTGAGATCCAGGAGGTATCAACCCGTTCAAAAGAAATGCTCTCATAAGTCTTTGTCGTTTTAAAGCATGGGCTATTATGAGGACAATGCTTCAAGATGCATTCAGGATTGTTTGTTGAGAACATCGCATTGGGATTGCGTTCGCAAAGGAAGCAATTTTTTTCAACATTTAAGTGGATTTTAAGCAAGCATTTTGGATTTTGTTGTAAAAGGTAAGTACATAACTTTCATATGTGCTTTTAAAGCAACTTGTATGGAAATTTAATCGTTTTACATTTCAGCATTTGTTCAAAAGGTAAATGCTATCGCTTCTTAAAAGTCTACGAAAAGTCCTAATCGTAAGCTTATTCCAGAAATTCATTTTTATTTTTTTGATGAAAATATTTTTTTGCATAACGATGAAAATTAGTATCATTTTGTTGATTGTCGCCTTGGAAAGATGGTAGCTTTCAAGATGAACAATTTAAATCGTAAGAGCAGAATATGTAGTTTGAAGAACGCATTCAATTAAAAATTATTTAATGACTGAAATGAGGACATGAGGAAAAATATTGGTATAGTTGAGACAATACGCCAAGTCTAAAGCTTTATTTATCCCTGAAATGTAAAAGAAACTTTTTATTGAACTATACCCTCTGACCAAATAGTACCCGCAAATTTGAAATAAAACACAAAATTTTTAATCTTCATCAATCTTTTTCGGATCATCTTCAAAACATGCTTCATTTGAAGCAATACACAAATGCCAACGCTTTTCCAATCATCAAAAAAAAATTATAGGCGCTCTGCGGTATAACTTTCAGCTAATTCAGCGAATTTTCTTTGATGAGGTTTATGGAGTCATACCGGGTCCCCGAAGCGGCAATTTGAGTTTGGGAAACAAGAAAAAGTCACACGTAGCCAAATCAGGTGAATATGGCGACTGGTCAATGGTATTTATCGAATTTTCCCGATCCAGCATGTCTCAGCAACCTGCTGCCGATACTGTTTTTGGAGGAAATTCAGCTCCATCGAAACGAGCCCATCGACGACGCGCCGCATTCCCGAATCATCATCATCATCAATGGCGCACCAGCCCAAATCGAGCCTTGGCCTCCCGAAGACACTGCCTCCAACTGTCTCGGTCCAGCGACCGCGTCCTCCAATTAGCGAATCCCAGCAAGGATTCGCTGTCGTTGTCAACTGCATCCTCCCATCGTTTGCGTGGTTTTCCTGGTGGGCGGCTTCCTGTTGCTCGGCCTTTCATGGAGCGTTTGGGAATTCGCCCGTCATCCATACGCTCCACATGGCCAGCCCACTGAAGTCGTAGCAGTTTCGTCAGAATCGATACCGGTGGCTCGTCATAAAGAGCGTACAACTCATGGTTGTACCGGATTCGCCAGTCCGGTCCGTCCTTCACGGGCCCCAGAATACGTCTCAAAATGCGGCGTTCGAAGACGTCAATCCTTTTTTCTGAGGCTTGAGTCAAAGTCCACGCATTCCCGAATGGTTGACCAAAATCAAAGGAGCTGATTCACGATCAATGTTGAGATCACGTGCTATCTCTCTAACACTAGCATGATGATTTTCGAGCACGATTTCTTTAGTTCTTTGGACGTTACCGTCAGTTGAAGATGTAGATGTCCGAAACGAGGCAAGTCTTCGATTTCTCCCGACCGTCTTTAAAGGCTTTGTGCCACTCGTAAGCCTAAATTTTCGATAAAATAGACTCACCGTAAGCCTTCTCCAGCATTCGCATCGATTTGACACACGAAATTTCGTTCGAAACACAAAATTTGTGACAAACTCTGTGTTCATTTTTTGTAAAATTCGCCAAGCACTACTGAGGTGGACTGATTCAACCAGCTGCTGTAAACAAACTGGTCGACAGATTGCGCTCATTTTTGGCAAAGTAATTAAGGACAGTCCTACCAACATGCAAAACTTAAAAAATGCTTGAAAATACTTCACGCGGGCAATTTAAATGAGAAATTCTGGGTACTTTTTGGTCAGGAGGTATACTAGTAAACCAATAGACATCAAACCAGGTTTGAAAATAATGACGCTGTAATTCGAAGATTGCAATTTTAAATGCAGTGAAGTCGTGTGCATGTCGCTATAATAAATCTGAAACATTTGATAGCGGATAGCATTGATCCAATTTTCCTAATTATCCAAATTGAATTGAAAACAACACTTCAAAAAGATCATAATTGATAAACTTTCGATTAGTGGTTGTTTCAAATGATCACTAAATGAGATAGCATATATGTCCTGAAGTTGTCGCTATCATTAAAGTTTCACACCCGCAATGCACCCTATCAGAACTCAACAAAGTTAATTGCAGCACTTAGCATTCAGCGTGAACAGTTTGAAGTTTATGAGGTGAAGTTGGTTTTTTCCTCTAATGATAGCTTTAAACTTTAATTAGCGGTTATTCAGTGCTAAAGTTGAATAATATCCTTGTTGGGTGCCAATGTGCTCAGTTCACAAGTAACCACTACAGCATTTCAACGTGATCCATACGAAAGCATTTTCAAAATTAATTACCCCAGTAAGTAGCTCTCTACAAGGACGATTTGCATTCGACAACGTGTCATTATGATTCCGGAACTCGACGCGCTTATTACGTACATAAATGATAATTCCAAGGTAACTATAAATCTGTCGTTAGTAGGGTCTGATCAGATTACTTTCAACAACGGCGATTTCCTCTTGCATTGAACTGTGTATATTCGCAAAGCATCTCCTGTGAACAATGTGGGTAGTACGATATACATATGTATGTACAAATAACGTACTGATTACATCCTCAGGAAGAGGGTGCTAGAAGCTGCCTACGCTATATGAAATATTCGGTGTCGTTATGGTTTGTGAATCTCATTCTTCTTGAAATCATCAGTCTACATGAATGGGTCCTTGGTCTAGCATAACCCATGCTTGTGGTCTTCCTTTATTAAGTTATTTTCGATGATATTATTATTTCATAGAATTGTTTTACTTTAGGAGACATTAACAACTTAGCTGGGTGCTTCCTTAAAATCCAGCTGAATAACGAGCGAGATACTTACAATGACTTCGTAACGTACAAATCAACAAGGATTGCCCACTACCGAAAATCACTAACAAAACGTAATTGGTGACATAGGTATGTATGTATGTTCGGCAAAATACTATGGATCCACGTTCAAGGATGTTATCAATGGTGCAGCGAAAACTTGGTTGGCCACGCGTATTCTTGGGTTATTAACACACTTATTATGATGTTATTGCTTGAGAATACACGTAGTTGACAAGTGTAGAACAACAACATTCGGCGAAATTATAATTATATTAAAATATCAGTGATATGTTCTTTTCAATGCATACCATATGCTTTAAGATAGTCTTTGCTTGATAAAAATGATATAGTGGATTTTATAATCTGCTACATTTAGAATCAATTTAGTATTATCATCACATACAGTTTGTAGGTAAGCGTGGCAAGGCAATGGACCTGGACAACTTCTCCGTCAATGCTTAATCGTTTTTATCACTTTTTTGTCCTCAGCTTAATTCAACTTCAAACTTATGTAACAATAAATTATGTATTTGTCATCAAAAATTTGTATTTTTACACGTTTTGATGCTACCATCAGCTCTGTTTTTTAATATGATTTTATTATGTGGCTGTCAGCTAATTATTGTAAACAACGGAACAGCTTATGTTATGTAAATCGTATTCGTCTTTGAACTATTGAAAAAATTCTATTTCATAATACTAATAAATTGTTGAGATACTGGTGCTATCCCTTATACCGATGTACATCGTCTGGGAAGTACTAATTAAATGAACAAGCGTTCAGGAAATACATTGCACACGGACAGTGCCAGCAATGAGTGATGGAATGAGAGGTTTTCGGAGCAGCCGGAGTAGTTAATCGGTAAAAATTCGACATATTGAGAAGCAGGAGCAAATCGGTATCTGTTGAAAATTTCCACCTCCCAACGACGAAAAAAAATATAAACATAAATTTCTGTTTGATTTTCAAAGAAACTTAGTGTAAAAAAGATCAATAAATGATGAAATACAAAAAGTTTGTGTTTTCGTGATATTGAACCAAGACAACTGCTTGTTTTAGGTGTTTATGTTTTCCGGTCGTTCTTTTTATACTTAACCACGACTTGCTAGCCGGCATAAAAACTGTTAACCAGGAACAGAACTATGCAGTCGTGTTTCACGAGACGCATCTTCTCTTCTAGTCGTAAGGTGCTCAAAATGATGAGGCCGTTTACTGGTTGGCATCGGGTTGAAACACAACCGTTGGGAATGCGATATACTTTTGGAATCTTGATGTAAAAACATTACTTAAGGACAGTAGGTACAAAGCTGATTCCCATGGAAAAACTGTTCCAAATTCAAAAAAAAATTGGGATCTCTTTAAAAATGAAGTTCAATTATTTAAGACAGAAAACATCTTTCAAGAGCTTATATGTTTAAATGAGAACTATTTTCTCAGTAGATATTTAACAAAATTGTCTGTTGTGTTGAACTGGAAAGCTCTATTTTATTTACAAACAAGTTAGTTATTATTATATATTGTTATTGTTAGTTATTGCAAATTTCATTTAACTATCGCAAAAACTCTTATTCTCACGATATATTGAAATTTCCATCAATCAATCAATTTTGAATCATGCTTTTTCCTCAAGTATTGAAACACCAACTGATCTTTTAAGTTTTTCATGAATCCCTCTACGAGATCGAGCCTTTTGATTTGTTAGAAACCT
This sequence comes from Oxycera nigricornis, assembly GCA_963942545.1. NCBI lineage: Eukaryota > Metazoa > Arthropoda > Insecta > Diptera > Stratiomyidae > Oxycera > Oxycera nigricornis. The sequence goes on from OZ012659.1 coordinate 98,772,949, forward strand.
ATTTTTTGGAAACAAAGAACTGTATTTTATTAGTGGCTTACTTCTGCAATAAATAAATAAATAAGTGCTTCTTATTATTTTCAAAATTTTACAATTTCAAATCCATTGACAGTTTCGCGACTTCGATGCACGAAGAAATAGATCACGGAAGCTTGACAGTTCTACCCCTTTGGGAATACGACATATTTTTTAGGTTTGTATGTGAAATAATACTTAAACAAGCCGCGAAGTGCAACCCTTGAGGTCCACACGGTCAAGTTCCCGGTAATATCTACATAAACATTAAAAATATAATATATATACTAATTATGAAAATTATACTACTTTAAATAATAATAATGTACCTCTCATAACGATAATTGGAATGACTTAATATTAATCGTATCATCCACGGGAGCGTCCATTGATTACGTAAGGAATTTGGTGGATTGATTGAACATTCACGCGGATCAATCGGATGGAGGACAAGATACTAACAATTTGTACGTTATTTGCTATTTGAAGAACAAAAAAGCGCTAGCAAAAATAAATAAAGTTTTTGTTGTTACGCCCACTGCAGAGATTTTGTCGCGTGGTGGCCATTTTGAATAGTTGTGTTCAAAATTGCCATGATTTCGGCATAATCACTGAATTTGTGTTAATTATTTCTTATTTTTGACTGAATTTACAACAATGTCTTTAGAATAAGAGATATAAAGTAATATCATTCGTATCAACCCTTTTTGCATGGTGACTTTGAATGATTTTTTATTTTTAATTTAGTTTTTTTTATGCAAAAAAGCTTTGCTGGTTTCTCTTCAAAAACTGATTATAAATTTTATAAACATTTATTACTGTGTTGCGCAAATCAGGTTAAAAATTTATTTTTTATGAAAAAACGCCTAATTTTAAAACAGCTCAAACGATTTTTTTATAAAGTTTAAAACATCACAAAAATGTTAATACACGTCGATTGATACCTTGATGGTGCACATTATATATTTGATTCGTGAGATATAGTGACTGACATAAATGACCATGAAAATCATGATAACTTTGGATGATTTTTTATTTGTAATTTGTTTTTGTAATCATGAGAAAAAGTTTTGCTGTTTTTTGCCAGACCTACAATTTTTTTATAAACGATATATTATTGTCCATTAACAGTGTGAATTTTTAACTGGTGTTGTGGAATGTAATGAATTGACTATTCATTGTTGTTTTTTGTTAATTTTAAAAACTTGTTGAAAATATCCTTGAACATGTTTTCAATATTTTGGCGGGCTAAACATATTTTTGACATGTTTTCTAACAATTCTCACGTTTCATATTTGAGATTTTCGATGAGGTACCTTTTTGTGACATGGACGCTTAGACTATCGGAAAAATTCCCCCGAAATTTTTTCGAAGTCCAGTGACATGTTTCTGCTACATTTCAGGGCTGTAAAACGTTGGTTGCGAAAATTTAAAATCACTGCAGTCAACAATCGAGCTGATATCTTAGCCCAGAAAATATGTCTGGACCAAACTTTTCGTTTGGGATTTGCTAGGAACTTACCAGAAATATAGTGTCAAATATAGTGTGATAATTTTTCTTATTTTGCTTTTATTATGAAAAACCTTTATTCGAAAACGTTACATGTTTTAATATGCTTTCCAGCCATTACGCCTATTAAATTTGAGGTGTTCAATAAGACGCAGTGTGTTACACAAAAACGTATCGCTAAAAAACCATGAAAAACGCTATGAATTTTTTCGATTAAATTCATTTTTTCAAGTGCTTAGGAAAACATTTTTCGCAATTATATCAATATGAATTTCAGTCGCCGTTATGAGCAATAATAGCCTGACATCTTTTTGTGCAAATCTCAGGAACTCTACCTTTTTTAATCCATTTCTTAACAAACGAAGCAAAAGTTTTAGTATATCTCGCAGCCTGCGCGAAACACATTCATGGTCTTTTTGAATTATTCACCAAGAACAAGATAGCTGCCTTTAATATATGACATTCATATTGTTACGACGCCTTATCTCCCAAAAATCGATGGTATTAACCATCAGGAAAATACGAGCAACGCTTATAAAGTGCAGACATTTATTTGCCACTGTAATTAACTTTACGAGCCTGAAAGGAGATATAAGTAAGGATATTTCTGTGAAAAACAGTGTACCTTGTTTTGCCATGCGTGCTTGGACATAGAGTTTTGGTAAAGAAAAACTAAACTAGGCTTGAATATGTGAATTCATTAATGTATATGTATATGTATGTATTTGACCCTCAAAAGACTATTCAAAGCCGTTTGTATTCGAATTTTTCCATTATTTCAGAGTTTCCTCCCAATATGCTATTTAGCTCTCAAACAGCATATTTGAAACCAACATTGTCCTGCAAACAGAAACAAATTTAGTAAGTAAGTAAATGCAGCACCTAAGACTTTTCAAGCCCAAAAAATGTAATGCTGGAGAATGTATAAAAAACAGAGTTTTCTAGCATTTTACTTTTAAATTATCTTCGCGCTGAAGAATGGTCCTCATAGACTGCAAAAGTAAGTAATATAATACATCAAATTGGTGTTTATTGTATTACTCTTATAATTTTCATTCTGAGTTTACTTTTTATAGTTTTTTTGTGTAATTTTTTGTTGAGTTTTTCATGCTCTCAATATTCACATTCAATCCAAAGAAGGAAAATATTTTTTTTCACTTCCGAATATGTATGATATAATTCGTATTGAAAATTCTTCTCTCCAGACTGATATGTGTTTAAGTGCACCAGATGAGATCCATTCATCCCCTTTGAAGAACCTCTATCGATCCACTGAATCTAGTTCAAAATCTTGACCAATTTTTTTAAATCCACAAAATTATGTCAATAGCTACATTTTCGCTTCGCAACATCTTTTGAAAATGAAAGGATATGAAATCAGCTAATTGTTTCCATAATTTTTTTCTTCATATTTCAGTTAAGGTCTGCTATTCATCAAGTTTCCCTAACAATTCAATGTTTTTGTAATATAGCTTTGCATGCTATGTTCTTTTTCTTCTCACCGAATGTGAATAAAATATACTCGATGCAAAGTATTGATGAACTTTTCGAATAAAACCGCAAATAATTACGCCATGGACGGTTCCCGGTATTCTCTAGAGGATTCAATATCGAAAATTAGGGTCATATTCTGTAGCAATTGGATTTTTGAACTAGTACAAAAGTCAGTACCAAAAATGAATATACCAAACATAATTCAATACCAGCCTTGATGTGGGAAAGACAAACGTGCTGAAACTTAATCGTCAGATGAGTTTTCGAGCTAAGTTTCAAATGATCGTTGTGTTTAAAATTTCTTATGTTGAAACTCAAATGTATTTTGATTTTAGTTTTAAGTGTGAAAACATAATGGTGTCATTTTTAAAATTTTCACTTAACTAGAGCTGGATGAAGATTTGTCTTTCATGTAACAAGGAAAGTATTTAACTTCATATTGTTATTTTACATTCCTAATTTATGTAAACCTCAATAAATTTGTCAATAAAAGAAGCTCGATTTCAATAAATAAATAATCCCACATAGACCACAGCTGAAATTTATTTATTATTTCAAAATTATCAAATAGAAAACGTAAAAATCTAAATTTTTAAGTCACAAATTCACACAGTCCATGGAGATGTATTAGTGCTATTAACACAATGTCTGGTGGCAGAACTCTAAGATATATTCGATGTCTGACTCATGCAGATCGATCACAGCAAGGATATGATTTTAATATCCAAATATACTACTTCTCGTATTTTTTCTCATTGATGTATGTATGTATGCTGTATACTGATCTGAATTCATTTGAAATATTTTCGATATTAAAATATTGAATTTACGTTTCGCAAAGTTGCCGTAGTCCATCATTTCGTCTTACCCTCACCTCAATCCGTCCCTAGATATAAACAAACTGCTCTCGTTTCGTTCGTACAGTAACGAAAGAACCTTGAATTGTAAATTCTGCAACATTGCGTAGAACCACTCACATATGCAAGTAATAATAAGGAGTCAATAATATACTAAAAATCAAGAAAACATACTCCTGATTTGCTTCGCATTCCACACATGCATATGTACCGACTTCCATTGGGACACGAAATTGGAGACAGGCGAGTTTGATAAGCATATAGTTGCCATGAAGATTTAATATATTCAAATTGAATTTCGGGACATTTCCATAATGTCATAAGTATACATAGTATACAGTGTGTTTACAGCTTTCAATACTTTCCGGTTCAGTAGCATCGTCCCACCCAACGACGGTGGCTTTCGTGGAAAGGACGTCAATGGTGAACATATTACATCAGTTAAGCGTTACAATCTCATTTGTGCTGCAAAGGGAAACGAGGGTAATTTTCATTCATTTTTTATTTTGTTTTTCCCAATTTTTCTTCAACTGCCTTTCCATTGAGTTTTTTTTTAAATTTAGCTGTGCATTTAAAATCGTGCTGTTATTTAGAACGAATGAAATTCATTCTCATAACAAAACAATATTAGACAATTATTACGTGAACTGTTCCATTCGTTTCCTCAAATATGTTTTAAACATTTTGTATTATGAATTTTTATTAAAATTTGGAAAGCGATGATTTTCTTAACCGAGAAAAAAACTGTTTAACGAACACATTTATTTACATGCTGATAATCCTAGAACTTGAACGCCATTCTGCAAGTGGGCTCTGGTTCAATTTTTGAAAAACTAAAAATGCTAGTAAAGGTTTGGTGTCTCCATGGTCTAGTATCTTCCTGCATATTATTACCACCTTAATCCATTTCAAGAAAAAAAGGCTAACAACGAGAAAGCATGACATCATTCTTTCAGATCGGGATGAAATTTGGCGTATATGTAGGAGAGGTTAAGGATATTCGATCACTAAATTCTAAAAACGCAACATTCCCGCGATTTCGAAAAAGGCCTTTAAAGTTTCTAGCGTCTATTATAAATTAGTAATTTTTCATGTGTTCAACTCGCGGTTGGCATCATTCCTTTTCTTTTTTAAGGAAGTTTTTCAGTTAAGGTGAATCAGCAATATGCAACATCAAATAATTCTTTTTCTTCCAGAAATAAACCAGCTATTCGTTCATTTATATGGGTAAATTATACTCTAAACTTATTTATGAACGTTTGGATCATTAAAATCTGTTCATAGCCATCATAGCTGATGGTAGGGGTTTTCCTTTCTCCTAGAATCAACTCTGCGTATTCTTCGTGTCACGATACTAACTTGACAAATAGCAATAAACCATCGTAACTAGCCATAAGTTCAATAGTCTTGAGTAACTATTGCATATGGTTGATATTAGCAACGTAATTGTTTAACAGTTGCATAGTTCTTGAATGGTATGTTCGAAGTGAAATTTTCGGATTTTCTTTTGTTTTTAAAATGAAACCTTTGCCACCTTTTTATCCTGGTATCAAATTGAGTGAAGATGCCATAAATAAAATTTCCAGAAATTCGCAAATAATTGTAAAACTTGCAAACTTTTGAACCTTCTGGCATACAATTTTGATCTACAACAACTTACACCAAATCTGTTTGAAAATAATGTTGGATTAGCTGTCAATAAGGAAGCTATCAACGATATAATCCTTAAATCGTATCTGTTGAGTAGCGTCCTGCAACTAGGTTTTCTCCACTGTAATCCTAAAAATATAGTGTTAAATGCCAAAAAGACAAGACTCTATTATTAGCAAATTATTGAGCACAATTTCGCTTATCAAAATAGAATTTATTTATCCGATTTATTGAATGAGACTGGCCCCGAGCGGCGTCGTTCTCATATTGTTTTGCATTTAATAACTGCCCGGACAGCACAATGCAGCTTTTAGATCAGCAAGCGTAGTACCCTAATTGCAGTGCTCCGAAAGCACGTATTTATAGTTGACCCATTCCCAAAAGGCATGACCGCATTGCATTGAAATAGTTGTATTTGTCAGATACACCTAATAAACAGCTGCAGTCTCAAAGTATAGATGTGTAATTATTTATAAAAGCTCTGATGAATGAATATAATCAAAGAAATGTTATTATTCTTGTTGAAAACTGAAAGAAAGTCGATGAAAATATATTTGCAGCAGTTCTTTTCATTCAAACCTATTTGGACTCGCTTTATTTATATTGCAGTGGGTAAACTTAAGAACACGTATTTCCGTGACATGTTGTGTCAAACAGAGTGGTGAATTCAAAAATATCAACGAGAGACATCTATTGCAAATGTTCACATCGATTACTAGTTTGTTATGATCCGTGATTTTGTCCAAATTACGTTCCGAAGGTTATTTTGAAATGAGTGGGAAAATACGTGTTTTGGAACCCAATAATAAAACTACATATATATGTAGTTTTGTGGCAGTGTGAATAGGCTATTAGCCAGTCGTTTCGTGTGTAAACTTATTCGTATTTTTAACATACTCATTCGAACTGTGTATTGCTCTAAAATACTGTACAAGAATTTCGACGCGATTATTTTGTGTGGTGTCGAGCTGCGATGTATTGGTTTCTTTTTCGGTCAGCACAAGTATCAGAGAATAGGGAAGTTTCCGTCACTTTCTAAGTCTAACCTATTCACATCTTCGTCATTCACTCGTTACCTGAGTCTAGGCAATGCAATATGCGTTATTTGGTATATAATATATGGTTTTCAAGGCAGAGTTCTTGCTGAAGTACTAATATGAGCGAAACAATCGAGGATAGAATTTTTAGCGCGTGTTTTAAGTCAAATGTGGTTCAAATAAAATTAACAGAAACTCCATTTTCATTTAATAAGACGGCTGCATATGTCTCCTCTATTTTTTTCATATAGTTGTTCGGATTTCAATTCATTTTTAAATATTTTTCACATGGAAAACACTCAATAAAAAATTCCGTCAAGAAAATAATAATAAAAATTCTGATTAACAATTTTACTCTGAATTTGAAGGGCAGGAAATCCAGTCAAAGAATTTCAAATCAATTCATACTTTTTCGGATTTATAGCTGCGAATCCAAGCACTGGCTTTGCTTTTTTTCTGACTATAATGCAATTTCATTACACGAAATGAGATATGGTCTTTGATAGCTGTGAATGATTCAGCAGTCGTTTCAGTTTTGGATGTACAACATGCTCGTTGGTCTTCTAAATTGTATATCCTAGTCCAGACTCACTGCGGCTCAACAAAGCATTCTCTACGTAACCGTGACTTGTTGCAAGGATTGAATGCCTTACAGACTCTAATGCACTATAAATATTATTTATGTTTTCACTTATCCGCCTTCGATGCTCGTCGTTTGTCTTGACATTTTAAGTAAAAAGTCTTTTTGTCACCAGAACTTCAAGTTTCGAGACTTATAGCCAATTTGATTTCCTGTTTCATCTTCAACTTTACAACAATTTATTTCTTTATATTTTTTAGCTGATCTGACAATATCGGCTTTTGGATTATAACTACAATTTATTTCGTTTCTTAATGTTAATTTTCCAATTGAATTCGTAAGCAGTTCACCTCCTTCACTTTTAAAGGATTATTTGACTCGTCATATCTATAAGCTGCTGTACTCGATAGTTATTGGAAGAAAATATTCATCATCGTTAACAGAAAAATCTAAGCAACGCTTGTGACTTTCTAGGTTCTTTGCAACAGATGTAGAATCAATAAGAGATCCTAAACATAGATAGTAACTAATGAAGTTTATTTAGCATTCAGCTCTTCCTCAATGGTTATTTGAAACGTTATAACTTTGTTCTCTTTGCTGGTTGACGGTTGGTTACTTTTGCCTGAATAGGGATATTTTTTCCATCTTTTGCACAGCTACGTCATTTTCCAAAACAAAAGAGGGTGATACATGACAAATATTTGCATCTGGCGGCATTCTCACAATCGAAAATATAATAAAACTATTGAGTTGCTCTACGTCATGACGTAGTTTGCAGTTTTTAGTGGCAGAAATTATTATTTAAACAATAAATGCCAAGAAATGTGCGGGCTAATAAAGCATGTTTTTTGATTTATCTGTGTTTTATTAATTTAAAAAGTTCTATGCCTTTAAAAACACCCTATATGTGTATTGAAAAAGTTTAATTTAAGATCATACATTCTCTCAAATAAGTCCCAAATCGGTCGGGTATGTTGTTTTCACCCTTTGAAGGTCATTTCCGTCATGCGCTATATCTCACGAATCAAACATACGATTTGCATCGATAAGGCGCCAATCGACGTGTATTGACATTTGTGTGATTCTATAAAATTTTGAAAAAAAATTGTGTGCTGTTTTTCAATTTGTTAAAAAAAGTGCAAAAAATAAGGATTTTTTCATAAACAATAAATTTTTAACCTGATTTGCGAGAAACAGTAATCAATGCTTATAAAATTTATGTACTCCAAACAGTTCTTGTAGGAAAACCGGCGATTTTTTTGGCATTATTACGTAAAAAAATAAATAAAAAAAAGTCATTAAAAGTCATCATGATTTTCAAGGCCATTTTTGTCATTCACAATATCTGACGAACCACATATAATATTTGCATCTTTAAGGTGTCAAACGACGTGTATTAACATTTTTGTTATGTTTTCAACTTTATAAAAAAATCGTTTGAGGTGTTTTAAAATTAGGGGTTTCTCATAAAAAATAAATTTTTAATCTGATTTGTACACCACAATAATAAATGTTTATAAAATTTATAAACTTTTATCAGTTTTTGAAGAGAAACCAGCAAAACTTTTTTCCATGATTATAAAAACAAAAACAAATTAAACATAAAAAGTTATTCAAAGTCAAAGCAAAAAGGGTTGATACGAATGATATTACTTTTTATCTATTATTATAAAGACATTGTTGTAAGCTCAAAGTTTATTAATATTTGCATAATTTGAGCAGATTTTTAAAAGTTTTCAGTGTTTTAATTTTAATAAAAAATTGCTTTAATTTTTAATAACCAAAAAAAAACAATCAAATTTGAATTGTTTGGTAAAATGTTTTGTAGTCAATGCGTTGCAAGATCAATTGCTTTAAAAAGCTTCCATCAAATAAAAAATTGTATTTTTTAGTAGTTTTGTTCTTTAATGTTCGTAAGATTTCAATTACTTTCTCCATCATCATTTGTAATACATTTTACTTTTTTACTTTCTACATGCAATTAAACCGATTATGGACTGCATATTCAATGTGTTTCAAGTCAAACTGAAAATAGGAAATAATTATTGGTCTCATTGATTTAAAATCTTGAAAAAATACAAGTGATTACGCCGAAGTGATGGCAATTTTAAACGCAACTATTCAAAATGGCCCCCATGCGACAAAATCTCTTCAGTGGGCGTAATAACAAAAACTGCATTAATTTTTGCTACCGTTTTTTTGTCATTCAAGAATCGATATGAAAACAACAAATAACGTAGAAAAGGCTTTGTAACTTGTCCTCCTTCCGATTGATCCGCGTGAATATTCAATCAACACCTCATCCACCAAAATTCTGACGTAATCAATGGACGCTCCCGTAGATGATACGATTAATATTAAGTCATTCCAATAACTTTTATGAGAGGTACATTATTATTTTTTAAAGTAGTATTATTTTCATAATTAGTATTGTTTAATATTTTTAATATTTATGTAGAGATTACTGGGAAGTTGACCGTGTGGACCTTAAGGGTCGCTCCTCGCGGCTGCTTTTTTTTGTAGGTTGGTAGCATTACAGTGTGTTATGGCGCTGAGTTTGAGCACGAGCTGTCATTTCGTTAGTTAACAAGAGACGAAAGCATAAATTGCTTCAATTGTACCTGGTAATTTTAAGCATGGAAAAAAATATTGATCGTGTTTGTTTGAAATATTGTATTGTGAACGAAATTCCTTGTTCTAAAGCGTTAAAAATGTTGTAGAAAGCTTTTGGCAAGTGTTATTATATATCCATACTGACAGCATTTGAATGGTACAAAGTGAGCAAAGGTCGTAGTAAAAAATGTCCTTGAATTTTCATATGGGACTTAGCGTAGCATTCTTATCAGCGCGTGTGTATCGCCCGTATTCTGAAAGCGCAAGGTATATAAACCAGACCAGGTATGATTTATTGCCCTAGGAGCCTGCGTTGAGTGAGGAAATATCACACAGACACGCCCAGTAGTGCTGCCAACCTGTTTAAAAAATAGATTGGAAAATATTCGGGCAACCCAATTCACCTCATAATATATGTATTTCACACTAGACATATAAGCAATAGTAAATGTTATATGCCATGAAAAACGTTAATTGTTTCAAAGTCTCGCCATACAATTTGATTAAAGTCGCGGACATTTATATTTGACTTGTATTATATAATCATCACTTTTTAACTATGTTAGGTAGCATTATCCTTATTTGAACCTGGTATTTATTGTTTTGAGAGCGTATCTGTCTCAGTTCAAAGAAAGGTCAAAAATGTTCTACCCCTTTTAAGGTAAATTGCATGTGATTTCGCGACCATTTTTACTTTATTGTAGGACTAATGGGCTAAAAGACATTATGGGTCTAGTTCGGCAACTGCAAGTAGGCAAGATACTGAAAATAAATGCAAATGCTAAGGTTACGGATAGCAAGAAATTCATTCGCAGTCGGAATAGGAAAAATTGGCTTCATTCAACATGAGAATGAAATTCCACTTGGGTATATTTGGCCACGCCCACCGCGTCGGATGACGTAACAACAGATCATACCAGGGTATTTTATATACTCGTACCTTGCTGAAAGCGTATCATTAGAAACTGTAAAAGAAGCCGGCTAGCTGCTTTGTTCTTGGTGCAAAGATGGCGGACCAGTTTTGCATGGCATTTCACACCTTAAGCTGGATGCTCGCATATGCAAACATGCACAATTTGCATCATCTTGACGGATGATTCTTGCAGAGGTAATCGGCAAGTCAATGAGTAGTTCGAGATGTGAGGTTCGACTTGTTTGAAAAGCAAGAGGGAAGAAGAATAGAAATGATGGGAGTAAAGCCTTCTTAAATATATAGGGAAAGGTAAGCGACTTTGCATTTTAAGTTTTTTAGTCGGTGCTATTGATTTGTGTATATTGTTAAATTATTTTAATAATATTGATTTACGGCAATTAACTGCCCCAAACAATATCTATCATCGATTTTTAATAAACAAATTGTAGAAATCGGCATCTTCTGCGTGGCTCAAGACAGATAGGGCTCCTTTAGGATGCATATATCACTAATATATCTTTTTTGTCTTTACTTATCAATGACAAAAACACATTTATACCCTACAGAATGCACTTTATTTTAATTTCACATATACATAATTCGCTTTCAGTTTCTCTTCAAAATAACGTTTATCTTATGTTTAAACCACAAAGCGCTTAATCTTACCTACAATCCGCATTTTATACATTTAAATTAAAAATAGTACAGATTTTTTTTTTTAAAAAATCACTAAAATATTTCCGTACACGATAAAGAAGTTAACTCCAAGAAAATCAACCGCAATCGGGAATTTTAAATTCAATTATTTATAAAATTATCTAAATTGCAATAAGATAATTCAGTAGATCAACCATGAACTGCTAAGATTCACACCTACCGAAACTATCTTTCACGATATTTATCGTGTTGAATATTTACTGACATCACATCTCTTTACAAGGGTCACATGATCCTGCGTTAAATGTTAATATCAGAAGTTACAAAATAGCACAAGGGTTTCTTTGAAATAATAGTCGTTAGTTTATGCAAACGAGCTTAGATTGATACAACAAAATCATCGTTAAGAATAGTGGTTGACTCTTAGTTTTCTTTTGTTGTCATAAATTGCACGGTCAAATATACACAAGACGGTTGACTTTTACTCTTTTTCTTGGTCAAATTTCTAGCATAAAAATGGATGATCAGTGAAAGAAAATTGTTATTCGGTTTTGAGCCACAAAATATATATACGTATATATATTTATAAATAAACAACAAAATACACCTTTATGTTTCTTGGTTTAGAAAACCGGCATCGAAAAAAGTTCTGGTGTATTCTAGGTGTGCCCGTCGTCATTCTCCAGTTCAACTCGATTCTGCGTTGTTGGATTCATTGCTGCTGTTGTTGACTGTGTTGGAGAATGCGGTCTGTTAATTTCCGCCCTTCTTCCGAGTTGATGCAAATTAGGAAAATGACTTTGTTCAACTTCACTGTTGTCTTTAGCGTCACCTGATGGTCCCGAAAAGGACCTGCTACTGCTGCCTAAGTTGGACTTGAATGACTGCAATTGACTATTATGGGGGAACTTATCAAAGGTAATTTTTAGTGTATTATCTACACTATTTGCAACATAACCGATTGTATCCATATTATTACCATCACCTGAAGCTCTAGAGTCGACGTCAACGAATGAGTTTTGTTGGTCTTTAGAAGTGTCGTCCGGGCTTGGAATTATGTCTGCTATATTTGTTGGTTCTGTTTCAACCGCAAAATTAGCGGAAGTCGTTTTCTCATCCCCTAAATGGTCTGAGGATTCTGTTCCAAGTTGCTCGGTTTCGGTTGGCGCTCGTATCGTTTGGTCTTGTTTTCCTCTGGAAATGCCTATTTCGATGTCTTCAGGGATTTTATCCTGTCCTACTACTCCTGGTCGGATCACGCTCGAGTCATTTTCATCTTTGACCATAGATTTGTCTTGGTGTGCGTTGCCTTCGGCGGTACCATTTCCGTTACTTACCTCATTTTGACTTTCCGCTTGGATATTTGCTGTTGGGCTATTTTCGCCCGGAATTATTTCATTTCGCTCGTCGTTACCTGCAATGAATTTAAAGTTAAAGGAAATGTCTACATTGGAAAGCAATGTAATGTGTTCTGTACAAATACAACAGTGGCGGGATATTATTTTCCGGAATAAAGTTCCTATGAAGTAGTTTTGCTTTGGAATTTGCGGTTTTGTTAAGTTTATTTTAGCTGAAAGCTTTGAAATATCGTGAGAAAGTTCTTACAATGTATTTATCAAACATTAATTATGTTAAGAATAGAAATTGATTCAATATTTTCAAAAATGGGTAGAAGAAAGCTGTTTAATATTTTGTTGTTATCAAAGAACTGAAACAAGTTGAAACATATGCAGGCTTTCGATAGAAGCTATAAACGAAAATATTTGGCGGATAATGGGAGAAATGATTTATATAAATACGTTGTTCTTAGTTTTAGGTAGTACAGGAGGGATAAATTTTTTCGAACAGAATGAGTGAGGAACATATACCAACAAGTATTTCAACTTTTTCCTGCTCGATACGATAATAAGTGAAATAGTATATTTTTTCAAGTGTGGAAAATCGAACTTCGTGCAGTAATAAATTTTAGACGAAACAGGGATTAACGATAAAACGATAAAAGGATGAATGGTTCCTATTCGCGGTGAATCTTGTACATGATTATGTAATAATAGAGAGGTGAGGAGAATTATTTGAAGATGATCCACTTGAAGGAGGTCCTGTAACAGTTATCATTCTAGAAAATACCGAGATTTCAAATGATGCGATGATTTTGTTGACATGTTGGTCCGTTTTTTTTGCAGTTGAGGAAGACAGAAGCATATCAGAGTTTGCTGGTGATATAGTGTTTTAATTGGATTTGTTGTATGCTAATCGAGAAACAATGACCTGAAGAGGAGCAGCAACATGTTCAACCGAGCACTCTGATAAAGGTTGTAAAGCAGGTCAAGTAGCCATCCGATCCATGACGATCAGTGCAATAGGCAAACGCTCCAACACAGGACCAAGAGACGCAGGCGAAATTAATAAAAAGCGGAGTAAAGGAAGATTGAGATGCAACAGTTGGTTTTGAAATGGCACCACGTCCTTTGCTTTGGAGATACACAATACTTTCAAGATGTGACAAGTTGGAAGGAGCAACGCTGGTGCGCTGCAGCATTAAGTATTAAGCTGGATGATGAACGGACAGCACCATCTGAAGATGATGTCAATGACGATGCAATTGGAGACACAGAAATTTATTGGTACCAGAAAAGATATCTACTAACAAAAAAACAAAAAAAGCTCTAGAAAAGGCATGGACACAATTTTTCAGGACTATAAGGGAGTGCTTTTTATAGACATTGAAGAGCGATTCAGTCTTTAACGAAAAATACCACTGTGATTTATTCAGGTAGATGCGGCAAAAAATGCAAAGAAAAGGCGAAGAAAAAGGTGATTTCCAAAGCCACAGTTTAACAATGTGATATTATCGAAATAAGTCATCATTCTTACAGCTATTACGTGGCATTTTCCGGTGTGAATTATATTATGTGAAGTTTTAGCTAACAGCCACGAGATTTCCAAGTTAGCCACTAAGAGGAGAGGTTGAAAAATTCTCAATCAGAGGTATACACAAGGTGGGGCAAAAGTAATGCTATAATGTAAGTGCGCCTTAATTTTTGCATCAAATGCAGTGACCGTCCGACTTCATTCTCATATCATTGCCCATCTATATAAATAAAAATGAATCGCCAAATGTGTTGCTAAGCGCAAAACTCGAGAACGCCTCGACCGATTCGGCTATTTTTTAGATATATTTTCCTTCAAGCACAACGATGGTTCTTACGGAGAGAAAAATTTAAAAAAATTAAAAAAAAAATTTAATTTTTAATTAATAAAATTTTTTTTTTATTGGACTGCCACAGACCAATAACTTTAGACAGAACGAAGTCTGTTCGGGCAGCTAGTTTAGAAATAGAAATGCTTAAGTGGGCGACATGTACATTTAAAAATTGATATTTTTATAGCCATGATTTATATGAAAAGACAGAATTTATGAAAGTGGTGTAGGTGAACTGTTTAAGGAAGCAAAAATGTTTTAGACAGTGTTTGCAAGTCTTTTCCAAGAAGATCAAGGACCGAATCCTCCATATGTGGAGGCAGAAGAACGAACTGGTTGCTAAAAATCAGCGCCGAATTTTTCAGGCCCGGTGCTACATTCTTATGAAGACTTCTTTGAGGATTGTGCAATGAATTTCTATTTTTTAAAGTCTCACGTTAACTGTCGTTAACTTTCAGAACGATTAGTCTTTGGACGAGGCACTGATTATTAAGGGTGTGTTCAGACGATTTTTTGGGCCTCTCGAATATTAGAGAAGTAGTAGACTAGTTAAATTCATCGCCTGAGCCCATTCTCACATGAACTATTGCGTGAAAAACTGCATTTTATGCGGGGATAGGCCCTTTGTTCAATATCTAAGTTCCGATTTTCTTTGATTAACTACACAACAGCTCCATGATCCATAACAATATATTGTGATTTTTTAAAAATTTAAAACAATCATTGCAGAAAAGTTATATATATCTTGTAGTGATTTTTTTCGGGACCACTTTTGCGGGTCATTTTTTCCTTCTATATTTGATATTTAATATTGAATTGCATTTTATAATTACCGCTCCTAATTTTTACTGCTGTTAACCTTTAAGTTCAGCCAAAAGCCAAAAAAGCCGATACCGTCACAGAATGCATAAAATAGTAGAAATAAGAGGTGCGCTAATAAATTCGAAACAGATTTGATTTCCTACTTCATTCGTTCCACATGATTTGATTACAGTGAAATTGATCGAGTTTTAAAACAAAATAAGCTGGAAAGGAAAAGTGAAAGCCTCCTGAAGAATGTGGAATTATTGTAACTGTATTTTACCAATTTTCGGTCTGTTGTTTTAAAGCTGCGTAAATTTCCTCGTCGTTTTCCTCGTCGGCTTGTGCGCGAACAATTAAGTGTTTGGCTTAGCGCCTCGTGAAAACTGGGCCCACTTGAGATGTCGCAAGAAGTGGCCGGCTTCGTATTGCTCTTTCGATCGAGAACGGGGATGATTTCGTATCTAATAGCATAATGAGCGAAGAAGCCCATTTTCACTTAGTGGTTATGTTAACAAGCAAAATTTGAGTTTCTTGGGCACAAAGAACCTACAGGACATTCATGAAGAGCCAATTCATCCCCTCAAAGCGACTGTTTGGGGTCGCATCTGCAGTGAAAAAGTGATTGATCCTTATTTTTTTGAGGACCGTAACTGGTGAGCGTTACAGGCAGATGTTAATCGATTTTTTTTTTGCCATAAGTTGCAGAATTGGGTCTCGAGCATTGTTGGCTCCAGCGGGACGAAGCAACCGCTACTACAGCTTGGGCAACGATGGAGATTTTAGGATACCAATTTCCGGGTTGAGTAATTTCCCGTTTTGAAGATTGGAACTGGCCGTCCAGATCGCTAGATTTAACGGCGCCAGACTTCTTCCTTTGGGGCGTTTTGAAATCTCACGTTTACTGCAACATTGGAGAAGAAATCGCCGATTTCGAGCCAGATGTTTTGCGAGTAACAATTTAAAATGCCGTAAACGAGCATAAATATGCATCAACTCAGGAGGTGCTCATTTGATCAATATAATTTTTTCAACTAATATATTTTCAAAATAAACTTTTCGTGAAATTAGAGCTCATTTTTTCATTTCTAGCAAAATTGTAGCCAATTCACATTATGACATTACTTTGACGCCACCTGCGAGAAGAGAAATAGGAAAATTAAAAAGACAGTAGATTTCGTTCAATTTTGTTCCATTTGATGTTGCCAACGACTTAATTGGATCGAAAGAGCGTGGAGCCAAAACTCTTATCTTTTTATATTTGAACTTGGTCGCTTCGTGTTTTCGCGCCTAGAATTTTTCTCACAAAATATTATCTTCTGAAGGAGTTATTTCCTTGAACGAATTTTAGTCAACTTTAGCCACGCCTAATATATAGTCAAATGTATCAACGAATGCGACATAACGAAGTCACCTTTTCCTTTATTTGGTTAGCTTCGGAACACACTACCAATGCATTACTTCATGCATGAATTCGCTTCTTACCCGGCAATGGGAGGAAACAACAATAATTAAGTAAATCCTTGTCATTCCGAAGCTGTGCCCGACAAAAACTTACTTGAAATCCTGTCGGCTGTCGTCGCACTCCCATCAGCGGTCCCTGTTGTGTTTGCATTATTCGATTGTCCTGTTGTCGATGCCGGAGCTGTCGATTGTGATGTTGGCGTTACATAATTCGAAGGATTAATTTGGATCGAATCTAAATTGATGCGCCGCAGGTTGCCAATGTTGACGACTCGCATGGGCACTGGCGCCATCCAGCCCATTCCATACATCAGACGTCTCAGGGTAGTTACGATGAAGTCGCCACGACGCTCCATCAATGGTCGGATAAGCTCCCTCAAGTTGTTGTTGTTCCTGCCGCGAGGTCTTTGCGTCGGGGGTAGGTTGTTGCCACCATTGCCGCCGTTTGCCCCACCGTTGCCAGCAGGACCTCTCCCGTTGGCAGCCTGCTGCTGAGCGGCGTTTTGTTGACGGGAGTGCAAAAGGACTTGTTGTAAATGTGCTTGTTGGATGATGACGGGCAGCTCGTAATGATGGAAAAAGTAAAACATTGAGTGCTGTCGGAGAGAAAAGAAATAACAAGTCATAGAAAGCGTCGAGATTTTCGGGAGAGTTCTAAAGTGGATCATATTAAGGGTAGTATAATGTAATACATACTTGCAGGCCTGTCGCTATTGACTTTAAAAGCACCAAATAGGAAAACAAACAAGTCCTAGTTTTACCAGGTGAACTAACTTGAGAAAATTCAAAGGACGTACTGCATGAAAACGGAGACCATGAAATGATCCTTTGCGACGTTTTAAACATTAGTCATTTATTTGGAATATCGCGACCCTACGCATCGCTCAAAAATAAACAAACAACGGAAAGATGCATACGTACTGAGCAGAAATTGCGACGGCAGAATTTAATTACACATAAGGCAACATATGGGTAAGCAGAAACCAACTGCCGACAAAAACGAAACATTTCAATAAATTGGAAAATGAAGGAAATTTGAGAACTAAGGAAAAAATTGTAATTTATATAATGTATCCCAATATCAGAAAAATAAAGCGGAATTTATGAATAGAAAAATAATTATGTTTGCGTTTCGTTAAAATTTGATTTAGCCAATCAACTTCTTTTTTAATAGAAACGGATTTCAGCTTCTATGTTTTCCTTGGCTATTGTTACTTTAAATGATGGGAGACATTTGAAACATTTTGATATTCTGTTGGTTGTTTGCCTATTTGTGGAAAATAATTGATGTTCGAAAAATTCAGATAATATGAAACCTGCTATCAACATTATTCGGTTGAAATTTATTATCTTGTATTTTTTTGCGATTCATGCAACCAATTAAAGATATAACTACACAAGTAGGCGTTCGGCGAATATCAACTGATTTTCATTTTTGCAGTTGCTGTGGAGTGCATAGAAGAATCGAATGTGAATTTTTCTGAGAATTTATGCGAGGTAAAAAGCAAATCGTGCTTGTCTCGAACGACACTAATAAAATCCCGGCGAATAGTTACACGGTATCAGGGGAACAAAAGCTAGTTTGGTGCTTAAGAGTCCGTTTACTCACTAAGACTCGGCGTACGTTTCATCGGTCCAATAAGATGAACGAGAAAACGTCCTGGTAGGCCACTAGTGCATTTCTTCTTTTTTATAAAAGCCGACTAGACTCATCAGATTATATATCAGGCCCTGATCAGGTATTGTTAAGGCACGCTTCTAGAACAAAATGCGTTCTCGAAAACAAGTCAGATCCAGGCTACGCTAGCCGTATCACACTGTACTGATGAGAACCACATCAGGACCCGAGCAGAATATCCACACTATTAAGATATAAAAGTAGTATCAGGTTTTTTTGATGAGGGTCATTACACGATAAGACCATCATTTTCAGCCCATTTAAGCATCACCGCATATCATGCATTCCTGATTAGGACCATGCCAGATTAGGATATCCAGGCTATTGAAATATGAAATTTGTATCAGGTTTTCTTATGAGGACCGCGACAGAGCCAGAGCAAGACATCCAGACCATAAAGTTTTGATGGGATTGGCCGCAGTTCTACAAAAAAAAAACATCAAGCAAGATTAATAGATAGTTTAACGTTTTATTGCTGTAAAGAGTCATGTCATGTTTGATATATAACAAAAAAATTAGTCGATGGAAACTGGTCCTGTAGTTCAATTCAAATTTTATATTGAAACTTGATTTTTTTTGTTTATGTTTTTGTTCAAATATATGAAATTTACTTTTCAACAAAAACAGCCTTAACTTTTGACATACAAGGTGGAGTTATTTTAACCGTAACACTTTTGAAATGCGCTGATTGTTTTTGGAACGCAACCAAAGAAATTAACGTTCTCAGTAGCTGGAAACGAAAAAACGCATTCCGGCGTATTCTGTTCGATGCATATCGGAAATAAATGCAATTTCTTGTGGGGTTAATACAGCCCCACGTTGTATAGATGTCGAGTTTTATTCATCTTGTATGCTGAAGGTTAATATTTTTACGTAGGATCATCGGTTTTCGAGAGAATATAGCTTTTATCCAAATAGTCTCAACGGGGTAGTAACAAGAATGGTGACAGCAGTGATAACAATAAAGCCAGGAACATAAAATGAAGCCATCCATATTTTATTTTTGATAGGTTACCTACATATATCGCTAATAGAAAAACGGCAATTAGGAGCAAGCGGAACCCTACATATTTTTGGATTCTTTAAAGCAACGAATCTTCGGTTTTTCGCAAATTTTCTTTTAACACTGCAGAGTGATTAAGAAAATGTTTGAGTCAATCAGAAAAGTCCTAAAATCAGGTTACAAATCCTGAAAACAGTAATTTTTTCAGATTGCTTTTTTCGTTTCAGACATGATTTTTTCATCATCAACAGTTTTATTTTTAAGAAATTATATGTAAGAAAGACGGTAACGTGTAAAAATTTCGATAATTTTTAATGACATTGTGTTTTGAAGCATGTTTAGTATAGTGTTAGTTTTTGTTTAAAACAAATTTTATTTACAGGTTGATTCTAGCAACGTCTGCCACCGAAAAGTCTAGAGAAAGTGAACTTTTTCTTAGTAAAAACTTGTTCTGCAATAAATTTCGACACAGCTTAAGATAATTCCGTCAAGAACATACCGGGAATCGATCAATGAAACACAAAATATATATTCAAATTTATTGTTTCGCCTTCAAAGTAGGCCCCTTCCGAAAATACAATAACGCCAACGAATAACCCGTCATCAGGAAGATTACAGTAGACAATGCGGGAACGCTACTCTTTAAGTCTACTCAAATAGTAGCGTACGCCGATGACATCAACGTCATGGCCCGATCTCTATCTCGTGCCAAAGAAGCGTTTACTGAGCTGGAGTCAGCGGCTAGGCAAGTCGGCCTAAGGGTCAATGTGAACAAGACCAAATATATGACCCAGTCAAGGAAAAAGACGCCAAATAGACAAAACATGACGATAACTAACTACAGTGTGGAAAGCCTTAACTCTTTCATTTATCTTGGTGTCAACCTCGCCAAAGACGGGAATGAAAGGGACGAAATTGAACGGCGAATTGGTCTAGCCAATAAAATATATTTTTCAGTCCTCTCGGTGATTAAAAGTAACAAAGTGCACCGAAAAAATAAGCTGCGCGTCTATAAAACGATCATCCGTCCTGTATTGATTTACGGATGTGAAACATGGACTTTGACTCAAGCCTCAGAAAAAAGGATTGACGTCTTCGAACGCCGCATTTTGAGACGTATTCTGGGGCCCGTGAAGGACGGACCGGACTGGCGAATCCGGTACAACCATGAGTTGTACGCTCTTTATGACGAGCCACCGGTATCGATTCTGACGAAACTGCTACGACTTCAGTGGGCTGGCCATGTGGAGCGTATGGATGACGGGCGAATTCCCAAGCGCTCCATGAAAGGCCGAGCAACAGGAAGCCGCCCACCAGGAAAACCACGCAAACGATGGGAGGATGCAGTTGACAACGACAGCGAATCCTTGCTGGGATTCGCTAATTGGAGGACGCGGTCGCTGGACCGAGACAGTTGGAGGCAGTGTCTTCGGGAGGCCAAGGCTCGATTTGGGCTGGTGCGCCATTGATGATGAACGAATAACCCGATCATCAAAACGCATTTTTTGGAATCGACTTCAGTACTCGCCGCAATTTTCCTTTATGTCATCTATCGATTGAAGGCGGGTGCCTCGAAGTGGTAATTTAAGCCATATCAGGGTCATAGGGTGGCTGTTTGATAAGATTTGTTGAGTTTTTGGCAAGAAATCTCATCACAATGATAGCCTTGTAAGATGGTGCGTTATCGTGGTGCAAAATCCATGATTTTTCATTCAACAAATCTGGTCTTTTTCGACGCAGTCGCTCTCTCAAACGCCACAAAGTTCAGATAGAATTCTTTATTTACTGTCTCAGCGTCTGGCAAGAAATCCGAGTGCACATCATCGCGGTAATCGGGAAAAACTGTCGACATCACTTTCACTTTTGATCGACGTTTAAGTGCTTTTTTTGGTTTCGTCTCAGTTGGAAGGCTCCATTCCGAAGCTTGCTGACTCGTTTGCATGCCAAACTCGTGAACCCATTCTCATCACCAGTTACAATACGTTTTATTAATTCAATCATATCTTCAGCGACCTTTACGGGTTGAGTTTTTGCAGAAAATTCAGGTCATTCGGCACTAGTTGAGCGGAAGCGCATTTCATGCTAAAACAACCCTTTAAAATGGTACGAATTAATTCGTGAGACACAGCACTTTTAGCGGCAATCCTTCTGAGACTAAAACAAGGATTTTCAGTCACCATTTCTTTTACTTTAGCGATGTTAAGTTCAGTTGAAGTTGTTGATGGCCGTCCACAGCGAGGGAAATTTTTCACATCATCTCGATCACTTTTAAATGCACTGTACCACTCAAACGCACGTGTTTTTGATAAAGTCGATCCACAACTTTGGCCTAAAATGAACCGTTTTAAAGTTAAGAGTGAAAAATGTAGGAAAAACGATTTTTTTCTTCAATTTTTTAAACATTTTTATTTAATGTTCCCGACTTTTTTGAGAGGGAGCATAAGTCAATTATTGTTATACGAGTTATTTTCCAACTTTTTCCGCAAAAATCAGTGTGCCCCCTTTCAACGGGCAACTGAAAACAGATCCACCCTGGTCTAACTTGAGACGAACTGAAAAACTGGCGCACTGTAAATAAACTAAATTACAAGTGACACAAAGAATTTCGACAATCCTTTAAAGGACGCTTTTTAAATGATCGATTCCCGGTGCGCTCTTGGCGGAATGCATTTTCAGCGGTAGTATAATATTAAAAGCACCTCTTAAATCCTTTTATTTGAGATTAAAATCATTATCATCGTAGACCCAAACGTGATGAAAAGGAAGCTATAAAATTTCGCTCTGAATAGCATATATGCATTAATTCGATGCACTCGTTTTCCATGAAAATCTTATACAATCTTGGCATCAAGGAGCATTTTGGGCAACTGCGACGAGACATTTTTTTTAAGTAACTGAAGATGTTATACTTTAAATAAACAACAATCATTCATGTGTTGGATGCCCAGGTTTTCCATAAAATTTCTGCGAGTTCTCAAAGAAAACGGTTTTCATGAAAATACTGTAAAACTGTAGTATTCAAGGAGTTGACGACGGATTTTAACGCATTTTAGAGTCGGCTGAATGTGTATTTAATGTATTAAACTTAATAGTTAAAGTAATCTTAAATCGATCGATTTTTTAGAAATTTCTTCTCAGAAAAATTTCGTCTAGCTATTGTAGCGTTTTATGTAAAAATAGAGGTTAGGGCTCTAATTTAGCCACAAAGGTTCTGGGAAATAGAAATTGCAACTAGGAAAGAAATAAGAAGAAATAATTATTAAATTGAATGCCGTTTATTTACAACATGTATGATCTATTTTGATAACAAAGTATCACAGAATGCATTTGAGAATTTTGAAGCATGTATTTGTTGAAACTCAAATGCTCACCAACAAGAACTAGTTTACTTCAAGCATAATCATGAACAATAAATCAATTCCAACCACTGACTCGTCAAACCAAATCCACAACTTCTTGTCCATTAAAAATTAAAGCTACTACGTGCAGAATATCCACCATTGGATATATTTTCTCTGCCGCCAGTCGCAGATATGAACGTTAGTTGCCACATAACATTCACTGAATAGATTCATAAATACAATTTCACGGTATTACGGAGACACTGGCAAATTTGTGAGCTCCTGTTGCAGAAACTCCTTATCACGTGTTTTGGAATTCAAGCAATAAATCACGTGATATCATAATTTAAGTCACGTGACCCAGGAACAAAACTTGCGCCAAGAGGGATACTATCGAGCAAGGCCGATATGATCCTTTTCCAACTTGTTTCTTCATCCTTCTAATGGTTCATCATATTTAGATATGAAACTGTTGGTTGGCATCGACCCGAGCCACAAATAAATGGAATCTAAATAATAAAGTTGTGTATACTTTGTAATGATTTATGTAATTGAAAATAATACAGGCGAATAAAAGGATTCATTACCGCGAACCCATACTCATTTATGCATCGGCACGACCACGAGGACAACAAATGATTAGTGTATCGGAATGATGCGATTGTTATGGATGATGTAATTATATTATATGGAAATGAGGACATCATTAATGCCGAATGAAATTAACATTAAAGCTGTTAAAAGGGTGAAAATATGGAAGTAACAACCGCTTTTTTGCTGGCTAATTACACTTAATTCATTTAAAATCTTATTCGGAGATTTTAAGTATGTAATTAATTCGAGATTATTTTTACAACTAAATGTCATGGGCGGAGAGATATTTTTTACCAGAGTTGTTTTTTTAGGAAAAACATATGCAGACTATATTAAGCGGATAATATGATAAATTTATTTCAAATCTTCAAGGTATCCTTCGGGATCGGCTTCTTAGAAATATAAATTATTGAGCAAGAGTTAGCTGTACAATTTTATGGTGAACAAAGAAGATAATGAATACTGCTCGTAATTAACTCTAAGAGCTTTAAATATATTTCACGATTCAATGATTCTAATTTGATAGTATAAAAGTATGGATATGTTTATCTGGTCATAATAAACATTTAACTTTAAAGAAAATAATAATGTCAATGAAGATGATGTTTTCGTTACATTGTTTACCAGAAACCAAACCATTGCATGGCTGATTTTTTTTATTTTGAATAGACGCTAAACCTTTTATCAATTATCGTTCATAGCATCATTTTAAAAAGACTTACCTGATTGGAAACATATTTTCAATAATATTTTAGTTTGATTTCTAATTTAACAAATCCTGAATTTTATTATTTTGAATATATTTTCACCTGTATTAAAAGCCACGACGAAATCAGCGCCAAACTACTGTACTGTCCGTTGAAGCGATAATGGTAGGCGT
The DNA here is from genome assembly GCA_963942545.1 of Oxycera nigricornis. NCBI lineage: Eukaryota > Metazoa > Arthropoda > Insecta > Diptera > Stratiomyidae > Oxycera > Oxycera nigricornis. The sequence continues at coordinate 98,797,238 of OZ012659.1, forward strand.
AAAACGAGAAGTGATACAAGTAGAAGAATCTGAAAATAATAAATGTTGAAATCATAATTAGTACATTAACGGCCACATCTAATGGAGCAGTAAATATGAATTTTATGACTTTGTCGTCGAGCTCTTTATTGTTATTTTCTCCCTGAATACTTTACACCCTTCAAGGATTTGCAGAGGAAGCGACTGCCTTCAGTTGCTCTGAATTCTACAGCATCCCTTATTCTATTTAGTGGCAAACTGGCAAATGAAATGGCCCAATAAAAATCTCATTTTATGGCCGGACAGTTGAAGACTTCTATGCTACTATGAGTGTATTTCTGCAATCAATATGCTGAACAACAGCTTTAAAAGTACGTTTACATGGATGTTGTATTACAGCTGGAGAACTTTTTTATCGTTTTTTTTTCAGCATCTTCGATGCTGCTTTCCTTGTACAGAGCTCAATTTTTCTCGCATAAAGATGCCACTATAAATTTTCACACGTTTGATGGTCGAGTTAAAGTCATTTAGTGAGTAGGAATTTTAATTTTCGATCTAAATCCAATTGAATGATTGCACATTTGCGACACAAGAAACTGCTTTATCTATTTAGATACAAAAACTAGAGTACACACTTCCTACTTTAAAATTTCGTTAAATTAGTTGGGGTCTTAGGGGTTCAAAATATGATGATTTATTTAGGACATTCAACGTTTTAGAGAAAAAAGAACATTCATATGTGAGTGAAGACACGGTGAATGTGGCACATTACTTTGTTTTCTCTTAATGGGCTAGGGCTAGTCAGGGACGTAAAATAATAGACAACTTCAAAGAATTTACTGAAAATATTGCATGATTTTTTCTTTTAAATTTAACGCCATGTTCCTACAGTTTATTTTAACGAAAATTTCAAAGTAAAACAATACTTTTAAACTAAGTTATCTGTATGGTTGCTGATCCTTCGTTTGGAAACAGCGCCACAGAGTGACAATCAGTATACTAAGCAATATTGGTGGTCACCACGTATCTAAGAGAGCGGTTAACAAATGTTTGGAGTCCCCCACCGTTGTGAGAAAAAAAACGGGTTTCAAGTTTCGAATAGGAGATTTTTAACTGTCTACTTGCTGTCAATCAGTGAGATCAGGTTCATACGATATTTTTTCGGATTTTTCGAATGCACATTGTTACTCCTGGTAGGTAGATTCCCGCGAAGGAATGAACAGGACAAAGCGAATATATGTCGAACGAGCTAGAGTCACTTTTAGGTCATATCCTTTATCATCTGAAAAGTTGTAGCTTTTTCTCAGAAAAGCTGTAGCTATCGGAATAATTCGAACTACGCGACCAGAATTCAACATCATGTTTGTGAAAGTATACACTTTGTATAATGCAATGAAAAACACATGATTTTCAAAAAAAATACATGGAGATGGTTCCTCAAAATGAAATATAGCACATCATCATTAACATTGGCCTGCAATAAAATGCTCCTTCAAATAAAAATTGTTGGAATATAAAGATTTCGTTGTGATAAATTTTTATCTGCATTTTTTCGCTACCACGTCTATATTTTTAAACGTTTTTTTTTCAAAGTCTCAAATTTTAGGGTTTTCTACGTTACATTTACATTTTTTTAACTCGTGTGGATGGCGCTAGATATGCAGGTCTTTGATGAACCTCGCATAAAACATTGCCTAACCGCTATGAGTATGGAAGAGTACTTCACGTAACGCCGAGCCAACTATTTGGCAAAGGGTTTTCTCGACGGTGGTAGGTATTTTATGAAGTTGCCGTCACATATGTAGGTATACGTCAAACACAGAATTTACACCAATAGAGATAGAGCTTTCGGCAAGAACGTTTCTGAGAAGCTAACGCAAATGCGTATCTCTCCGAACTAGAACGGCTCGCAATGCCGTTCACATCCAACAACAGAAGCTATGAGCTTAATGCCACATTTGTGGGCAGGAAACAGGTATAAGTTATATCGACCACAAACGGAAAACCCCATGACAAATATTTCGCTCAGCTTTGCTGGTTTTCACCCAAGAATTATCTCCCTTGCAGCCCCTCCCTCCCTTAATTGTCACAAGGACAGAAGCGTTGCGTTTTATGGTTCTAAAAATCTGTATGGTAATTTACAGCGGCCACTACTTATCGAAACCTAAACACAAGTTTAAAGCAACACCAGAAGGTGACTCTTCTCTAATTCGCAAGTTTTCCAATTGAAATTTACGCATAATATAATAAAACTGGTGGAACGTGTTGATGGCAGTGCTAACAATTAAAATAATATTCTGTACTATTCTTACATAGTTTTATGATTTATTTAATATTCATTGATTTTGGACATTGGAAAAACAATGAATTTGTCAAAGTAACGCAAAAATGCAAAATGTGAAATTGAATTGAATTGTTGAAGTCTATCTTTTTTTCTTTTCTTATCGACGAATCGGGGAGCTATTCGGTTTGAATAAATGATAATTCTTCGCGGAACCCATAATCTCTTGAACATTCTGTTGAAGGGCGCTGAAATTGGTGAGGCTTTCGGCAGATTAGGTACTTCTACGGAGAATGTAACAATATTTGACGAGTGCGAGAGTAAAACTATTCTCGCTATTTGCAGCGTTAACTTTAATGGTTACACATACATTCATCATTCATCAAATCATGATGTTGGCACAATTGTATAGCGAAGGGACTTGTTTCTATTGCATAAAATAAAAATGCTTGTCAATTTTTCATTTGAATTTTCAAAATTGTTGTCGTTATTTCACCGAAATTTCAAGAAAGTGCACTTATAATTGACAGTGAATATTAATATAGAAGTTATATTTTTACATCAAACAGAAATTGGGATAAGGAAAAAGGTTTTTACGACTGGTTTTTGAAGATAAAAAGAAGTGTTACAGTTTCAACTGACATTTTAATCAGTTGCAAAAAAATTTTCATGAAAACATTCAAGAACATGGTTTTAGTCGCTTCTTTAAACATTCTTCGATATATACTGCTGAGTTGATGGTACCTTTCGCTACAAATTTCTCTGATCTGAGGAATCGACACATTGGCTGCCAAATCATATACCGCTTGAAAAGTTTGGTACTTTTTTTGGTTTTATGTGTTGGGCTAGCACCACCATTTGATCATGCTGTATACAAGTCCTGAGCAGGAAACTCTGCGAAATCGGCATTCACGTCCAACACAACACAATCGAATTTGGTCAGGTAATCCTTGTATAGCTTTCAAGCCTGATTTTTCGCTTTTTTCTCCTTTTCCTCGGATGAATCGGATACTTTTTGGACTGTATATGATCTAAGATTGTAATGCTTCCTTGCTTTGAATCATTGCGTTCGATGTTTGCACTTTTTAAGCTATATATCGAATAGATGTGTTAGGGCTCTGCAAAAATTTCCTCTTTAGGTATCTTTCGACTCAAATTTGTTTTGGATGGACCTTTTTTCTACCTGATCCAATCTTTTCAGCAACAGGTAGGCCCTTTTGTACTTTATAATTGTTCGTTTCATTGTTGCAAACGAAGAATTGGTCTCCTTTGCTAGTACCGAATATTTACGAAGGGGATTTTCCAGGTATTTGCACACAATTAAACTACGCAACTTTTTCTTGATTTTGTGACATCTTTTCTGTGTGAGTGTGGGTGATCTTACAATACGTGTGAGTGATCTTACAATATGCAAATTCAATTCTTCTTCTTTTTTTGTCGCATTTTATAGCTAATTTTGCATACCTGATGAAGACTTAAACTTATCCCAAACAGGAGCTATGCAGGAGAAACTAAAGGTAATTTTTTCCGAAAGAGTCCCTACATGTATAAAAAAAATTCCATTCTAAAGGTTTGCAAAATCAGTATTGTTACTAATTGAAAATGCATCTTGCGGTTTAATAGCATGTAAAAATTGAGTTAAAGGATGTTTTTTTCGTACAAGAAACTGCTTTCACTTAATATTACAGCCAATGAACCAAAAGACAATAAATTTGATCAAAATTTACTGGAAGAACGTATTAAGTTATCTGGTTTAGAGCCTCCTAATTATGAAGAATCGTTGAAAAGTGTTACCATAGGACTTACATTGTTACATTAGCAACTGTTGGAGGAATTTATATTTAGTTTATCTTGCCAAATGCTGGAGGAGATTGTTCTTTAAATAAGCCAATTGTAAAGAAAATTATATATCATCAATTAAAGTGAAACTTTGAATCGTAAATGGAAGTGGCATTGTAATAAACATACTTTAGGATTTATTTCCAATGGAAAACTTTTGTGAAAGTTCAAAAAAATAATGAGTAACAAGAGCAAGAAGAGAAAATTTCTGAAGGAACAAGTGTGATGAGATTATCGTAGGATCGTCATGTAATGTGTTTATTGCGCGTGGTAGACCAAGTGATGGACGTCTTCTACGATATTCTTCTAGAGATATAACCTTCTTCTCACTGTGAAAGAAGTTATTCTCAGAAAAGGAAACAATCAGGATTTTTAGAGACCTACCGGCAACTGATTAATTGGCACATGTTTGGCGCAGTCCAAAAGAACAGGCAGCCGATATTGCTGAATTATTGAAAATGCCGAATTAAAAGGCAACTTGAAGTCTGCCGAATAAGGCAGACTTCACTCAAGTATTCCTATTGAACGTTTTGCCGATGTTAAGGCAAAAGTTGCAGTATAGAAACAAACAACTTCGTTCTACTAAGGAACAATTCTGAGCCCAGTGCCAGCCTCGTTCCTTCTTTTTATTCACAAATTTCTCTCTTAGTTTCTATGTACACTAAATTTGCTTATTCTATAAAAAATCCTACTCTAGTTTTAAATCTACTTACCATAACCAATCGAACGCGATTCGAATTAGTTCCCACAGAGTTCGTCGTATCCAATATAGCTTACTTTGCATCGACCCAATTAACGTCGCATAAGTTATATTTTTGCTTACTCTGGGTTCAATGCTCTACTAAGAGTTTCACACGGTATCACACCATATCGATGTAGGTTTGAGGATGTGCTGTGCTACGATAGAGAGCTTACCGAAGCTTAGAGAAGCTTGTGTGGGAAATTAGTTGTGTATTGGCTAGTTCCAGGTTTGGATATAGGAATACATTACACAAGGATCATTTTGATCTTCCACGAAACTTATTTAAAGTATCATGCTCCAAAAAAATGTTTTACTATTTTTGTGAAATGGACCTAAGAAAATCGTGCTTCTTTGGTAGTTTGTTTTTCGTAGACATTTCGTTTTTCTAGTGGTGTGAATAAAATTTCTTTCTCAAATTTGATGGTTCTCTTACTCTCTCCATAATCACAACTTTTTCGGTTATTGTAACAGAAAGGTGTTTTAATAAGTTGTGATTATCGAAGATGTAATTCTACAGTTTTTGTACTTATGATTATGGGGGGATAATTTCATATATGATATTATATTTTTGAATAAAAATAATATTAAACGGCACGGCAAATATTACTTTTTTCACTCTGAAAATGTAGTGCATAATGTTCATTTTTCAATACATAATGAAGCTTATCGCAAGTATATTTACTTATTTTTTCCAACTTACGACATTCTGAGGATAATTTTGTTAAGTCCAAATTCTTTCAGACATCAATCCCGCCTTTTCATAACTTTCAGCTTCACTTTACATTACGAACGAGGACTAAAACCAAAATGTATCGAATTCATGGTAAGTTGATCGAAATCGGGCACCACAGGGAGCAATTGCCTCATCGAAATGTCAGCATGCTTTAAAAGCATATTTCTGTTCGAATCCTGAAAGAAAACGACAGAGCAGCATTGTATGAAATCGAATCGATTCAACTGAATATGTCAGTATAAAACGCTAAATCCAAGAAAAGTTGCTATCTTTTCTGTTCGGCTTTCGAAACAACGGAACTATACATTGCAGTCTCGACAAGTTTTTTTGTTGCAATAAGCTCAAGGAGCGAGATAATTTCCTTTTTTATTTCTTGGTCGTATATTTTTCTTGTTTAACATTGTTGGCTGTGGATGTGATTGACTGTCTAATGCAGTTTTATACAAAATTGAGAACGGACACTTGCTGCGAGACGCCAGCTTAAATCCGATTCGGGCAGTAGTTTCCAGACATGCTTATCTAGCTAATATAATCTCAAGATTTTGTTTTCTGTAACTATAATTCTGAAATCAAAAATTACGTAGCCATATGGCAATCGTGATCTTTTATGCTTCAAGATTGAGGATATTTTTTTTTTGATTTTGGTTTTTTATGTTTGGTTAATCAGTACCTAGTGCTGACCATATGTTATTTTTAGGTTTTTTATTACATTATTGTCTGCTTTTATTATTATTATATATGTAAGGATGACTACGAGTAGCTTAGAGTTAAAGATGGTCTCGCTGAACTATTTTCGCTACGAAAATGGATGGACAGGAAGTAGAAGCGAGCGCTTCTAGCACTGCTACGAAGAGACCTGTTTTTCAGTGCAAAAATATCAGGCGTATAATTTTTGTATATGGTGCTTTCCACCTTGGGAGTGTCATCTTAAAAAAATAACACACTCAAGCGGATTATCAATCTTATTCACAATTCGTTTAAACTACAGATTCCGCATAAAAGCATTTTCGAAACAGTCGTTCCTATCTTGCTGTACGCGATGATTTCATGGATATTCACTTTAACAAATAAATATCTCAACACAATATATGAAACTGAGACCAGGATTCTTCACAAAGTGTATTATTTTAAATAACCTATAGCCTTCAAATGAGAATTGAGTTAAACTTATATTAAAATAGTCGCCAATAATATCTTATATAATACGCTAGAACGTTTTGTCGGTAATCCCTTGAAACAGTAGTCTTTTAATTTTTCATAATGTAATACCCACCAGAAAACATAAACTTAATTAAGGAGCTTTCAGTAAATTTTCTGAGCTACTAAATTCTGTAAACATACAAAGGCACACCCAGTGAGAGTATTAACGAACTCAAATCGACTTATTTTCTATGTTTCCAGCACACCATCATTTTGTGTGCAGGGTTTGTGTATATATGGGTCGAAAATAGCTTTATTATCGGTTCATGCTTCCACTCTGAACTCGACTCAAACACTATAATTCACACTGATAGCCAACAAACCCGATATAATTAATTTTTTGAGTAAACACTCATTCCAATTTCATTCCCTTAATATCGTTTCGTTGCTTTTCACCCCCTAAATGGGTCAATCTTGTGCTGCCCCTCCCACGATATATCGTATTTCCTTTCGATGTTGTCATAGGATGAAGGCTATATAGCTCTTCGCTATGGAATTCACCATGTCCCTATAGCATTTCCAACGAAAATAAAATGAAACAGAAGAAAAATGAAGGGTTGCGGAATTGATTTGCTTTTGGCTTTAGGGATATAGAATATATCGGCGAACATTACTTGAATTTTTTTGATTGGCAGTTTTTGGTAAAATTGATTTTTTTATCGTTTGGAAGAGCTGTTTCAAGAAAGACACTTTCTCTTATCTCAATGTCAATTTTGAAAGTAGTACAGTATAATTTTTAAGTAATTAAAAGGCTGTTTAGGATGCTTAATGCCAACATATGGCAGGGGTCGTGGTAAAAAAAACTTGACTTTAATTGCAATGAATTTAATAGAAAAGTGAATTATCTCTTGTGTTTATCTTAGATTTGGAATTTATTGGTTTTGAAACAGAATATTTTCATTCAAATTTGCTGGTTTCCAGAAAATTTGGTACAACTGTGTTTTGAGCAATTAACTTCAGAAATTATATTTTTGATACCTGATTTAAAATGGAAAGTGAAGCTGTAAATGATTTTAATTTACAAAAGCATTGAAGAAGTCTTCAAACAATACTCGCAACAATTGTTCGAAAAACATGGTGAAAATTATTTTATTTTTCAATGAATATTACAATTTTTAGAAGAATTTGGTTTATAGTTCGGACATGAAAATTTTAAACTTAACACATAATCCGGTAATTTTCAACGATTGTTTGTAGAAAAATCATGTTAATTTTTACTCTCGGTTTATAAAGGTTTACTATAAAACGGGCAAATGTGTGCCAATTAAACCAATATGGTTGGAACTATCTATAAAAAGTGCTAAATAATTTCATCTAAAAATAAGTTTTAATTGTTTTACATTCAGATCTTTTTATACGAACTTGCTTGTAGATTATGTGTCTTATATTTGTTAGTCGCTCAAGTTTCTTGTAATTGTAAAAATGGTCGAATTTTCACATTCGAAATTTTGTTAACTTATTCGATTTGTTTCGAAAAGTATATTTGTCGTGAAAGTGTCCAACAAAATTATCTTAAGGTAATTGAATGAACGCAGTTTGATGTAAGGATCTGAAATAGTTTTTTTTATCAGTTAATGCAAAGTTATTGGTAATTAAATAATTTGTGGGATATTTTTTTGGGAATGTACTAGAAATAAGTACGTAATTTCATTATTTCCAAGCATCATAAACATGGAAATTGTAAATCCTTAAAAATATCCAATGAGCTCGAAGTGTCCGTTTCAACTAGACAGTCTCATTCTACAGGGTGGCGCAAAAGTTTCTAACCTTCGACGTGAAAAATTAGACAGCAAAAACAGGTGCGAAAATTCGAAGAGAATTTTTAGGTAGGCCTAATTACAAGTAAAACATGCAGACTCATAAGTATTTTGGAATTTTTTATTAGCCTTAGATGTTAAACCCTGTAAAGTCAAAAGACTTTTGAAAATATAAGTTTATCCATTCAGATTGGGTTACTTGAAGTGAAAGTACCAAATTTATCGAAAGACCTTAATTTTAACGCTCTTTTGTACAAACCCTAAAAACTTCGTGAATCTTCAACAAATTCAATTGGAATTTTTTGCAACGATAATGGTAAGTGGTCGAATTCAAAAACGCATTGCAATTCAACGCATGCATTGATTGGGGTACAGCTGCAGCGACATATGCAGAATACTTAGCATCAGCAAGAACACCGTGAAAAAATGGTGCAATGCCAAAGAAGAAAACGTGGAGAATATGCAAAGAAGTGGTCGACCGTTGGTACTTTCAGCAGAAGTAAAAAGAAAAGTTCGAACATTGGCTGAAGATAGACCTGGAGTGGGGACGCGAACAGTGACGAAACGGCTTAACAGCTCTCCGGCAGTCATTTAAAACGTGTCGAGGAAAACCGCCACCAACTTGGGCCGGCAAGCCTATAACAACGCAAGAAACCCCTCCTTTCCAAAAACATTCGAGACCGGCTGAATTTCTGCCAAAATCTCAAAAACCTCGGATTTGCTGATGATAATGCCCGTGGTGAAAGGCTGTGTGCAAACATCCTTTTTACGAACGAGTCGTGGATCCAACTGCATCCAATACTCAATCGACAGAATAGGACAGTGAGAACCAGCAATCCCGCAAATATTCCTGTAATACAGACTCCGAAATTCGACTTAAAAATTATAGTAGCTGGCGGGGTGAGCAGTCGCGGAAAAAGCCAACTTCTCTTTGTTCAGCAAGGAGTGTCTGTTATTAGGAGAATATTACAGGGAAAATATTCTGTTTTTGTGCAATGCCTCACTAATCGCCAACAATTCAAGGACGGAAAGTAAGTGATTTTGATGCAAGATAGCGCCAAGCCGCATACTGCTTTGAAAACTTATGAGGCGATTTATGAGTATTTTTCTAATATGTGGATTGATTGGCTTGGTAGTTCCCTGATTTAAATTCCATGTCTTTAGAGATCCTAGACCAAAAAATAGTCAGCAGCTGATTCGACGTGTACAAGTTAAGTGGGACGCAATTTCTGGAAACTACCTAAAAAAAATTATGTGAAAGTTTCAGAAAACGACTTTTAGAGTGTACAGAAAACGAAGGACATACTTCATACTAATTATTTATTATATTACCTAATGTGTGTAGTTTATAATAAAATTATAATATTAAATCAATCTCTTTTCTTTCACATTTTATACAAAAAATACTATGTTTAGAAACTTTTGCGCCACCCTGTAGTATAATAAAAGCTTGATATCTGCTACAAAATTCGTTTCAGCCAGAAAAAGCGAGAATATTTGTAGCTAATTCTAAATTATCTGTTCGAAACGTTTCCTGAACAATATATGGTTTGTCAGACTTATGCAAGTATGACTTAAAATCAATCAAATTCGTCAAGAATGACGAAATTTAAACTGAATGTACTGTAGAGTACTTATCACTACAACGGCCAATGCCATCAAGTTGACGGTAATACGATTTTACACTAAATTATTTCGGTTAATACACTAGCCATTCATTTCATATTCAACGACTTTTCACAACACACATACAAAAGCTAGTTTTAAAAATACAAACAAATTCCGTATAAAATGAACATTTGTAAATGTGATAGTAAAAATAAATAAATAAATAATAAATAGTAAAAATCAGGTCATAAAATTTGTCAATGTATACTGGACTTTTATAATTATTCACGTTTGTGGTCTTAACTTGGATCAACCTATTTGATTCCGAGACGAAACAATCTTTCTTATGGCCGGAGTCAAAAGAAATCAACCATCAGATAGATTTTCAAGCTCGTTTTTCTATTCAAAATGAGTATTATTGTTTATTCTTTTGAAACAATATAACTGGCTCCTGGTACGTGAAACTAATAATTTTTTTCTAGAGAGCTGAATAATTAATATTGGAATTGCGCAGGTTTACATTCGATATTTTTCAGATATGCTTCCAGCAGTTTCAATGGCCCTTTTGGGGTAGAACACTCCACAAAGACACGAAATTTGAGGGGAATAATGAGGTAATAAATGCTTTCATCTAATATTTTCAGTTTAAGCATTATTTTTGAAATAACGAATCTAATTTTCGCATATTGTATCTGATAATTTTGTAAAATATTCGAAAACAAAGATATGCCCTTCAATCAATTCAATCATTGTTATTATATATTAATCGATGATGCAAAATCCCGAATCGGGTCAAGATCTTTAACTTATTTGGTCAACGGAACACTAGAAGGTGAAGTGATTGGCAAAATGCTCGTCCGTGATTACCATACTGATTTATTATGGGCACTCATTCACAAATGAAACAAATGATAGCTCGGCACCGAATCCCATTTCCAAAAACTACTGGTCGTTAAATAGTCTCGAATCTGGTACTCAATGCATAAGAAACCAGCGCTTCAACCATTAAGCCGCCTAGACTACCTACATCATTGTAATATATAATATACTTAGAGATAAATAATCTATTAAATGGTCAATACAACGTCTATGGCTTAAAAAACATAATTTAGTGGTTTCTCTCCTCTTTAATAGGACATGTTACTATGTTTTCAAAACAATACAAGGTATTAGTAATATAAGAAATTTTACTACCTACTTGAAAAAAGATTTGATTGATTGACTATACTATTAACTTTAGAAGCCGATGCATCTAACTATTAATATTAAGTCGAATTAAATTTTTTATATTGACAATAAGAAATTTTATAAGTGGTCAACACGCTCCACCTTAGTTTCACTATATCGTGTTTATACATACAGTCATGAACATAAGTCTACGTACTCCCTATATTTCAGCATTTCTCTCAATTTTTATAATCCTAATTCCTAGCATCCACAGCAAAAACGTGTATTTACTTAATTTAAGCTTAAATACACGTAAAAATTTGAACTCTTCCTATCGAAGCAACTATAAAAGGGAAATAAAAGAAATCTTGACACCAAAAATGAAACAAAAGTCTACATACAGCTTAATGTCTGTTCAAGTAATTTTCTTTGTGCATGTTTTCATTGAATTGTGAAATGAAAAAAAACGACTCGAATTCGCAAAACTACATGAAGGCAAGCAAGAAATTTTTTGGAATAGCGTCTTGTTTAGCGACGAGAGTATGTTCAATATTTTCGGACATGACGGAAGGCAACGAGTATGGAGGAAATCAAACGAACGCCTCAAAAAACAAAATTTAGTTGGTACAGTAAAACATGGGGGTGGAAGTGTTCTTGTATGGGGGTGTATGCCGGCGGCGGGGGTGGGAAATTTAGTTATTATTGACTGTATTATGGACCGTATGGTATATTTGGATATAATTTGAAGCGATCTGCGCCAAAATTGGGGCTAGGACCATCTTGGGTGTTCCAACAAGACAATGACCCCAAACATATCGCGCAGATTGTGAAAGAGTGGTTCATTCAATATTCCAAAACAACTCCATTCTCCGCCCCAATCTCCAGACTTGAACCCAATCGAACATTTATGGGAACATTTGAAGCGCCAAGTTCAAAACCACAATGTTTCGAACAGATCCGAACTTATTTCCGTTCTTCATGAGGAATGGGATAAAATTACCCCGGAAATCACTAAAAATCTAGTCGACTCTATGCCAAGCCGACTGAAAGCTGTAATTTCTTCCAAAGGAGGCCCTACCAAATATTAGTTTTTAAGATAACTGATGTTAAAAATGACTGTACGTAGACTTTTGTTCTTTTTTATTGTATGGAATTTAGTTATTTTTGTTTTTCATTAAGTTGCACTGAATGAATACATATTTTTTGGACTTTAGATAAAAAAACGTTCATTGTTTTCATTATTTTTTATACTTTTTGTTGAAATCAGACCTTTAGATTGATATTTTTCATGTAATTTGCAGGGGTACATAGACTTATGTTCATGACTGTATAAACATTGTCCGTTCGTGCCAGATACTGATGTTAGTTGATGTCTTGCATGGTAGCAGATGTTGAGTGACGGACGTTTGATCTAACCTATGGCGGATCAAATGCCTATTACATTTTGGACACATTATTAATAATAGTGACATAACTGGGTCCTCTTAATCAAATAAAAAAAACGATTAGAGGCAGAATATTGAATCATTCCAATATCCCTAAAATAAAAATTCATTTTATAATCAAATGCTGCAAATGTTATATTTTCTTTTATTTCATATCTTTCTTTGCAGATTTTTTATGTTCGATCACTAGAAGGGTGTAGCAAATTTTTGAGAAGCTTCTCAGATGAAGTTTTTGTAAATTTCATCTGCAGTGGCATCAACCTTTCGAAAATAGCAAATATATTTAATGTTTAAGACTCAAACTTGTTTTTCTACTTTCATGTCACAGCTATAAACATGGCAGTGAATAATATTTTTATTAAAATAAATTTTCATTGCCCTATTTTATCATTTTCACATATTCTGTTCCAGTATCGAGTTTGTTAAGAAAACCCTTTCCTTCGTCAGAAAATTGTCCTCTTATGTTTTGCTGGTTTCTCAAAATAGTCGAAAATGTCAACTCACATTGGTTTAATAATATGTTAAACTGTACGAATTATAATTGAATAATTCAAGTAGCGTTTTAAGCCACCATATTTTTATTTTTCGACACATTCAAAGAATTTTTTTTTGTTTGCAATGCATATAGATAAATAGGTCTTTAAGTAATGAAATTTAGTTTGTTCTAGTTCTAGATTGTTTATCAGACTGACAGGTTCCTAATATCATGGTAGACTTTTAATAAAAAAATGAATACTACCTACATAGGTGCACGGTGAATTATTTCGCCGTAAGGAAAATAAAAACCAATTGATTCAATAAAATTTTCTTTTTGAATGGATCGTGAAGATGTTGGCTGAGACAATTATGTATCTTTTTAATGCTTAGTATAGTAATCGAGCCTTAAAACGTCAGCTTAATTGAAAAGCATTATCGTTCACAATACGTGAATGAAAAGTTTTAATTTTGCAAATACAAAATTCTATTTAAATTAATAGTTAATAATTTAAATTAAAAAACCCTTGTTAGTTAACATATTTGCAGGTAACAATGCTTTCACATATTTTAAGCCGATAAAATCAAATATCTGCTTTTGCAAATATTGCATGAAAATTGTTTTGATGTTTGACTTCACATAGCTTTGCGATTTAAGCCGACAACTAATTTTAGAGCTTATTCCAAGCAATTTAGTCGCGCAAAACATGGCGTCAGACCTACAAATATCTAAAAGATGTAGCGTTCAATAACAACGTGTATCGTAAAAATAAACAAGCATTTAAAATTCGTTTGAAGTGTCTATAATACCATTCAATCATCAAGCTATTTTCCCACATTTCTTCGAAAAGCTAAGAGGAAAATAAATGAAAAATAAGAAGGCATACATCCTTAATTCCCAACGCCTAACTATTGAGGGTATCCATGACGATGATGGTGCTATTGACTTGGGCGCAGCCTGTCAAGGAAATGTATAATCTTCAAATTAACTTTTTGGGACTTTAAGAATGAAGTGATATAATCTCCTGTGGCAATGAATAAGAAGAGGAAGTGCCGTACATGCTTTTGCACCTTGAAAACGAAATAAGAGAAACACATTGCCACTTTGCCAGGCACTTTTTCTTTTGATGTGAAACGTTTCAGAGATTGCTTGGCAAATGTTTACATTCGCAGGTGCGCTTATGAAGTCACATACGATTTATTCCAAAATGTGAGAATCACAAGCGTTTAGAAAATTTTACAGATAAGAAATAACGATGACGTTATTGACTGCATCGATAATTTTTTATGGGTATTTTAGTGAAAAAAATTGGTGTTTAAGCTATTTGTAGCTATTAAGATATGATAAACTTTGTAATTAATTATAATTTCAAGTGAATTTATTTAAAAAACTACAGATGTAATTGGCAACCATGCTGTTTTAGTACTGAGAATGTCACACCCTCCATTCAGTACGAACGCCCGTCTAACAGAGTCTACAGTAGCAATTATTCGACGCCGAAGACATATTAATAAGCTTATATCCCACCTCATCATTAGGTGGTATTAAGGACGAAGATCAAAGAAGCCTCATAACTGATGTTTTTCTCGTTTCTGTTACGCATTTAAAGTGGGTACGTAGTGAGAACCGTACAACACAATGCCTTGCATGTAGTGCCAAACGATATTGCTTCGCAACATATATTTATTGATGGTAAAAATTATATTTTTCGACATATGGCTAGCAAACGCGAAAGACATGGTTTTTTCCGTTTCAGCTTTTTTCCAGGGCTCAAATTTTTTAAAAATCGTTTTAGTGCCATGACAACGCTGGGGATTCATTTCAACAATGGAATTTTCGGAATATGACGGTGACTTGAGATGGAATTTATATTCTTGGTAACGATGTAATATATAGAATGTTTGGTTTATAAACATGTTTACCTTTATCTATTTTAATTTGTTAATTTATATTAAAAGTTTCGAGAAATTAATATGAGTTCATATTAATTTTTCTGATTTGGATTTGAATGATATTGAAAGTTTGACTTTAATTCGAAGTAGCATAGTTCAGCAGGGACCCATTAAAATACAATTAATTGAAAATCGGTTGCTATCATCATTTCATTTAGAAGAAAGAATAAATTTCCATGAAATAGTTATGAATATATTGTGCAAATATATTCAAAACTATTTGAAAAGTGTTCAGCTATAGAGGGCGTTCTTTCAAGCTGGTTTACCTTGATGAAACGAAAATAAGTTTTTTATGGGGAAAATGTTTTAGATTAAACGTTTATTAAACTAAATTCAATTAAATGTTACCAACCTCGGATTTTTGATATTTAGCTTTTACGTAGCAAATTTTGTGTGCAAATTATACATAATACTCTATTTTTATACATGATAACAACACCTGCACTAAAAGATTCTAACAAAAGCAACCCAAATAAGTGAAAAATAATTTTTAAGAGCATTCACTTTATGTGAATCCTCTCTTATCCGATCTAAATCGTATGATCTAGAATTCAATCTGATTCTTTTCCATTCACCAATAACTAAGAATTATGTCTAAAATGACTAAAAATAATTGTGGTTGTTCTTAAAGGATCAAAAAGAAGATCAAAAGCTACTGAAAACTAAACGAGAATTATATTTGGTTAAAAAGGGATGAATAGGTTGTAAACCGTCAACAACGTGGGCAATCTGCTACGTATATGAATATTATATTCATATTATGAAACGATTTCGGATACTGAGGACGAGACCATTCTTCAAACATTGAAGCGGTAAAAGCACAGTGCGCTTTTAGTGCGAATTTCTAAAAATACAAAAAAAAATTGGCAAGAATGACCAAAGCAAGCATTACTTACAGAAGAACTATATTGCCGCCTATAAAAAATAAAAGCAACATAACATTTAAAAAAATTAGCATGGCTCTCAGAAAGTAGTGGCTTGTATTGGACAAACTTTATATACAATATTGGACAAATAATATGATATTGAAGGCAATAGGAGGGTATAATATTCGTATTTGTGAAAAAAAAATATGCACTTTTAGTAAATTTGTGCATATTTTTGAACAATTTCATAAAAACAATGCACTCTGAATTTCATTTATTGGAAGGTGAAATTATAATGGCAATCTGGATCAGTGGTTCAGCTTCACTGATATTTAGAACCATTGCGTTTTAGGAAAACTTTTCACACTATCTAAATTCACTGTCTATGCGGATTTCCACTTTAGTTCTAGTTCAATGGGTAAGAAAGATTCAAAGAATTCATGAAGAAAATCTGTACAATATTACAGCTTGAGTTCATTATTTTGCTCTACACCTTCCGTTCTATGATTCTTTGAAGAATAGACTTCAAGGCATCGTAGAACAATCATTTTGGTAGCTTTTGCGACGATGAACTTTATATTGAGTAGCAATAAAATTTTGGTAAACCGTCTTTCTATACGAAAAGAAAAGACCTTTATACACGATTTCAATTTTTTATTACTAAATATGTTTTGAATATTAGTTTTGTTTTTTTCAGTGCTACATATGCCGCACATGCTGTTCCACTGAAGATACCTAATGTCCAAAATATATGTTTGATAATTAAAAACTGAATATATATATATTGAGCCTTTTTAAAACAATTTTTTTCGCGATTTAAAAATTCAAATTTATTAATTATCATGAAAGAAATGGAAAATTTCCAGCTGGGAAGCTGGTTGGGTTTATGGTTTAGTATTGTTTGATTATTAAATCTGAGTTTATACTAAATTATTTCTGAGATATGACCACCGCGACAGCATCTAAGGAAGGACATCCTGTCGGTCCAATTTCGCACCAGTTTTTGCAGCATACTTATTAAGTCTTATTAAGCCAATTATGTGGCGAATGTTGGCTTCCAAGTCATCAATAGTTGCTGGTTTATCAGCATAGTCAAATGACTTGATGCATCCTACCAAAAAGTAGTCTAATGATGTCAAATAACATGATCCGGGCGGCCTGTCCACAGGTCCAGGTTTCTTCAGATGGGTTTTTCACCAAAGGTTTAACTCAATAAGGTAATGATTTCACGCGTTGGATGGTATGTTGCGCCACCTAGTTGGCATTGATGTTGGGAATCAAAAAATTACGAATCATTTGTCGGTCGCGACCGTCATTAAAGATCACGTTGGTTCCGTCTTCAGGTTTGAAAAAGAAACGACCGAATATGTCACCGGCATGCAAACCATATAGTGACTTTTTCAAGATGCAATGCGGCTTCAAAAAGCTTTTTGATGATCATCCTCACGCCAAAAACGGCAGTTTTGCTTATTTACGAACCCATTAAGCCAGAAACAAGCATTATCGCTGAACATGATTTGATGGTAAAAATGCGATTCAACCTCCAACTCATTTCAGCCCAATCATCGAACGTACGACGCAAACGATGGTCCAATGCCTTCAATTGCTGCACTAATTGCATCCTATAGAAATTTAGTTCAAAGTCTTCCTCGAAAATTTTCCATGTAGTGAGAACCGCGTCGAATCGATAAATTTGGATTCAAAGTCACCCTTCGCTCTACAGCAACGGTAGCTGCCTCGGAACGCACTGTACGAGCTCTCGTTGGATAAACACTGTCCAATGGAGTATACGTGGACACAAAACTTTCCATCATATTGCCTGTGAGCTGCTCAGATGAACGATTACGAGCACTATGAATTGGACAAAGCGATCTATAAGTTTGGCGCAGAACGCGAATAATGGGAATAAATTTCCACTTTTGCGAGACGTTTTTCGAAAATGAATCTTTGCATGGTAATTGGCCAAAGTAAATTAAACATAATGTTAAAATGACAGCAAAATTTGACAGTTATAATGACAAACATCCCCATTGATAGCTCTATACCTCTAAAAAAACCTATAGTAATTGTGAACTACAATAACTGGGCTTTGAACCATGTACATGATGTTTCCGCTTCGCTCAACTACCAAAAAAGTCTGTACAGAGTTCAAATTTAGATCATTCGACGTTGAAAAAATGAAATTATTCAATAGTTCCTAAATAAAATTTCATAAAAAATATCGGTTACGTTCTTTTACCTTTTTATAATTTATTCACACAAAAAATTTTAACGAAGTTTTAATTGTTAAAATTTAATAAAAGAGAAAG
Organism: Oxycera nigricornis; assembly: GCA_963942545.1. Taxonomy (NCBI): domain Eukaryota; kingdom Metazoa; phylum Arthropoda; class Insecta; order Diptera; family Stratiomyidae; genus Oxycera; species Oxycera nigricornis. The sequence continues at coordinate 98,815,591 of OZ012659.1, forward strand.
TTTTTGTTAGTAAGCAACTATAGAATCTTTACATTTTATTTTATGAAAATGTCTAAATGTGAAGTGAAGTGAATTTTATAAAATTCAATTTTCATTGTACCTTCAACAAGCAACAATGCTCAATTATTATATCACACCAGATTGTAGAAAAAACATTAGCTACAACAAATTGGTATTCTGATAAGCATAGCTACAATTTCATTGACCAAAACCTTTTAAAGAATTTACATTTTATCTACACGCAACTGAATGTTCGGTGGCTTAACAATTCAGCTAGCCAATACATTATTCTTTGCACATGAGCTATCTTTCCATAAATTTAAAATTAACTTCCATGGCCGAGAATCTTGAGCTTGTCTCTTGAGTCCGCATCTATATTTGCATCTTCGAATGGATACCCACCAAGAGCATCCGGGAAAATCCTTATGGAATTCCTTGCACAGATTTGATTTTCTTTCAAATTTACTTGCATTTTTCTAAGCACTATACTTTTGCATATTCTTATCCGTTTCGAAAAATACACCAAAAGTAGACAAGCTTGTAACTTTGCAGTCAATATCTTTTCAAAGGTAGACTCCATTTTTATGTCTTTGATCTTATCTTACCGCATGCATAAAATATTGTTTGATAGTTTTGTATCAACGACTGGAAATATTAAATTTTTCATGTAAGGTAAGTAAGCAAGGATAGCGTTACAGGATATGCTGTCATACAATGAAATAATGATATTGATTATGGTATTTTTTATGTAAGATAAATTTGAGTAAAATGCATCAATTAAATTGACTAAAATAGTGACGTTCAAACTGGGTTATTTCTCGTCTATTTTTGTAGGTCTTTCAATGCACATTTATGTACGATTATTTTAGGATATTTGTTGTTTCTGTTTCAGTTTTTATATTTTTAAATAGCTTTCTGAAAACTACGCATTATTTATGTGCATAATGGATGAATACCGTCGAATACATTTTTTTAAAACACAATACGTTTTATTCTATACCTTTGCATCGCACCTGAAATTATTTGATATAGTGTTTTTTTTTTGCTATTTATAATATTTTGCATACTACGCACTATTTAAGGGAAGTTCAACCATTTTTTTATCATAATCTCTTATTGTACATGATTCGTGCAATCAATAATTTTCATTTTGTGTTTGATGGTGAATGTTAACTTCCTTAGCGATGCGATGTTTGCTTTCATGTTCGCCTTGCACCACTTTTTGCATCATTTTAACGACTTTTCCAGTGATTGGCCGGCCAAGGCGGGGTCCATCCTTAACATTAAAATTTTCAGAACGAAATCATCATCATAAACTGCACATATTTTTTTTCAGCCTGCGTTGCATTCTTCTGTTCTTTTAAATAGAATTTCAAAGTGTGATGAATTTATTCTTTGTTTTCATTCATTTTCAATATGGAATCGCTTTTCACTGAACAAACCAATATTAATTTTTCTCTCTATGGTAATCTATTAAATACAAAAATGACATGTCTATTTAAAAAAAATTAAAGAACTGTATTACTTTACAGCCTATTCTATTGCCAAAAACGGCAGAAACTTTTTAGATTACCCAATATAAAAAAGAAACATTAAATCTTATAAATGTAAGTATTGACTATGATTATAATAATACTAACATTGTGGTGATAAAGCGAACAATTCCCAAAAAATCAATTATCGCTGAAGATCCAAAAATTCATTTGAGCTACTTTTAGGGTTCCAAATTTGCTGATACTAACGTCATTAGATGTAGTGAATGCTAGATTATTATTTCAGATTAGATACAGTCCAATTTTACACTGAGGCAAGAAGACAAAAATAACTGGATTCTAGGAACAAATACTATATGACCATCCGGCAAAGATTTCGCTTCGAGCACAGCCATCCAAAATTATGGAATTGTTAAACAATTACGTCCCTAGTATCTACTATATGCCAAAATTACTTAGCATCATAGCATTTATGGCTAGCCACGTTGGGCATCATCTTGGTTTATTGCTTTTTGCCAAGTTGGCTATGAAGCCGCGTAGAAGCCGCAGGATTGGTTCGAGGAACAAAAAATGATCCTACCGTCAACTATGGTTTTGCTTCGATTACAACAGCTTTTAATAGTCCAACCTTTCAACAATGAATTTTTAGTATAATTTACATACCTAAATGAACCAACAATTTACTGATTTCTGAAAATAAATGTATTTGTAGTTGAACATTGAACAATTACATCCACAATTATTCAAAAAAAAACAATACCGACCGGGGATCGAACACACGATCTTACGATCGCGAGCTAGTCGCTACACTGCACCGCTTCTATCAGATACAAAAACTTACTAATCCATAAGCGACGCTAAAAACTTTAGAAGTGTTTATCTCAAAAACGGAAGGGGGTGTTGCAGTCTGTCTAATATTTTAAGAATCGAATATCCTTGACGTCTGCTACTTATGTGCCAAATTTCATCCAGATCTGAGAGGACGATTCTCTTTGTAAGTGAAAGATGATGACTGCATGGCTAAGCCACTAACCTACACTTTAGCGCATGTGATTGTTTCCACTTGGATACATTACAAGTTTCCACAGAACGAAGACCATAAATGCATACGTCTGAAGTTTGTCTTTTTTAAAACTACATTTTACCGGTAAATACTATAGCTTATTATGTTTCATTGCGTACGGCATTCAGGATGTACCTACATGTTTTTGGCATTGACACATATGTTTCTGAAACTACGGCACTTTTTACCACTGTTTTTTCCGTAGATATTTTCTACCCTTATTGGGTTCATTATAAAAAACGTTTAATCAGTAACCAATTCGCAGTGAAATGGTGCATTTTTTTCTTCTAATTATGCTTTGTATCTTAATTAAAAGACAACATTTTTAAGGTACGGTTGATCCTACTTTTCTGGTCAGCATTCAACGTGTTAAGAACTGCCTAACGAAATTTTCTTAAATTTTACATAACTTGTGTCGAGCATAAGTAATTGTTATCGCCTCTTCAACAAACAATATGTTTTGTTTCCGTTGCAAGAGGATAATACAAAAGCTCTCATTTCTTGAGCATACACTTGATCCTCATTGCAATAATAAACACGCGTAGGTATATCTTATATCTGTTCAGCATTTCACAACACTCGTACTCATCATAATCATCAGCCGCATCATCATAAGAAGCATCGTTATATACTTCACTATCTCGATCTGACTTCTTGCTGCCTGGATGCCACTCTTCATCTTCAAGGACTTTATTCCATCTATTTGCGAACAAGATATTTCCGCACTTAAGACTTTAGAAACGGATTTTAATCTCTCTCAAGTGGTAACGAAAAGAAACAATCTCAAGTACTATTGTGCTTTTCTTTGAATTCCATCGTTCAAATATTAAATGAGCTCCTAATAAGTTGCCGGCGAACTTAGGTGATGCCGATGGTGGGTACTAGAGTCAGCACAATATGCCAAAATGGAAGGCGGTAGATTGGAGGCAAGTACCAGCTTTTACAACGTTTTCTAGCTCACCAATTAGCAAATAATCGCTTCTTGTAAATCCTTCACAAGCTTCAGGTACAACATGAAGTTGGGGTTGCCAGCTGAAGTAATTTCGAACAATACAATACAATAGGAATATTGTTGGAAATTGATTTATTTAAACATTTTTTAAAAATAAACTTTGGAAAACAATTCATTTTCAAATATATTTTTTTCGATATCTTCTACGATGAAATTTTCAGTGCCAATAAGGCAAGCAATTAGTTATTAGAGAATAAAATTGAAGCAATTAAACAACTGCGTAATATGACGATGAATAGATCATCTTAAGCGAGCTTTAAACAGCTTAAAGTGAGTATTTTCTTCAAGCTTTAATCAATAATTTCTCTTGATGCATGTGAAAAAAAATTGCATTAAAATCGGCTTCTTTGTGTATTAAACAACCATTATGGTTTTATTCAGTTGAAATTATCAAGACTGTACTGTATTTCAAAATCTTTAACCATTGAAATTCAAATTTAATTCAATTCTATTTCAATTAAATCCCATCTTTGTGATTATGATATGCGTACTCAATTTTCATTCTACGACGTCTACCTGCATCGTATACTGAGGATAATTGAGGATCTTTAAGGGAGGGCAGGCCTAAGTATATCCTTGAATAATTCTCGCCTCTGGTGAGAAATCTTCGTGGTATCTTATTTAAAACCGGGTTCTAGGTTGGCTCATGGCTTCGTATGCACTAAAGGCCAATTTAAGTACATCGTACTAGCTTTTAGGATATTAACATAAAAATAAAAATCTGTAACTAAGAGCAGAAAATAACCATTTGAATCATAACTTAGTTTACATCACATTTCATATTCTGATTTGTGTTAGAAATTCTTTGCATTATTTCAGGTTTGCGGTAACTTGTATTACGTCACTTTGTATACAAAATATGATTGAAACGATCGTTTTGATGATATGAATTAATTATACCAAATTTTGGACGCATGCAAATATGTACAGTAAAAATTATATACCAAGTTGGTTAATCATTTTTTATGCTACTTGAATTTTTTATCCATGTCGTCACTAAAACCTTCTCCAAATTGTTTGCATCTTTCTCAAGCAATTTGAAATTTCTTTTAATATGGTTAACTCTTTTTCGGGCAATATTAACTACTAATTTCGGTTTTGAAATAATTAAAAGTGACTCGATGATACTCTTACATCACTAACAATAAATTTGATCTCCAAAAATGCATCTCATCACTTTTTTGGATGGTGGTATTATAGTTGCAATGCTCTATTTCGCAATGGTTTTTAGACAAAAATGTTGCCAGTACCCGCTTTCAAGTTTTATTTAAGGGGACATACACACCTAGAATGTCCAAATGAAGTCGTTTTTGTGTACGTACGTACGTTCGTGCACAGTTTTTTCTACGAGCATAGCTCACGTGAACAAAGTTGTATCGAATTTGTTGAGGTGTCAATCGAAGCGTCTTTGCAATCTTAGGAGCTGATTAGTTTTTGGGACACTTCGGTCGGGGGTGTTTGCTGTTTCGCCCCTTTGAAGGTCATTTCTGTCATGTATTATATCTCGCGAACCAAACATACGATTTGCATGGTGTCAATCGACGCGTATTAACATTTGTGTGAATCTATCAAATTTTGAAAAAAATCGTTGGCACCGTTTTTTTAATTTGAGAAAAAAATTGCAAAAAATTAGGATTTTTTTAAACAATAAATTTTTAACCTAATTTACGAAAGACAGTATTCAATTTTTATAAAATTTATATATTTCAAGCAGTGTTTGTAAAAACAACATCAAAACTTTTTCTCATGATTACGTAAAAAATTAAATAAAAAATAAAAAATCATTAACAGGCATCATGATCTTCAAGGTCATTTCTGTCATGCGTTATAAATTTCTCGCGAACCAAACATACGATTTGCATGGTTAAGGTATCAATCGACGCGTATTAACATTTGTGTGAATCTATCAAATTTTAGTAAAAATCGTTGGAGCCGTTTTTAATTTAAGGAAAAAAAGTGCAAAAAATTAGGTTTTTTTATAAACAATAAATTTTTAACCTGATTCACGAAAGACAGTATTCAATTTTTATAAAATTCATATACTTCAAGCAGTGTTTGTAAAAACATCATCAAAACTTTTTCTCATGATAACAAAACACATTCAAAAATGTGGTCTCAGTGCGACCCTTGAGGCCCACACGACTAACTTCCCAGTGGGGTGAATAAAAAAGCTATAATTTGTTTTTATTAGTAATTACTATTATTGATAATTACTATTCATAAACATTATTATTCTAAATTAATATAATTACTTTTATTATTTTTATCAATTTTTTATCTAATCATAAAAGCTTTGGTAGAGGAAGACGTCTCCACCACCTGATCATCCTCTACCAAAGCCTAGGCAACCTCGTCCTCCTCGTCCTCGTCTTCCTTCTTGTCCTCCTTTTCGTCCTCAACCTCGTTCTCCATCTCGGCCTCGGAATCCACAACTATTATTGAGGGTATTTAATTATTATTTACACTAATCATTCGTTATTAAGAATGTTTGACCGTTACTGAATAATTATAATTCACTTTATATATACAATATCAAATTATAACTAATATTATTTGATTGTTATTAACAATATTAAATTATTTATAACAATATCCAATTATTAACTGCATTAGCATCTCTACTCTCATTCACCCAAACCTGATAATATAAGTTTGGAATTTTATAAAATAATCTTTTTTTCTAAATAACATTTTTTTACAAATTTGATCACAATTTTGCTAAAACGCACAATAATAACAACATAACTATGAAGGCTTTGGTATCTGCACGAGTTAATAGTGCGTATCAACAGTTTAAAAATAAGCAATTTTAGTCGTTTTTTCAGTTTTTTCATGCTAAATAAAAAACGGCCAAACCGATTTTGCTGAAAAGTCATTCAGTTTTAAGTTACGTAATTACCCGTCAAATGAAACCGGTCCCACGTCAATCCGATCTTTGGTTCTTGAGATAATCGAGACGAAAAATTATTCCGAACGCACATACGAACATACACACATACGTACTTACACACTCACAGACATCACTCTAAAAACGATGGATTTGGATTCTAGAGACCTTAAAACGTGGAGATATGTCAAAATTTGGGATTCGCAAAATCGACCCCATTACAATAACTTCCCATTGGGAACTGGGAAGTTAATAAAAAATAAAAAATCAATAAAAGTTATCATGATCTTCAAAATCATTTCTTCCATTCACTATATTTCACGAACCAGATATAATATTTGCATCATTAAGGTGTCAATCGACGTGTTTTAAAATCTCTTTGATTATTTTAACATTATAAAGATCCGTTTAAGCGTTTTTTTTTAATTTAATAGGAAAAAATGAGAAAACTTAGGGTTTTTTTCATAAAAAATATTTTTTTAGCCTGATTTGCACAACACAGTAATAAATGTTTATAAAATTTATACATTCCTATCAGTTTTTGAAGAGAAACCAGCACAACTTTTCTCATGATTCTGAAAAAAAATTCAATTAAAAATAAAAAATCATTCAAAGTTACCGTATGAAAGGGGTTCTTCCGATTGTTATTACCTTATATCTTTTATTCTAAAGACTTTGTTGTAAAGTCAATCAAAGTTTTAAAATGTTTGGATAATTTGAGCAGATTTTCAATAGTTTTTGCAGTCTTTTAATTAAAAAAATGCGGCTTAAATTTTGAAAACCATCAAAATTTCAATCAAATTTGCATTTGTGGTAATCAATCATCATCACCCATCCACCAAAAGCCTTACATAATCAGTGGATGCTCCCGTAGATGATATGATTAATATTAACTCATTCCTGTTACTGCTATGAATACCTCTCATTATTATTATTTAAAGTAGTATTATTTTCAAAATTATTATAGTGTTTAATATTTTTAATGTTTATGTAGATATTACTGGGAAGTTGACCGTGTAGACCTCAATGGTCGCACTTCGCGGCTTGTTTGTTCATACGAATAGAGAACGATAACTTTTAAAAAGAAACATGAGGCGATTTACGAAAAATATTCAGTGTCACTAAATAATTTTAATTCCTCAATAAATTTTCTTTTGTGCTTACGTCGCGGCAACTCGCGGTTTTAAATGAAAATAATCTGAAACTTCATGTTGGTATAAACGATACCAAAATAAGCATGAAAGTAACAGCCAAGCTTCGATCTTTTGTTGAAAAAACAATATATATTTTTTAACAATCTTCTCACCCCAGCAAACTTAGCTGGTAAACTGGACTCGGTGTACGGCACGAATACTAAGTAATATAGCAAAAAACGCCATCGTTATGAAATAATAATCTTTTTGTAAGATTTTTTTTCGCCAGAAAATCCCAACAAGTTGTTATTTCGACTTTAACACATTCTGTGCTTACTTTCTTTTATATTCATTTTCCTACTCTTACCTGAGCCAATGACGTTTTGTAATGGCAGTGTGACAACAAATGGCGTCATATTGATCAGCAATCCAAACAATCAGTATTATATAGAAGGCGGTTGTTGTGTCGTTGAAGAATTCCGACATTATGGCTTCCATTCCTGGAAAGAACAAACAAAATAAAATAAGGGAAGAAAAAACTGTCGTAAAAAATAATATTCAGTGAAAAAGAAAATTGAGTCGTTTTCCTTTCAATGAAACGAATCTTTGTGTTACTTTTCTGCTTTTTTTTTGACTGTAACTTTCAATAGGTGGTCTATAACGCTATAAGTACACAATATACTTATGTTCTGAGTAATGAATGAAAATAGTTTTTGACAAGCACTTATCCTTAGAACTTAATATTTTGTAAAACAACAAAATGAACTTTTTGTTTTTTGCAATGCATTTTAAATGTTACGTTATTTATTTTAAGAGAAACAGAATCAAATTCGTGTTGTTGACAACATAGTTCTAAGATAATTGAAAAAAAATCGTGTTGTTGCTTGAGCGGCGTGTACAAAACACTGAAGAAGGTTGCAAGTAGCAACCGAAATACGTATTTGAGGAAATACATAATATTTTTGGTGAAAAGCAACAACATGACTTTTTTCAATAATCTTAAAACACCACCAAAAGACGCTCAAAACACCCAAATAAAACAAAGTTCTGTTTTACTGGAAAGTTTTTCACTTTAAAGAATTTTAGACTCCAGATATTCGGAAGGAAGTGCTTTAGAAAACAAACGATTTGATGAAATCAATAACATAAAGTATTCTCCTTGAATGCTTATTCACAGGGACAATACTCTATATCTGAAAAGTTCATGAATGCACTCAATCACAAAATGCAAGACCTGAAAACAATGGAAACTAAAGAAAATCAACAAAATTAGCTCACAGTACCAACACAGACTTTTTATTATCAATATCATAATAAACTTATCGGATAAGTGTGTATACTTATGCAATTTTGACTGAAGTTAAACTAGAAATGCTTTTAAAGTCATCTCGTTTTGAGTAAAAATATATATCAGAACAATCAGCTCCAGAACTCTTGATTGTAATGTCTGAAGTATCAAGAGTCATAACATGCATGACTAATTATGCATGTGATGACTCTTGATATATTTTTTTGGATTCATTTATCCTAGCCGGAAATTGCTAGCAGAACTTTAAAAGCTGCCAAGTCAAGTCAGTCAGTCGGTTCGCATCAGCATTACTGTCCTTCTTTTATTTAACCGATTCAAAGGTTATAAAGAATAATAAGTCGGAATGAAAAAAAAATGTTTTATGCTGAACAGTTTGTTTGAGATTTTTTTCAGGATGCATGGCATTTTCACCCACGGCGTCACTGCTTCTGATAGTTTAACGTTATTTGCTTTTCCGTGAAAAACAACAGAATAATAGACAGGAACAGCCCAATCGTCTTTGTGGTCTTTTGTTGTTTGATTTATTACTACGAAAATCAAATGAAATACAACGACGATACAGTCCTACGAAATCGACGGAATGCACTTTGGAATGGAGTTTTTCTTAAAAATATTACAAATTGATTGCTACTGAACATATTTACGATATTCGGGAAGATAATCGATTGAAAAGGAAATTTTCATTGATGAGAATGACATTGGTATTGATTTTTGTGAGAAAAAAATTCAATAATACTCGTAATATGTCAATTTTTTGTGCTCATGTGCATTTGAAATAAAATTTATTGCATTTCAGATGGAGTTCGACCAATATCAATCAAATTGTTTAGCACGTGCAGAGCAGAAACTAATAACACTCGAATTGCACCGACGCTAATCATTGTCCATGGTGATGAATTCTGTCATCATCAATTTTGCTATGAATTTATAAACTGAAACGAAAATGTGAAATTCTGAATTTTTCGTTCTAGTTATCTTTAATTATATTTGTAAAAAATGTTGCAATAAATTGCTGTCAGACGACTGTTGGTACGCTTCCTTTGGTCCTAACATATTTGGAGTCATTTTCATTGATGAAAAATCATTGGTATGGTTTTTGAAATTCAGACATTCATTTTTCGTTCTTAACAAAGTTCTTACATAAATTTTCAATCTAGCGACGGTATACTTTTGATTTATCAAGAAATTTTTGTGTTTTTTACCCCAGAAAATAAACCAAACATATTATGATGATGGATGATGTTCATGAGACGATTGTAGGTACATGAAGGAATCATGGATAATTCCTAGAAAATGTGCTTAGCTACTAGATACATATGTTTTTACAATAATAATACTAGAATCGATTTTAGGGGAAACATAAATTTTGCTATTTAATGTAGAATAATTGAAATGCTCCCTAAATTTTGGATTTACACCTGTGTGCAAAATAATAGCAGTATCTGTAAATTTGAAAAAATTTCAAACACAACCAATTTCGTTGTAAGGAACAATATAAAATGTATTCATAAATGTGGCAATACAAAAATAAAGAAGACAACAAAATGCCTCAAATTTCATAATTTTGATAAGCACGTTTGAAATGAGATGTGTAAAAAAATAGCAGTTTTTCATAATGATGCCAAAACGTATATTTCAATGAGGGAAAGTAGCAATATTAAATTTCTAAATTAATAGCCCTTGTTGGCTATTACTTTAATACATAGACGTGGCATTGACTCTACCAAACTTTGACATCGTTCCGTGGTAATAGCATTCCATGCAGACTACATTAGCCGCCAAAGATCATTCACTGTTTTCGGCTTTGCTTGAAAAACAGCCTGCTTAACATCAGTCCATAAGTTCTTTATGAGGTCGGGAGATTGAGCTGGCCAGTCCATAACGTCTATCCTATTGGTCGAAAACCAAGTCTTGGCTAAGCGCTTGATGTCTTTAGGATCGTTATCTTGCATAAGGACCAATTTCAGGGGCTTACCTTCTTCCGCAAAAGGTAACATAACATTTTCCAATATGCCTCCGTAAATTTTGGCGTCCACCGTGGGTTTGATCCAAAATATGGGGCCGTAAAATGAAAACCAGCCCCAAACATTGATTTTTGCCCCTGTATGCTTAACTGTCTTCGTGGTATACCGTGGATCATGAGAAGCATTTGGCGGTTTTCTTATGTGTTGTTTCCTTCCCGGACAGCCAAATAATACAACTTTTGATTCATCAGTCCAAAGGATATTCCTCCATTTGGAAGCAGGCCAGTCCTTATGATCTCATGCAAACTTTAACCTGTCTCGAACGTATCTTTCTTTTAATACTGGTGTTTTCCTCGGACTTCTACCTTTTAATTTGGCAATAATAAGGATTCTTCTGATTGTACAAGTGTTGACATCCAACTTGAGTTGCTGTTTTATACACGTTGATGTCAAAAAGGGCCTTTTCGTACAAGTTGAACAATATTTATCAATCAAGGATATCATTTTTTGTTCAATAAAATTTATTGCATTTCAAATTGAATTCGACAAAAAGAAAAACAAATTCGCCAGGACGTGCAGAGCAAAAACTAATAACACAAGAATTGCATCGACGCCAATGATTGTCCATGGCGATGAGTTCTGTCATCGTCAATTTTATTATGAATTTACAAACTGAAAAAATGTGAGATTCGAAATTTTTCATTCCCGTCATCTTTGATTATATTTCAGAATAAAAATTGGAATAAATTGTTCTCAGACGACTGTTGGTTTGCTACAGTTAGTACCCACTTATTTGGGATGTTGTAAAGAAATATTTGAACAAACAAAAGTGTGTGCGTTATTAATACTTGTATTTTGAAATAGGTTCAACAGTTCACAATCCTTCGACTTTTCTAAAATAACATTTTTTTAACTATGAATATGAAGAAAATGAGCAAGTAAATTTAGGATGAATGAGAGAATAGAGAATCATTTATAGATTAGAATTTTAACAAAAGTTTACATTTGAGAACAAACAAAGATAGCAGCAATGATTACCGACTTATACTTTGAACGAAGAACATTTTTATAGGAAACTTTAAAGTTGAATATTAAAAAATAAATTCTTCGATCTTTTGAATAATATTCCGTAAAAAAATCTATGCGAAGATTCAAATTAGTTTCAATTTAACAGCAACTTTTGTTTTATACTTGAGGCATTTTGTGGCAAATCAGCTGAATTCATTTTTTATGAAAACAAATTTCTTGATTTTCTTGTTACAAAATCTAAGGTTCATTCTAGAACCTACGCATTTAGTTTTGCAATTTGCGCAATTCCATTGAATAATATTTTCAAAAGTGCGTATCATATCAAAAACATTTCATTTGAAGCTTTCTTAAAATGTGAATTGTTGATGAAGACAATTTCATTTTAAAAAAAATAACACAAAAATTCAACGTGAGGAGCAAAGGTACTTAATCTACTATTGTGTGTGATAAAAAAAGTATTTTTTATAACATTTTAATAATAGTAATTGTTGATTTTTATGTCATTTTTACACGTCATCAACAAACATACTACACCAAGAATTTTCTTTCATTTTTGTGAAGAAAATGCATTTATTAATATTAGTAAGCAAACACAAGTTTTTTGGAAAAAACTTCGAATTTAGCATCGAAACCAAATCTATGTGAAAAAATTAAATCAATTTTAAAAAACTAAAGGTGTTATAAAAACCAAGAGCATACCAAACCAGTTTTCACCTTCTTTCAAACAATCCCTAACCAATCCAGGTAAATTAAAATGCTTAGCAGTGAGACGTTTTTCGCGCCTCCTGTATTTTTTCAAAAAAAAAATTATACAAAATATAGTATGAAAGCTAAATATGTGATATGAAGTAAAAAATATTGTAAAAAAATCCTGATTTAGGGTCCTATAAAAATTATATCTTTGAGAGTGACGAAAATTTTTGACAAACATTTGAAACATTTTCCTGAAGGCTCCGAATAAGAGCCTTCAACCTGAGCCTGTGAAGCGGAGATAACAAAATTTCAACTAATTTTTATTTTTAGAATTTGTGGTCGCTGGTTCATGCCATTTGTAAATCCTGACGAATGACTTAGGATCATACAAAAAAAAGATCATTGCAAGTTTTCTATTTTTTTCTCGTGTTCTGTACCAAGCAGACTGAGTTCCAGAAGCTAAAAGTGTTTAGCATTTAATCTAGACTTTGACAAGTTTAGCAGCTTTTTTTTGAAAGACCTGAGTCTAAAATTAGAATTTAAATCTAATTGAGTAAATAGCTGTGTCTGGTTCCAGCATTTTCATCACGTTTCAACGTTGGCTATTGTCATCAGACAATGTTAAACTTAAATTTGAAACTAAACACGTAGTTGGTATACGAACCTCTGGGCCATGATGAGCTGAGCATTCGGCTGAACCCAGATTCGGATAGAAAAATTTACTTTTATTCCTTGGATTGAAACCTTCAACATTATAACAACAAAACTAACAATCATCAAGGTAGGAAATCGGCTGCATCTAGGAAAAAGCGAAAGGGATTGGTAATCCTTAACCATTTGACCAAAATCAACAGATATTGTGCAACATAAGCAACACATACTGCATTTGGAGTCTAAGATGTAACTTCGATAGTAAATTCAAAGTAAACTTGGATTTTTTTTTAAAAAAAAGTGATATTTTACCATGAGAATTTTACGAATAAAACAAAATACGCCAACACTGTTCCTAAAATTTATTTAGTTTAAAATTTAATGTTACCTGAAAGAAACAGTTTAAATAGTGTTTGACGATTTACTCGTTTTTCAATAATTATCACATATCCTTCTAGAAAAAAACGATTTACATTTCAGATATAAAATTTCACTCAAAAAAAGTAATGCTTTCACACCAAAAAAGGATTGCTTACATCGTTACATATCAAACTCAGCCTCATGGAACAGTTCGTAAAGGTTTAAATTAAATTTATATGAGTATTAAAAAATCGTATGCTACTAAAGTTCTAGCCTTGATAAAACTGAAGGTAACCTAATTTTTTACATATGATATTTTATCTACAGTATAAACTAAAATTTTATAAATAGTTCAAAGGTATATAAAGTTATTATAATAAAAACTCAAGGAAATATTTCATATTACAGAAAGTGAAGGAAGCACTGATATTGAAACTTGTGCTTTTTAGGAGAAATTGTAGGATAATTCTTTCAAGTTTAATGTCACTTCAGTATCGTAGTATCCTCCAAATAAGTTGAGACCTGTAAGCCGAAATTTCTTAACAGAACAGACGAACACTGTGCGGGGTTCCTGGGCAGAATGTGGTGGAAGGAAGTATCAAAGCGGATTAGCTATTTAGAGAGGAATCTCGTAGTGTATATGCGCACGAGACGGTGGATATTGGGCTCCTGATGCAGATACTAAGTCAGGATATAATGGTTTCGACCTATTAGCTAGCATTAAGGTGCTGGAGAAATTTGGGGACATGTTGCACTGCTAGGCTTAGGTGACTCAAATACGACATCAAACGTAGTCGCATACTGTTAGCTCTGGAGAGAGCTTCAAGGAGGAATCTTGTGTGTCTACTGACGGGTCATGTGGCGTGAGGTGAAAATACAACGAGAATTGAGCTCCCAGCTAGCGACCTTTGACGGAGCTGCGTTGACGATGAGCTAGCAACTATTAGAGTGGACTAACTCCTGAAATTCCTTAAGAAATCGAGATGGTTCACGGAATGAGTTAGATGGTTTTTACGTATACAGGACACAATGGACCATGTTACTGACATAATTCAATAAATGAGGAACTCTCAAAATAATTTGTCGAAAGTTTGGAATCCATTACTTATTACCAACGCCTTTTGTTATAGAACATCTTTGATTGCAATGGCGGAAGATTTTGAGATAATTTACTTACAAATAAAATGACCAGTGGTTTATGAACTTAAAATGAGTTCGATCTAATATAATTTAAAACCATTCATCACATTCAATTGAATTGTTCGAGCAAAAAATTCCAGGATTTTCATATATATATATACAATAAATACTTTATATACTTATTCCACTTTTTAATAATATGTCATTTGTTTGGTATATGTCCGCAGTTTTGAAACGACTCCTTGACTATAAAATGCAATTCTTTATCAATGGAGGATATTTCAAGGAGATTTTCCTTTAAGGCATACTTGTCTCTAAAGAGTCGAAAATACTTCCTATATGTAAACAAATGTACATGTACTTTTTCATATTGCAGTAAATGGCATGATTCAATCCTTTGAGACTCGCAAAAGTGTTCAATCCATAAAGTGTAGCACTCCTTTTAGGACTATACATTTGATTGTTTGCCACATCTCACGATCTGATGTATGACTTAAAAATGACACGCGCTATCATATTCCACAGTTTCACCTCATAATTCTTCATTTTCTTGGTTGCGTTTGAAACTTGTTTGCCAGTGATTCCCTATGGATTTGATTCAGTTTAAGTGAACGAGCCGCAAAACCACGACATGGTATATGTGTTTACATTTAGTTCCACGTCACTTATATCAGGATCTGTATTTCACGCTTTCCACTGCATCTATGGATGCAGACTCATTTGTTTATTGAATAAGTGAAACCCAATACATAATTTGACCCCAAATTATTGAGGGTGTCACAATTGAGTGAAACCCACATTTCACATTACACACGTACTCTTCACTTCGCATAGTTGCGGTATACAGCGTGAATGTGTCCTCTTCCTTGAAGAACCGAATTCGATATGTTATCCTGTACGGTTGACGCGATGATATGTGTGATACAGTTTGTTTGAAGACCATTCATTCTGCTGCTTTGCAGGTTTCATGTTTTCCTGATGGTTATTTGTGACGAGGCCAAAAACATAGTGTAACATGTAGATATGGATGGGTCATGGAAGTGAGTTTATTAGTAGTCTACTGCAATGTCAGCGATACTCAATTTAATATAGATATAAGAAGATGATTTTGAAATGTTCAATTTTTACATCATCTTTTTCAATTCTTCGCATTTTAATATCATATTGAAGGCCAAGTTGGCCGCTTATAAAGTCATTGTGTTTGTTTCAAATAAGTTAACTTCTAGCTAAATTTGTACGTGGTGTAGTTTTAAATGTTTGTTGTATTTTTTACTCGATCTGGTTATTTATGGGAAAAAATCAGCTAAATGATTTTAAGTGCGATAATTGCTCTGACATCATTGGAGTAACAACGATCTTCAAAATTGAATGAATGAAAATAATTCAACGGCCTTATTTCGAAAAAAACACCATACTAAACTTGGAAATAGTTTTTCAATGTCTCTCAACGTTATTCTAGCGTAAAACGATCCATTTTTACCAACGAAGGTTTGACAATACATTTCTACAAGTACTTTGTAAAACGTTGCTAGTGTCGAAATAACACGCACTGCAAAAAGACACCGAAAAATGCCACACACAATATTTTAATGAAGTCTTAAAAGTATGTTTAAATTGTTTAACATGTATGTAATTTTGGTACATATTTAACCGACAAGAAATGTTTTTTTACATTTCTAATAAATAATTTTAAAAAAAATTTTTTGAAAAAAATACTACTAAATAAAAAAACTGAAGTTCATTAACGATAATGGTTTTATATTGAATACTTAGTTAATTTAGTCAACTGAAATATACTTTGCAAGGTTTGATAAAAATAAATCTTTCGTGTATGAATTTTTAAGAGTGTGGTTTGATTTTTCAAATTATCATATGACCAAACTAACCCCGCCATTCAGTAGGAAACTTAGGAGACACTAAAATTTGAATGCGGCATTGAGTCTGCAATTATTCACTTTTGTATCTTTTTCACTTTATTGTACCTCGATTCTTGGCTTGCGTACATCAGATTCGTACGCCAAAAAGTGATAGGCACAATATTTTCACATCTCGAATAAAACACACACACACATACACATACAAAGCAGTTTCTTAGAAAATTATTCTTATCATGCTGTTGTATTTTCTATTGCGACAAGCTCACGTCACTGATATGGAGTAAGATAGATCCAAAATTGGGGATGATGTGTAATGTGGTAGGCGAAAATAAATGGACCCCAAAGGAACTGACATCGGCGTTAACTGGCATTGCATGGATACGATATATGATATGCATATATTCTTGGAAATTTATATCAAGGGATAAGATGACAGTGCTTAAAAAATAGATATAGCTTTTTATGAATCTTAACTATTTACGTCATTTACTGGATGTTTTAAATGATTACTGCTTTTAACTGCAATGTGAGAAGTTGTTCCCCGAAATAATTTTATGAAGATATTATTATATTATGAACTTATTGATATTAGTATGAAATCCCTTAGAATTTTGGATTTTGAAAGCTAGTTTCGTAGCCCAAAGACATGCTGGTTAATGAAAAAAAATCATTGTGAAATAATTTTTGTCCTTGAGAGAAACTACATTTTAGAGACTTTTGCATTGTCGACCTTTTATCAACCTTAAGAAACGTATGATCTATTTTTATTAAATTTACATTTTGAACTTAGCGAAATACATTAATCGCAATATGTAAATGAACTTTAACGTAAATTAACCTTGTATACATTTAACGCTCATTAATTTATAGTGTTTATCTAGCTAATGTACGCATATACAAATAATAAGTAGGAAGATGAAGATAATATGCAACAAATTTCTGGAAGAATCTTTTTCGGTTGAGTTTTTCACTAAATAATGCTTTATTAACTTCCCAGTGTATAGAGAAGTTATTGTAATTGTTCCGAAAATCGAAAACGAAATTTTAAACATATCTTCTTGTTTTAAGGTATTTCGAGTTATTTTATTTTTACTTTTACTTTTATGTATGCGTATGTGCATACGTACGTTGGGATCATTTCTTTCCAGAACGATATTTCACGAAAGCAATAACTCTAACTGACTAGTTTTTGATAGTTCGGCAGTTTTTTTGTTCTGACATATCCAAGATATGTCACGCGTGATGTTTCACGAACGAAACATTGTATAAACGTCGTTTAGGTGTCAATCGAAGCGCGTTAACATTTTAATGAGTCTTTCAATTTAATACAGCCGTTTTTTTTAACTCAATAAAAAACAATGGTGTATTGTTTTTGTATGAATAAGTATTGCAATCATTTTCATTTTCAAAACATTTTACCATTCAACACGTTGACGAAAAATTTCTAACATTTGAAACAGTTTTTTTCATCAAAATAAAAACGGTACTGTGGAAATTATTGAAAATTGTCTCAAATTATACTAGTATTAATGAACTTTAATTGACATAACAACAATATCTATGGAATAAGAGACCTCAGGTTATATTATTCGCATGAACCCTTTTTACATAATAACTTTTATTGAATTTTTTTATTTTTAATTTTTTTTTTTGGAATCATGTAAAAAAGTTTTACTGGTTTTTTTATAGAAACTGTTAAGAATATATTAATTTTATAAATATTGATTGATTTTTATGAAAAAATCTTATTTTTTTTTATTAAATTATCAAAGGCTTCACCATTTTTAAAAAAAATTGAAAGAATCATGCAAATGCTAACATGCGTATATGCAAATCTTATATTTGGTTCGCGAGATATAGTGCATGACAAAAAAGACCTTGGAGGAATCAAGACAAAAAAAACACAGTACCGAAATTTCTCAAAAACTAATCAGCTCTTAAGATTTTAAAGACGCTTCGATTGACACCTTAATGAAGTCGATACGGGAATTATACTCGTAGAGAAAACTGTCCCCGAACGTACGCACGTATGTACTTCCATACACACACACATACAGATTTCTTTCTAAAAACCCTTTAAATATACTCTAAAGACCACAAAACGTAAATATATGTTGAAAATTTCAATTTCGATTTTCGAGACCATTACAAGAACTATACTGGGAAGTTAATAAATTTTCACTTCTGGGAATCAATGCATCACGTAATTTAAAATTAAAAACTTTCTCGTAGTTAAAAAAAAGCATCTTTATAAAAATAATAAACCATTAATAGTTATACTGAATAAGGAATCGATACGAACAATATTACATAGCTTCACTTACTCGGATGATGTGGTTGTGTTATTGATGAAAGCGTATTATCATTTGTAAGGCTTCGTAAACTTTTTTAAATTTAATTAAGTGCAACCATTTTTTTGGTTTAATAAACAAAAAAAGAAAAATAATACCGACATTTTTTCTGCAAGCTTATTTGCACTTGAAGTAATCAATGCATCAGAAGATCACATGCTTTAAAAAGTACTTAGAAAACAAAACAAAACAGTTTTTTATGATAACAAAAATATTTATACAAAAACACACTAAAACTAAATATTTAATTTATTGATTTTATTATTTTTAATATTTATGTAAACATTACTAGAAAGTGGTTGATGTGGAGCTCAAGCGTCGCCTCACGGCTTATTTTGAACAACGTTTTTAACTGATGTTTATGATCTTTGGAGGATTAATTCTACTACTTTTCTTTGATGACGTATGCATGTATGTACAAGGTGTGTTCAAAAAGTAAGGTGACTTTTCAAATTTCGCGGGCAACATACATTCGATTATCGATTATCGATTTTTTTTATTTTTTTATGTTGGTACACTCGTCACGAACATATATTTACAGTTTCAGCTATATAATATGTTTAGTTTGTGTGTGAGAGGCATAACGGTTAGGAGTGTTTTGCGTGCTCGGCGATTTTTTGGTATCGAAAAAAGTGGATCAAAGAATTTGCATCAAATTTTGTGTAAAAAATGAAATTAAGTGCTCCAAAACACTTGAAATGTTGCATACGATGAAACTGTTTTGAGTAAAAAAAATGTTTACAAGTGGTACAAACTCTTCCAAGATGGTCGGGAAGATGCCAATGACGAGCCTCGCTATGGACGCCCAAGCACGTCAACAACAGATGAACACGTGAAGAAAATTGTTTAGGAAAACCAACGAATAACTATCAGAGAAATTGCTGAGGATGTTGGCATATCGGTTGATTCGTGCCATGAAATTTTTTCGAACGTTTCGGGCATGAGAAGTGTGTCAGCGAAGTTTTCTCCGAAACTGCTTGATTTTGACCAAAACAATCGTCGCATGAGCATCGCTCATGAGCTGTTGACAGACGTCAATGATGATCCTGATTTGCTCAAAAGGGGCATAACTGGTAACGAATCATGGATGATATCAAATCAAAGGACGGAGATTTGCAACGATTGAGGAGATAAAGACTGCACCACAGGAAGAGCTCAAGGCTATATCGAAAAGTGCTTATGGGCGTTGGCACAAGTGTATTGTATTTGAGGGGGAATGCTTTGAAGGGGACCACATAAATATTGACTTATTAAATACATATTTTTTACTAAAAATACAGATAAATAAGTCACCTTACTTTTTGAACACACCTCGTATGACAAAAAATTCACGTCATTTTTACCTCTAGTAGTGATTACTTATTACTATACCATTTACCCTATAACTATTTCAAAGTTGAACTTAGACGTGAATCATGATTTTAACTTCGTTTTGAGACCTGATAAACTTCATAGATTCGAAAAACTCTGCATAAAATGAAGACAACTGCGAAAAATAATGATTTTCAAGGATTAAAAAAATCGTCGTTTTCATAATTCACTGCAAAACTATGAGTATCAATCGCAAATCATAACATAACATCACCTGTTCGTAGCGAAACTTCTTAATAGACTTATCAAATCCCAAAACAATAAAGGGAAAAAACACATTCTAGCAATTATGAAATAAATTTTAGCACCATTGTTAACTCTACAGAGAAAAGACAAACTAAAACAGCTAGGCCAAATATTTATCACAAGTTAATCAAAAGTCATAATTCTGTTAGGGCTTAGTCACCTTCCACAATAAGACCTGAAAAAGGTTATAATGGCAAATGTGAGAATCAGATGAGATTGTGGGTTCAGTCTTACTGAAAGAATTTTTTATGTCGTATTAATCATAATTTCTTCACGTAACTTCCAGAAATACAATAATAGTATTACCAAAACTTGTATTGATTTCTGTTTGCCAAATCATTCTCAAATGGGATTTGCTTTCAAGCGAACAACCATTTTAAAGTATAATTCCCTTTTATTCAATGCATAATTGGTTACAAACTCCCAGATTCATACTGGAACCTACTGTAAATCCTTTTTACATAGCCATTGATATGGGAATCTGGTCCGGAGTCTGCTCGACATGTCCGTAGTGATGGTATTATCATTGCTGCTGTTGAAAAGGGGTTATGACATCAAGAACCCGAATTATGCATTCAAATAGAGTATATGAAGCTCGTCTAGAATTGAATGTGGTTCATCTAGTGCAATAATACATATTATTTATGTGAATAGCATTTAATCTTGCTTGGCTTCACGACACGTTTCCACGTGACATGGTTGATATATTAATTACAAACCATTGATTGATTTATTACCACGTAATTAAGTCAAAGAGCAATGATTCGTTTTTGAAATTGCTTCTTAAGCTGTCGATGGTGGCTGTTAGTTGATATATTTTCATTTCGGTTATTTGCTAAGAAGAAATGATGTTCTAATCATGATGTGGAATATTTCAATGCTAACAGTAGTATTTCGATTATTCTGAAGATATATTACAGATACGTTTGTCATTAGCACTGGATTTATGCTTTAGAAACATTTCCTACTTATAAACTTAGCGAAATGACGTATTCGTTATGTATATCTTGTCGTAACGTAAATTCTATTTTAAGCGTACAAGAAATGTATGACTTTAAAGTTAATTATGTAATACATATGAAGAAAACTGACATTTATTCTGTTGTAAACTGTATTAACTAAGGAATTTTAATTTCAGCTCATAATCCATGATTGCATTGTGATAATTTCTGCAGGTTATGCGAAGAAAATATTATTTTTATTTTAACAAAAAGTTCTCCCAGTAAGATTCTGTGATATTTGTCATTGTAACCGTTTTATTGTTTTGACCCTTATCGTGAGAAATGTCTAAGAACATAGAGAATTATGACTTCCAATTAACTTCGTATAAATTTTTCTCTGGCATTTTTAATTGGACTAGCTGATTGTAAATTATTTTATCTTATTTTAATTTCAAAATAAATCTCATAGGAATAAAGTACGGATAACGGAAAGTGGAAATTTATTTCCGAAATTCGCTTTCTGTGCATCAAACTTCATCCAATTTATGGTGCTCATAATCGTTCATCTGAGCAGCTCATACGTAATACGATGGAAAGATTTATGTCCACGTATACTCTATTGAAAAATGTTCATCCAACACGAGCACGTATCGTGCGTACCGAGGATCCAAACTCATCGATTCGACGCCGTTCTCTACAACTTGGCATCTGTCCGTAGTGAACGGACAGATGAAAATGTTGAGGAAAGAATTTAAACTGAAGCAGATCCAATTAGTGCAGCAATTCGCAGCCATTGGACCATCTTTTGCGTCGCACGTTCGGTGAATGAACTGAGAATGAGTTGGAAATTGAACCGCATTTTTTACCGTCAAATCATTTTCAGCGGTGAGGCTCATTTCTGGCTTACTTGCTTAATGGGTTCGTAAATAAGCAAAATTACCGTTTTTGGTGTGAGGATAATCTTAGGAAGACTCGGAAAGCTTCATTACATCCCGAAAAAGTCACTGTATGGTTCGGTTTGCATGCGGGCATCATAATGGCTCCTTTTCTCAAATCTGAAAACGGAACCAATGTTATCGTTAATAGCAATAGCGATAAATGGTTCGTAATTTTTTGATCACCAACATTAAAGCCAATCGTCTGAGGGACAAATGGTTCTAACAGTATGGCGCACATGCCATACAGCGCGTGAAACCATTACCTTATTGGGCCGAATCTGTGGTAAACGAATCATCCCAAGAAATGGACCTGTGATTGAACTATTTTAAGGCTTGACCAAAAAATGCCTAGGTACAATCCTGAGCACGTATTTACCACATTTAAAACTTCTTTAAATTCGATTGCATGGTATTTTTTAAAGCCACAGATACTTGGGTATTTTAACTCTTTCAGGCTGGGTGGTTAGTAACACTAACCACCTAATTAATTTTTTTTAAATGGAAATACATGCTATCTAACAAACAATGGATGAACTATCCTAAGCTTACGCTTTGTGCTGCATTTAGAGTAATCTATAATTGGTTTTAGTTTTTGCTGATGTGGCTATATTTTTGAATTCAAAAGTTCGTAATTAGTATTTTTCTAACGTGCTCAAAAAATAATTGTGTACAAATTGTAAGTGGGGGATTTTTTCTGTCGATAGAGTTTGATTTCATGGACTTGAATGTGTTTTGCATTTATGTGATATTCAGAAGTATATAGATTTGCGTTTCGAATTTAATTCACCTTAGTGCATTAGTCCTTTTCAGCCATGGTGGTTACCATAGCAACCCCCTTGTTTCTCGAAATCCTTAAACTTAATATTTTATATAATCGTATTTTTAAGTTATTTATACCCTAAATACAAACAAAATAAAAAAAGGAGAACTATTTTATTATTTATTCAGAAGTGTGACTGAAAGACTTCAAGAAAGTACGTTTTACATATTTTGGTACCGACAAGTTCACACGTTATTATTAAAGGGTGAAGTTTTTAAAAGAATCTCTGTCCAAATGATGAAATACAGGTGATGGTTAATCTTTCAGCTATTTTTTAGGTTTACTATATATTTTGCGTATACTATACAAACTGATTTACAAATCAAAAAATAACTACATTAAATTCCTCACTACTCATTCAATGGTTTTCTGCACACTTCTTTAGAAAGATATTGTTTCCATTTTAAAAACAGGGATGTTAATTTGTCCAAAATAATAAACATGAAAACATGGAAAATTTCAATATCGATACATTATACCTGGCAGTGAATCAACAATGAAATTCCACAGAAATTTTCCCCCCATGAACTGTTGCAATGGGAAATTGGTTGGAGTCGTACACAATGTACACATAATAAATTATCTGAACCCAATCCGGCAATTCACACAGAATTCATAAACAGTTTTTAACCTTAATTGGTTTGAATATCATTGTATAAATTAATTATGGTGAACTTGTAAACAATACGTGGTTTTATATAAGAGTTACTGATTTCAATTCGAATCATTATGCACATTATGCATGTGAATTAAGTTGTTAGTGTATGTTTATTTGATTTTAACTTTTAGGATATGATTTAGTGATATTTGATATTTTTATTATTTTGAATTTTAAATTATGCAAATTAAGTTTTAGCTGAAATGAATATGAATCTTCACTTCAGTTAATTTGAGGAACATAAATGAATCTAAATAATGTTAAATGGCAGAATTAATCAACAGATGATACGCGTGATTTGTTATGGCAGGTTGTTTATTTGATCAAAGATTGCTTTAAATGTTTACAATGAATTGCTAAACAAGACTAAATCAAGATAATGTAGAATATAGACTTTAAAAAAAGGGGTTAAGGAAGTTACACTGGAAAGAATTTTGAAAAAATGATTTTTTCATAAATCGTTGGTGCATCTATTTAAGAATATGTCATTAAAATAATATCTCAAAGCTCTGCAGAATACAAAAAATGTCGGCAGTAAAAAACTGGGAAGCAACGCAAAATATACGCAAATAGTTCAAAAGAGGAGCGAGTGATTCTCTCGAAAGAGCGCGCCTCATTGTCCAGTAGAGGTTTAAAAAAACATTGAGAGCCACTAGTAGAAGTTCGGGAGTATTACAAAAGAATCAAAAGGTTACTCTATGCTCCTGGAATAAAAAAAACTAAGCAGTATATCATTGATATCATAAAACGTAGAAACGTTAAACACATTTTTTTGAAACAACGTTTTTAAAACTAACATACAGTTCACACAAGAGTTGTGATTTTTTTAAACGTGCATTGCGTTCAAATTTTTTTCGAAAATAACGATTCTAGCTCTGTTATTTAAAATTATTCATAAGAAAGCAAATATATTTTAACATTGTATTGTGCAAATAAAAATTATATATTTTTTCGTAAAATTGAATTAGTAAATAGAAAATTTACAAAAATTTCGCATAACTTTTAATATTTCTTTAATTTTAACAAACCATTCTAGACTTGAAAGTATTAAAAGATGGTCCATTTTTGTTTGAATATTTAAACAATTTTTTGAGTTTGTTAAAAAACATTACTTATTTCTATAAGTTTTTAAAAATTTAGTGTTTAGAAGAATGAAAAGATACCACTTCTGGAATGATGAAAAAATTCACGAAAAAAAATTAAATTAATTTTAAATTTCAAAAAATAATAAGAGCAAAAAATAATACGATGTGCAACGTTAAAAGTAGCGGTTGCCACGAAAGAGTACGCCACTCGAAAAAAATTAAAATAATAGATTGGTTCTTAAAATGTCAGAATTTGAGCCTTTTTTATTTATTTATTTTGAAGGATAACGCATGCTGCAAAACGCACAAACATATTGAATTGTTTGAAAAAAAAATGTTAACGTGGATTTCAAAAAGAAGAAGTTTATAAGATTAGTACGGTTGTAAGGAGAAGTCGTTCTTCCACTCACTATTTTATCAAGAAATAAACCTTAAGTCAAAGGGTTATAAGTACAACCTCGCCCTAGCCAAATAGTGAATCAGACGTAAACAAATTGCTTCATTTTTAAAAGCAATAAAAAATGGTGGTATCAATATAATTCAAAATTGTCAGTTGACTTTTTAGGTTGTCGGGAAAATCATGACGCATTTTCTGTATTATTCAAAAGTCATGTATTTATAATAAAAAAACACTATATGTTGCGAATTCGGTCGATAATTTTCCAATAAGTTTTATAGTTATCCTCTTATAGAAGGAACTGTCTTGATTGGACATGAACAAGGTCCTTTTCTACAGCTTCATTTGAAGTTAACGTTTTTCCACCTAATATATATCACGGGATAAATAACCCTAAAATCGTTGCCATGACCATTAATCGCAAGGCTTGGGCTGATATGAAGTATAAAACCCCTAAAACTAGCGTCAAGAGATGTCGCTTTCAGCAAGCTTAAAACTTGGGCGAACCAAAAAAATTATGATGATCTCTTTTGGTATTCTAAGTACGGAAAATGGAAATTTTTGCTATTTGGAGCCGCAAGGTAGGATATAATTTTTATGTAATTATTATTGTTTTAATTCTACTTTAAGGAGTAAGCTACAGCATTAAGTGAAAAGGAAATTGCCAATTGGGTACCTTATTTTTAGAGGAAACAAACACAAAGGTTTTACCGGAAAACAGTGTAGACACGGTTTTATCGAAGAACAGTGTAAGCTTGGGTTTACTACTATCAATTGCAATCACGATTATTCGGTTTGCAGCTCATACTTTCAGTTTTACCTCTGCTTCGAGAGCGTCACATTATGAATGGCATCAACAACTTATTTCGACCAGAGTCATTTTTCACTATGAAAGTATTTTTTAAATTAATATAAACTCAAAATTTTGGCACAAATCAAGCTATAAGCAGCGGACAATGGGGTATGAATCTTTGGCTGGAAAAAAGCTTAAAATTCGGGACTTTGATACTTAAGATCCTTGAATTAAATTCTTATTTATGCTTAGATTTATAGTTAATTTCAAACCGACTAACAAAGCGACAATTCTATTCGCAAGCCAAATAATTTATTGAGCACTATGCCATTAAATTCACTTTTCAGAGATTCAGCTTTGTCTAGAATGGCACCTCTATCTAGAATTTACATATGCAAATTTAATACTCCACAAAAATTTGCAAATCGCAACAAAACTCATTTTATCCGTGACCAAAACATGCATGGCGTAGCAGCATAATTAAAAATCACTTGTATTCGATTCGGTCACATTTTTTGTCCATAATCCAATAATAAACAGATCAATCAAATTTGATTATTTTATGCATAGCGTTGCTTGAACCGTCATACATTCCTCATCCTTTCGCAGGACTCCTATTCAACACAGCTCTCTGATACGACCAAAAGTCCCAAGCTCGGTCGCCCGATATTAGCATTTGACAATGCGTGAAATGTTGTGTTGCAATCAATCAATATTGAAAATTTATATTTGGTCAACGTATTATACGCAACCAGGATAAACAAGGACGAATTTCGGTAATCAGTAACAATAACATCGGACACTCATGGTGTTCGTTAGTTTTCGTAGAAAATAATGTTGTTTGTCACATACTAATAATTAGATTTGTTGATTTATTCACGCGAGCTTTATTTTGCCTTTTTAGGTGAATGCTTTTATTGTTGACGCTGTTTCACGCACCAATGCCCTAACAGTTGTTTTGCATATTTCATAGGAACGATTTTGTGAAATAATAATTACATGATTTTTCCTAGCTACATTGAAAACATGACAACGAACGTAAGGTGGGTACGGTATCATTTCTGTTGAAGGAACTTGGCAATAAATTGTTTTCTTTTCCTTCGTAATATCAATAGATATTCTCGAAAAATTTGTCTTCTATTTTAGATGTTTTTTCATAGCATTAATTTGGATGGAAATATTTTTTATGGGTGGCAGTAAGTATACGGATAATATCAACACAAGAAATATTTCATTTTTTTTTTGATTTTCGTGAAGCGTAATTTTATTAATGATGGATTAAAGTTGTAAATTTTCAGGTTTTATTGATGCGAAAAGCGACTGTTTAATTTGTCAATTTAGACAAATTTAAGAATTTTTCTTCAGCTCTTAGAAACTTGCAAGGACATTTTTTAAGCTCAATGTCATGTATGTCGGCAAGATAATCAAATTGTAAGGATAGTATTTTGTTCCAAAAATGTGAATGCATGGGAAATTTATAACCGTTAGGAATGTTGACTGGGTTCACGCTAAGAATTGTTCATTTTACTGTTGTCCAAGATTCTATTAAAAATGGAAACTCGTATTCATATTTATACATTCATTTCAATCTGCAAACCATGCTGTGTGTGCTGCAAGCAGCTTACAATCATCTTTATCAAAAAATGAAGTTCAATCTCCACACTCACATTTTAAGAATGAACTGAACTTGAAAAAACTTCATTAGACATACGCCAAAGTACCTCAATACTGCCCCTGGACCAATAAAAAAAATTTACTCAACGACGAAATTTTGAAGTATTTCATAACATTTAAAAAGGCTTAGCAGGATGTCTAGTATTCATTCAAATCAATGTGAATGCCTCTCAATATGTCTAAGGCCCAAAGGCTTTTGAAAACTGACGATATATTGATGAAGTAATTATTAGGTTGCTGCAGATGAAATGACCGATTTAGTAATAAATTTTTAAACAGCTGTAACTTTTTATAAAGACAATTTATTTAATCAAAATAGGTACCATTAGATGCAACACACTTTTCCCAACGAGATACAAGTACATTTATTCCAGTTTTGTAGAAGTCCGAGTTTCTGGTTCGAAGAAACTCCTCGAAGGCATTTTTTACAGCAGCTCCATTATTAAATCTTTTTCCTGTCAAAAAGTGATCCAAATGTTTAAAGAAATGGTAATCTGTTGGTGAGAGGTCTGGTGAATATGGAGAGTGAGGAAGAGTCTCAAAGCACAACTCGTTTAATTTTTGGACCGTTGTTCTCGATACATAAAGTCGTGCAATATCATGAAGCAGTATCACTCCATCCCTGTTGACAAGCCTAGGTCATTGGACTATCAATTTCTGATGCATTTCATCCAGTAGCACAGTATTTCTCAGCATTGATGGTTCCGCCTGGTTGCAGGAACGAATAGTGGATAACTCCAGCTACAGACCACCAAACAATTACCATTATTTTCTTTGGATGAAGACTTGGTTTCGGTATGTGTCTTGGCGCTTCATCAGCATCTACCCATTGGGCCGATCGGCGACGATTATCGTATAAAATCCACTTTTCATCGCAGGTCACAATTCGGTGCAAGAACGGTTGCTTTTTGTTGCAGGAGAGAAGAGAACTTGAAATCTCCATTCGACACGTCATGTTTTGCTCGGTAAGATCATGCGGAACCCATTTGTCAAGCTTTTTCACTTTTCCAAGTTGTTGCAAGTGGCGGCAAACTGTCGAATTGTGAACGCCTAATTTCTCGGCAAGATCCCTTATGATTTGTCGGGGGTCAGACTCCACTAATGCACGCAGCTCGTCGTTATCGATCGATGGTCCTGGGTGTCCACGTGGCTCACTTCCAAGTGAAATTTTTCGAACCATCGCCGAGTGATTCGTTCGCTAACTGTATCAGGCCCCAATGCGCTGTTGATATTCCTCGTTGCGTTGTGCTCTAATTTAAATTCGTATAGTAAAAGTAGCCGTTTTTGATTCACTTCCATGTTAACTTTCTCTTTATGTTTTTACGATCACTATGAAGTGCAAAACAGAAATGACTCCATAAACCAAGGTAGCAGTATTTATACTTCAATATGTCATATCATTTGCGCCGCCGTGTGCCATCATAATACACTAAAATTGCAACCAACTTTATGTTATTGCTAAATCGCCCATTTCATCTGCAGCAACCTAACACTTCAAAATATCAGTCAATTTGCGAAGAACATGGCCTGAACGAAAACGATAAAAAAACTAAACACAACATTTGATGCCATACTTTCTGATTCACCTAATAAATTGCGAGAATCAATTGTAACCATTCGTTTATTTTGCCAACCATAATAGTCGCGTCAATGAAGCCTTAAAACAGGCAATCTTTGAAAGTCCTCAGAAACAGCTCCGATTGGGACCATTCAATTTTCCTGCAAACATGCAGCCTGGAATCGAAAGTTTACATTTCTTATCGCATGCTCACATATGTTAGACCTAGTTTTCAGCATCGTCATAAAATATGCATCTTCCCTTTACATTGTGTCTTTCAGTTGAAAAGGAAGTGTTTTTATCTGGTCACCTAAATATTACACGCTTAGTTTTAGTGAGGCGAAGTGAATTTTCTTGACTAATAACAAATTTATTTGAAAGTAAGTACAGTTAACATTAGTTTTTAAGAAAGTTAAATATAAAGAAATATTTTTTAAGATGGGAAGAGGGCCACATTGCTCCTAAGAAAAGCATGAGATCATCTGCAATATGAAAGACAGAGGTTCAACAATTACAGAAATATCCAAGCACCTGCAGTGTTCGCAGATGGTAGTTTACAATGGTTTGCGTCATAAGGACCTCTATGGCAGTGCCAAAAACGAGAGCTAAAAGGTCAAGAAAAACAACGAAAAAAGAGGACAATGTTATATGCAGAGCAAGTGTCGCCCACCTTTTTTCGAGCTCAAAAGCAATAAAAAGCAGTATTCTGAAAGAAAACAATATTTCTGTGTCAGAGAGAACAATTAGAAGGCGTCTGCAAAAAAAACATTTGAGAGGATGCATCGCTCAAAAAAACCAGTTATGACAAACAAGAACTTAAAAATGAGGAAATCGTTTGCAAAGGAACATCTAACCAAACCGATAAGCTTCTGGGAAAATGTGCTGTGGAGTGATGAATTCAATTTTACAGGTTCGGATCAGATGGAAAAAAGTGTGTTTGGCGTCCACCTAACCAACAACACAATCCCAAATACACACAGAAAACTGTTAAACATGGTGGCGGAAATGTGAACGAAAATGGATCAACACGTCTACAAACGAATTCTTGAGGACCACATGATCCCCTTTGCAGAAGAAAATATGCCACTGATATGGCGTTTTATGCACGACAATGATCCTAAGGACACTTCTCGTCATTTGAAGGGTTACCTTAGTGATCAAAATGTCACCGTTTTACAGTGGCCCGCTCAGCCTCCTGATCTAAATCGATCGAGAACCTGTGAAATGATGTCGAAACTCACATCAACAGAGTGAAACCTAGAAATGCCGCTGAATTTCGGGACCAAATTCAGATCGCCTGGAGATCTATTCCTAACGACCGCTGTCAAGCTTTAGTGGAGAGTCTACCAAAGCGATGTTCAGCTGTGCTTAAGAACAAATGATTTCCAACAAAATATTAATTTATACGGTTGCTTAAAAATATTTTTTATAACTTGACTGCAATGCAAATTAATGTACTATTTATGTGGCCACGCATATTTTAAATAGTGTGTTTATATTTTTTTACTTACAAAAAAATACAGTCATCATTTCACATTTTAAATAAGCTTTTATAGTTTCAATAAATAAGACATAAGTTCATCAGTTGTTTCATCAAAAATTTAAAAAGTGTCCTTTTATTGATGTGCAAGTGCATTTGTCCTTTTATTGATGTGCAAGTGTTATATTTAGGTGTCCACCACTGTATTTTAGGGTTGATCTAGCAAAAGAATGATTTTCTCGTGGACAATTGAACGGCACCTTTTAAAAGGTTCTATTTATCTTTTTATAACTTCTCAGCAACATGAAAAACGCCCTATAAATTAATCTATATAAAAAAAAATCTACACTAAATGCCAAGTTCGTGTCTTGATAATAGCTTGATTTATAACTAATTAATCGAACAAAACAAAATACTACAAAACAAACTTGGAGAGGAGGATCATACGTACACTGTCAAGTCTTTTTATTATAACAAAAACCTTCCAAGGGAGTCTTTTAATTGTACGCTGGCCTATCCAGATCAGGAAGTTTAGAGAAGCAATTCATTTTGAACCCGTTAGTAAGTAGTATAAAAATGTAGGATACCCAGAAATATTTAAATTAATAAATTTGAGTAAAATTTATAGTTTATTGATCGCATTTTATACAACTACAATACTGAGCCGTACTTTGCATTGAGGTTTAACCATTTTTCATCGGTGTGAAGCCGAAGTTTGCGACTATTATAATAACTTGCAGTTTCTATGTAATATTCAAATGTAAAAATGTTTCACGCTGAGGCTAAGAGGATGTAGTTCCACGTATAGAATAAAACCGACGTTCTGCTCTGTGGAGAGTTCGCGAATCAGTATTTCAGGAAGATACTGCAGATCGAAACATAATGAGACCAGACTCATTCTTGAAACGAAACGCCCATTGTGCAACAAAGCACAAGGGACAGACGTGCTGGCCAGACCAGGAAGGTATAATAAATTGATTATCCAAAGTTGTCCTCTTTATTATCTGAGTAATATTCAAAGCTACAATTAAATGCAGCACAACTTTTGAAACCACACTTTAAAAAGATAGAAATACAACCTCTGAGCTCATAAAAAGTCAACAAAATGATCCTGAGAAATGACAGTGAAGCTAAAGTTGAACATAAAAACTGTTAAAAAATCGATTCTAAGTCTTCTAGGAAATTGAAGCAAACAAAGCAGACAAAAGATACAACAAATACAATTCTCAGTTCAGTAATTATCGATAGCACACAAGATAGAGGATAAAATGTCGCTAATATTACATGAATGAATTTTCTAATCTTACCATTGTGCCAGTTGCTCAAATTACAGCCCATAGTTACTCAAAATACCCGATTATGTATGGTGTAAGGTATGTTATTCACTCAGGGTGGAAAATTTGATCCGGAAAATATGGTCAATTGTGTTTTTTACTTATGTACATAACTTTAAAAATTGCTGCTGATTTCATTACTTATTAATGGCCAAGTTTAATGTATACTTTGAAGAACTAATGGTACAGTAAAATATTTCCTTAAAAAAAATTCATTGCAGGAAGAGCTGTGAGAATGCTGTATAATTTTCTACTAAAGCGAATTCAAGAATATATATTTCGCTAAGCACACTATTGTGATAATACATTCAGAAGCGGCCTCTATTTACAGATAGCCAACTTCCCGATAACGACTAGTTATGTATTAAGATTCAGTACTCACCAACTAAAGCCAAAATGACAGTCAGCAATGGTGCAAATGGAAATCTAGCTGATACGTTGAATTCCAGCATTTGCAGCAGATCAACTGCAAATAAGTTTTCTTAATTTAAAAACAAACTGTTAATTTGTTTTATAAAATAAATACCTATAAACACGAAAATTTGATGATGTGAATATCTCAGCAACATTGATATGGAAACCGTCTGCAAATTAAATTATTATCAAATAGTGTTTTAAGTAAAAAAAGAAAATTTGGCAGTACAAGCCGTTTATATATTATTTGTCAACGTTTTAGAAAGTTTTTTAGCTTCAAAAATCGGTATGCTGACATTTTAATTGTATAAACATGATCTTAAACAATGTTGAATACATTTTACATCGATTTCATGGAAATCTATTCAGGTTTTTGATTATATTTAAATTACTTTCGTGAAAAACGGCAGAAATTATGTACTTACGAAAAGTATCATCACACAAAACGCAGCAGGATAATAGCTCCAGGGTGCCCACCACATTGAAACAAATCGATAATGCTCACCAGTTATAACGTTTCTAATGTAAATAATTAAATAGAAGATTGTTTTATCGGTTTCAAAGCGTTTCAGTTCAGAATATATATTTTATTTTTAACTGATAATATAAAATCAAACAAAACAAACTCCGAACAATTCAATTTTGTTAAATTTTATTAAAAAATAATTAGAAGTTACTAACAAATGAAAATATGAAATAAGGAAAAATTTAATTAACGAACATTAGTACTAAAGTGAATAATCTTTTATATTTTTGAAAGGCCAGGTTGAACGTAAGGAACAATAATTTTTGTTCTCATTGGGAAATTTAAGGTAGCATGACTTTTACATTTCAATATGTGGCGTGGAACGAAGAAACCAACCATATAGCACCTTGAAACTTTTCGAAAAAATCGTGTTGTCTCGGCCAAGTCAGTATCAACGTCCATCGTTCGTCGTGTAAAACACGGCATTTATTTCGTTCAATTTTGATCGCACAAACTTAAGGATAGGCTCATTCATTGGGCACACATTCATTATTTGGAATCGATAAGAAACATCGCGATTAAATGCTGGTGCTGTAAGGGTGGGTTCTTTGTTTTACGCAATATTCAGTGGCTCATAGCTTAATTGATGCAGTTTCAATTTTATAATTTATCACGCTGTTATTGAAAAACTATGTAGAATATTGACAAGATTAAAACGCCATGTTTTAGAAAAATATTTATTATTTAAGTTGGGAAATTCAAAAATAACAAAATTATAATAATTAATAAACAAAAATTATGAAAATACTGCATAATATCATGTTACATCTTATTTCATGCACTTAATCTCAGAACTTAATTTACAAAAAAAAAACAAGTTTTATACAAAATTCAGTACTTAGTATGGTAGCCCGTTGCACACAAGTTTTTGGGTAATTGCTGAGGTAATTTTTGTCCTTTTTTTTAAATGTTTCTTGTTGGAAATGCTATGTTGCCGAATATTATTTTCCAAAATTGCCCATAAATTCTCGATTACACTCATATCTGGACTCTGCGCCGGTGGGGTCATAATATGGGGGCAGTTCTAAATGAGCCAAAAGCCGCACAATACTAGACTTATGCTCATGGTCGTTGTCTTGGTAGAAACGGAATGAGTTTGGTATTCCAAGATTCACAACACTCTGGAGCAAATATTTTTTGTAAGCATTGAGTTACATGTTTCTGTCCATGTTACCTTCAATGAACTCCAAATTTCCAACCCCGGCTGCCGACATACAGGCCCAAACCATTACGCTTTCGCCGCCATGTTTCACTGTATGTTTTAGATTTTCTTTTTGGAGCTCGATGATGCTTTCTATTGTGGCGGGACTCAAATTAACAAATTGAGCAATTTTTCGTTGCGATTGACCGTCCTTGAAATGATTTATCACCACTTCTCGTCATTTTTTCAAAAAAAAAACTTATTGAACTTTAAACGTACAATATCGCACTTAATAGTGATTATAACTGATTGCTAATTCTAGAAGGAAAACATAGAAAAAGAAATTACCGTTATATTGCGCAACACGCTCGGACCAAAGTGGGGAAAATCATCTGCATGAAATAAGCTGTGGGCTACGTTTCTGCTGCGCTATTTTTTCAGCCTTAAGAGTATCGGATTTTTTTTGTAAATTTTCTTTTATTTATTGTAATCAATAAGCATGCTTTTATGATTCTACACTCCAGTTTACAATTTTTTAATTAGTTTTTAAGATACGGTGTTCTAAAGTTTAAAAAAGCACTGCATGAAATAAGCTGTGAGCCACTGTATACTCACAATGAATTGTAGATATTAAATAATTGTGTAATAATATAAGTAAACAATTGAAAATGCGCAAGCATTTGATATTTTTCACCAACTCTAAATGTCCTCAAGTGCATTTTGAACGATGGATGTCATCGGCAATTTGTATCCGGGCTAAAATATTAGCATACTACCAATAGAAAAACTGATTTAGCTGATCTTCGACTTTGGACAATTTGCAACGTAAACAAATTTTGAAAATAGGCTTTTCGAACGTTGTTTGCTTTGTTAAAATTAAGGTGTCGTAACAAAACCAAAGCATCACTATACTTATTTGCAAATAAAATCTCAATTTGGCCAAACTATCATTGTTTGCTTGAGCTGCTGCTTGGTTTCTGCATATTGGCTTAATATATTTACATTTTTTTGACTTTTGTGGTCCTTATGTGACGTGTAAATTATTGAAGCTCCTACTGAACCCTTTAGAATGATAAGTACGGTTTCCATACTTTCAAATTGTATCTTGATCAGAACTTTAACGAAGTTTTCTGTTTTTTTTTTCGTTAAATTCCGCATTTTCAATTGCACCGATGTATAGTTACTAACTACCCATCTGATATTGTTTCGCATTTATAAATTTGATTCGCTAGGATTATTTATTAGGAAGTTGCATTGTGTCTGTTCTCTTCACGTGCAAACAAGGTTTGCGATGATGTTGAGATCGTTTAGCATTATTTCTACTACTTCTTCCGCTGCCGTATTGTATTTGCTACCCGTCGTATAATTTTGTTTAAATTTTATGGGGCATTTAGTTTAGATCCTTTCATTAAAGATTGTGAGTTCATTAAGTTTTATTAATACCCAAGAAACCCAAAAAAATATTGATGGTATATTGTTGTATAAGAATTTTTTTTGAAAATAAATGCTTGCATTTGGTGGATTACTGAAAGCATAAAATAAAATTAGAACGCAAATTTTTCAAACAAGATTGCTTTTAGAAAGGCTCACAAGGAAAATTATTGGAACTTTTAGAAGTTGGTCACTGAATTCGAAGTAAGCAGAAGACAAGTTCAAAAAATTTTGAAATCTGGGACAGCAAAAACTGTATGTAATCAGTTTTTACTGATGAGTACAGAAATATTGAGTCTTTGGTCAGATGGCTGGGATTGAATGGCAAACTTTTGAATGGTTTACGTAGTTCGGTCAAAAAACATTCGAGTTTCCGGGCCTTTGGTCCAATTAAAAGGTCTAATTGTTAAAATTGTCAATTCGAAGCATTTGACGATTGGTTGGAAAAATTCAAGCAAACATATAGCATTGTTTTCAAGCACTCAAGTTTTGCCACGTGGTGGATAGTCTCGTCAGGCGAGCCCCTGCGAAGAGAAGCGAATTAATTTTGCAATTACAGGTACTCAGCATAGGAACAATCTCTTTCAATTGTGTACGACATTCCATTGCAATTTTTTTGGATGATGTATACACATTGGATATTGATTGAATGACAGCTTGACCATGGAAGAAACTGTTTGGATTTTTTTAAGAAATGTTATGAATTTTATTCAGTTTACTGTCTTCCATATTGCAATGACCTCTGTTTGGAAGACGCTGCAGTGGTCCTAAAGCGGGAAGGATACTCTTCGGTCGAATTGTTCCAAGAAAACACCACAGCCACTCGTTTCCTCCAATTTTGATTCATCCATGTAGATGTTGAACGATTTCTATACCTGACTTCTTTCTCTGATCCAGTTGCCCCTCCTCGAGAGGCCTTGAAACTATGATAAAAACAGGGGATTGAAGGAGCAAAGTCCACTTCCACTCCCGTTGGCCAATCTCTCCATAATATCGTGTTTGTAAGATATGGTTACAATTTTTCTCTTTCAAGCGAATAGCCGACCATTTGGACTGCTTTTTCTTGAGCAGCTCAGACCAGAATGAATTTAGTAGCATAAATAATGCATTTGCCAGCCTAGTTCGTAGGGCTTCAGTGATCGCAATAGCTGCAATTCTTCTGACCTTGTTTAACAAGTTCAGATTTGATATTTTTGCGATAGCTGGCCATCAAGTAACTGCGCCATATAGAAGGATTTGTTTCAATATCGTTTTAGACAGTTTGTCTTAATCTTAAGTAAGTTTTGCCTCGGGTGTATATTATTTAGGCCTTTTTTTAATTTAACGACGAGTAACTCCCTAACGGGAGATCGTGGAAAATATCAGACGAACAATTTGTCCTGGGTATCTTCCTGATGGTGTAAACAGTCTAGATAAAATGGCGTTATTTTTCGACCAAACGTCTTTCAAATAGTTATCATTAATGCATGCATAGTGGCGAAATATTGAAAAGAATTGTTTACTGGAACACTACAGTGCAGTAGTAACAAGAAAAGCTACCGGTGATCGAAAAGAATGCACGTCCTAGACTAATTAAAAATTTGAACATCAATGACAATCTATGTGTTACATGAAAACATAACACAAAAGCGTGGATGAAGTCTGCTATTTTTCTTGGATGAATAGAATCGTTTGAACATCAGATGATGTAGAATATTTTGGAGTTTATACGGAAAATATGATAGAATTTTATGTATGAGCCTGCTGTGTTTTACCTAGTCAAGATCTTGAAATGCGTTCAGAAATAGCCCAACACAATGCTGTTGTTTTTTTTGGTTTTTATCGATTTTTTTACGTAGTTGATTAATCTACGCACTCGTTCGCTAGTGCTACACCTATCTCTAAAACAGGAAGATGTTGTCTTGGAAGAAATGAAATATTTTATTAAGTGGTAACTTTTCGAATATTTTGAATAGTGTTGGGAGTAAACTTTTCGATTGATAAGATTCGAATTTGGATTTATCATTGTCTTGATTTCACAATACTGGCATGTTTCCAATCGTTTGGATAGTGATTGGCTTGGAGTAATGCAATGAAGATGTGTAGTTTTGCGATTTTTCTCGTCGTTATCTGGTCATAATTCAGAGTGAAGCCTTTGAAAAATTAAGAGGTTTTTTTTTAGTTTCGTTGTGCTGTGCGGGTTTATCTTCTTCATAGTATGGTGTTGCTGGGCTGAAGACTTTGGACTGATACACAGCAAGCAACAGTAACATAAGAATAAAATATGCTCGGACTTCAAAATAAATTCAAACAGCTTGAAAAATAATCTACGATTTAAACATGTGTAATGCCTATGTTCAGAAGGCGTCATGTTCTCATGGCATTATTGTGATGCGACTTACACAGAAGCGTTAATGCGTGTTTTTCAAAATAAGAGTGTAATTTGTGAAATTTTTTGCAATATTTTCGCTAACATCTTTCTCGAGAACCATGAACCTTACAAGTTTACGTTAATGTCAAAAATGTTGAATATTGGATATTATATTCAAGAAACTCTTTGATTTTCTGATATTTGTTACATATTTATCTTTTTCAAGACAACATCTTTATTTTTACCACTTGTTTCTTGAACGTTTTTGAAAAGCATTGACATTATTTTTAATTGAATAAACGATACTAAGTCTTGATGCTTAGACTTAAACTAATTTTATTTTTATTTTTGTTGTACTTTATGGTCTATATTTTAGTTCAATTTTAAAACTCAATTTACATTTGTTTACTTACCTCAAATACCCTTTATTATCCTCCTGTTCAGCAACAACCCGAACAGATGCCATCAGTAAATCATCATACCTTAAATAAAATTGCATATTAAATGTCAATCATATTTCATACAAAAATTTCCACAAACCCCAAGAATTCTCGCAACAAGTAACGACTAATTGAATCACCAAAACATTTGTCTTCATCTGGATCCAGAACAACAGTAAGAACGGGTATTTTTAATTTTTTTCGAGTAGCTGCTGACAACCTTAGATGGCCATACTCAAGCGAGTATTCAACAATGTACTGGTTTTCTACAATAAATATCATATATTTAGTTTTGACAATGACACCGATGTATAAGAAAATATCTACCATTTGCACTCGCATCAATATCTCTACGAGTACGCTTTTTAACAGCTTCCTGATGTATTTCAAATTCATAATTTTGGTCCAGTTCCAGCGATTGATTGTATAAAAATTCATCAAATCGGCCAGTGTAATGGTAATTGTAACACTTGTTTGGGTCTCGAATGGCACATTTCGCCCATACGTTTTGACTAGGTTGTTTTACATTTACCGCATCACCTGATGTAGTTGTTTGCGAATGTCTGTAGGATATGTTTCGGTAAGGTCAAACAAGCGTAACTTTGATCAAATATCAATAATATAAAAATATCGTCCATCGTCTCCGTTTTAGCTCGTAAACTTTATTACTTGGCAAATAAATGCCGGCACTATATAAGTGTTAAATAAACTGACAAAATTACTTTCAATGGCATTACTACCTCAAACTCTCACAGCACACAATTTTAATGCTGGCAGTGATGGTAAATGCCAAACACCCCAGCCATCGCTATATCATAGAAAAAAATAGTGGAACAAAAGAAATCTGCTCTCAATTGTTATCGGCACCTGTCTTAAAAAACAATCTAGCAAAAAACAAGTCGAGTTCGAGTTCTAGATTCGAGTCAAGTTCGTCTGTCCGAGATCAGAAATTGAGTGTTCAAATGGCCGAAAGTAAAGGTTCGCTGCTGGCTAAATCCGTGCAAAAGCATGCAGGTCGCGCCAAGGAAAAGTTACTAAAAAATTTGGGGAAAGTGGATCGGACGGCATATCGTGAGGCTGGAGCCGATCGGTATCTTTTGAAGATTCCCACCTTCCAACGACGAAAAAAAAAATATTCGATGAGCATTTAAACAATTTCAATGAGCAACAAAATAATGCAAATAACCTGCAAAAAGAGTCCAGCAACTATATCAGATGCATTCGCCGTTCGATTGGCCTCAAAATCTCTAACAGATGTAATGTTTGAAGTTTATGAGCCACAATAGACTGGATACAAAACATTATTTGCACAAGGTTCAGCAGCCAAAACACTTTGGCAGGACTTTTCACATAAATTAGGCGACCAAGTGCTAATACCATTGAATAGATATACATCAGTTTCCGAGGATAGGCGTTGAAAGAAGCGAGAGTATCGGGGGAAAATCTGTTCGAATTTGGAGGAATGTAGTTTTTCATTTGTTTCAGAATACCCTTAACTTGATCTGAAGAGAGTCGGAATATTTGCCCAGAGTCCAGGAAGGTTACGCGACCGATGAACAATTTGACTAGGCTTTTCGAATGATATCTAACATGACATGAGTTGCTTCAACAGGGTATTCAGTCCAATGCTCAATTGAAGCAGTCTAAACGTGTAGCAGATCATTTGTCTATCAGCACATCAATTTCGAAGAGGTTAATACCTGTCCTTGCGACTGTCTGGTACTGCACTAATGGAACATCTGAAGAGTAGCGGTATCTGTTGGTTGTCTGCAAGTCCTCGGGTTATTTACTCAGTCTGTAGCATCCGTGTATGGCTTTGATATACAAAGAGAAATTTCGAATTGAATGGTGTCTCAGGATCGAACAACGAGCCGAGGGTAGCGTTAATGCATCATCTTTGGTAGCCTGTGCTGACCCTAATATCGTGGGGATCAGAATTACACGACAGTGGGCAGATGAAAGAGGAACAGAGATCGGCAGTCGCATTCGCCACGATCATCAACATTCAAGGTATTCATGCTGATAATCTCTGTGAGCGTCACCAGGTATCATTTTGATACATAAGAATGTTGCGTGACGTCCACAGAGTTATCACTTCCTGCAATTAATATCTTATTGATGCCACAAAGTGAACAATCAATACGATTGTCTAGAAAGGTTCTGTGATGGTCGGTCAAAGATCTAATAGTAGTGCGTCATTCACCTTCACTTTAAAACTGTTTCGCTGACTTCCTTATTTCTACAGGTTGTACATAACAATAAGCGTTACACGTTTAGTCCTGATGTTTAGTACGTTTTGTTGACGATGAGCCAGATAGAGGTGCTGAGAGAGCGACTTCTATCTCATATGTAGCTTGTTTGAGAGGAATTTGGCACTGAGTCTACGAAATGCAAGACAGAAACTGCAGAGCAAAGAAGTTAGGGTGTCAACTAGTACGATAAGGCGAAGATTGCAAGAATCTGGCATCAAAAGTAGAAGTACACTTGCGAAGCTGTTGTTAACTGTCTTGGTATTGTCTCTTAATGAAAAATTTGATGATTTGGAAAATGAAGAAACATATTGTTTAGCCACAACGCTTGATCCTCGTTACAAAGCACGAATATTTCAATTACAGTCTACTATTACTACGGCGAAAACACGTCTTTTTCAGTTAATTGATCTTACTGTAACACTGCATTCTGAAACTATGTCAGACACGGTCTACATCTAGTACTGTAATTGTAAGTTCTGAGATTCCTACGAGTGGTGGATTTTGATGCGTTTGTGAAAATATTATTAGAGAGTCCGAGGAAGATGCCTCTGGCATCCCTAGTTAGGATGCATGTTCTTTCTTTAGCGATCAAACTCGTTCCGGAATTTGAACACGAAACCATACATGTACAGCTGCGGTCAAAAAAATAGCACTGAAACTCCTTGTAATGTTCGTGATTGAAAAAATGTAATTCAGAATATAATAATTCACATAACCACTTCAGATTTATAAAGTTAAAATACTCTCCTACGAAAGTATGCAAATCAATTTTTTTAAATACAATCCTTTAAAAATTAAAATATATGTTGTGAAGAAACATCAGGATTTGACCGTTCAAAATAATAGCACCATAAACACAAATCAATATAAAAACTTAAAAATTACACAACCTTTATGAAATTACTGTGTTAAATGATTAAAATTATAACTATAGAACTAAATTTAATTAAAAGTAATATTTGGTTGCATGTCCTTTGTTAGCAATAATTGCTGCACAGCATGGAATCAACTAATCGCTGGTACCTATCAACGGATACTGCATTCCAGAAATCTTCAATCACTCTCCAATTGAAATACTTTTCTTAATATACGCCCAAAGATTTTCTATTGGGTTGAGATCAGGTGACTGTTCAGGCCACTCCAATGAAGTTAAACAGTTGTCTTCAAATCATTTTTTTCACTTTTCTGCTGGTATGCTTCGGATCATTGTCTTGTTGGAAGGCCCATCTGAGCGGCATTTCTTCCGAAGAATACGGCAGCATGACATCCTGCAGTATATCAACATAAACGGTTTGATCCATGATGGTTTTGATTCAATGTATTGGGCCAATACCGTAATAAGAGAAGCATCCCCATACCATGATGCTAGTACCACCATGTTTTATGGTTTTTGTAGTGAACATTGGGTCGTATTCTGCATAAGGCGTCTTCTAACATAACTACGAGACCCTTTACCATCGTATAGCACAATTTTACTTTTGTCAGACCAAAGTATATGTATTTCTCCACTTCCCAGTCCAAAGCAAAACATATGCGCCGTGCAATGTTCTTAGCAGTTAAGAGGTGAATTTTTCTTGGACTACAGGCTTTAAGATTATTTTGTCTTAGTTATTGACGAACTGTTTCTACACTAGCTGTCACATTGATCTAATTTTTAAGCTGCGTGGCTGTCATGAATGATTCCTTTTTGCTTAACCGTATTTGCCGGTGGACCTACAAAGGCGGCATTGCCCTCTTTCAACCACGCATTTCGGTTTTTTGCTCAAATAATTTTGCATTTCTAATTATTTTATTAAAACAATTCAGGGTTTTTCTGATTTCGGTGTACATTTTGCGTTCCGATATTAGATTAGATTAGATTATTAGATTAATAATTTTTCGTTTTTCCGGTGTGAAATGTTTTCCACGTCCCTTCCACTAAAATTGTTATGAATTGAATGTAATTACGATGTGAATATGTCAATTTAACCTTTCACAACAATATTTTGACATCCGTTTTAATAATCATTTGTTTTTTCAATGATAACTTTTAACCATGCTATTTTTATGAGTGCACTAAATTCTACTTATTGGTAGAAGACCATCAAAATCAAAAGTAATCGTGGTCGATTTGAATGAATTGATGTTTGCTCTGAGAGAATATTACTTGTCTAACGGTATTTTAAAGTGACGGACACTATAAGCGTCCATGCAAAAACAAAATCGTCAAAAGTAATCGGAGGACTTATACAATGCTGTGTTTTTGACCGCAACTCTGCGAAATATTTATATAGGCAGTACATTTTTTGCAATTTTAACAAAAACTTAAGAGCATTCCACTTTAAACATATTGGATTTTATTTGAAAAGAAGAAACAATTAAAGTTAATGATAAATAAACAGTTCCTGAGTTAGCACTTTGAAAGTAATTATGAAGAAAAAAAACTTAGTACGAAATATATATTGAAGCACTTTTGCTGACATGAAGAAAAAAGAAAACATTATAAAACTAAGATGAAGTGTGACCCCCTCTATTCTTGACCACCTCTTTTAAACGGTTTGGCATAGGGTCTATAAGCGTTTGGATGTAGGATGACTCTATTTTGTTCCACTCTTCTTGAGTAGCCAATTTAAGCTCCTTTACACTATTAAATTGCCGTCCGTGGTTATAAACGTTTGATGAAAGTCTAGCCCAAAGGTTCTCTATCGGGTTTAGATCGGGACTTACTGCTAGCCAATCAAGAGTGGAAATGCTACGCGATTCTAAAAACGATTTTGTTATGCGCGAAGCATGAATTGCCGCATTATCCTGCTGAAAAATGAATTCTGATGTAGACATTTCTTCCAAAAATGTCACGAGAACATTATCAAGCAACTGTATATAATAATCAGAATCCATTCTTGTCGTTATAAAACAAATTGGCGTACTTTTCATATAGCTTATGCCAGCCCAAACCATAAGCGAACCACCTCCAAAATTGCGTCGTTTTCGAACTTCTGGTGTAGTCTTCTTCGAACGCCAATATTTGTGTACACCATTTGGGCCATCCAAATTGAATTTTTTTTCATCGGAAAAAATCACCGCTTTCCATTCATCGACCCAAAAACGATGTTTTTCCGCAAATCTCAATTTTGCATTTTTATGCTTTTGAGTTAGGACAAGTTTGCCACACTTATTGCCATATGTTAACTTTAAATTCACTTTTAAAATCTGTTGCATTCGACGAACACCAGCTCCTGCCTTAGTTTCCGCACAAATTTTTTTCGCCGAAAAATGTTCTCCAGTAGCAAGTCGTTTTATTTCTCTTAGATCACGTTCTGTGATTGCCGATGTTCGTCCTTTACATTTCATTGTGCCATATTTTTCGCCCATTTTGCCGAAATTATCGACCACGCCAGCAGATCGCTGCAATTTTCTCGCGATTAGCCGATTTGAAAACCCAGATCCTTATTGGCAATGATTTTTACCTTCTCCTCTTCAGATAATACCTTTCCACGGGGCATACTAATTAAAATGAATAAATATTACGCAGCAAATAAAAGACTAATTGAGAATTCTTCTTTCTTTGTGTGCGAGCGTGGATTGTAAGCTTATTTCATAACAAAATAAACTGAACATTGTCATAGTATTCAACAATGAAAATTTGTTTCGAAGTAAATTCCGTTATCAAAATTTTAAAACCGAAACAAACATTGCCTATATAATTATTTCGATGAGTGTATATGCATACATGAATTTATATGAATTTTGGCGATAATAAACCTCGAAATTTATTTAATTTCGATTATCCTTCACGCTATTGCTCCCGTGCCTGACGAATAATCGAGGTCCTACTGTACCTGAATTCCTTGGAGAAGTTTTCTGGACTAACAGTCAGTTTATCGAGTTGTATATTGCCATGAAATCTGTTCGAAATACCTTACAATGATTGAGAAGTTAGAAATCCGTGCAGATTTGGTTCAATGTTTGATATAATATCAGTAATGGTTAGTGACTTCGATGTTTGGCGTTTCATCCAAGACTTTTATTTGTTTTCTTGGTTTTAATTTGTTCAACGACAGAATTGCGTCACTAACTTTTTGAGATAACGAAACTGATAGACGTTTGGAT
Organism: Oxycera nigricornis; assembly: GCA_963942545.1. Classification (NCBI taxonomy): domain Eukaryota; kingdom Metazoa; phylum Arthropoda; class Insecta; order Diptera; family Stratiomyidae; genus Oxycera; species Oxycera nigricornis. The sequence continues at coordinate 98,860,491 of OZ012659.1, forward strand.
TAATCAAATATGATTCATGACCAATTTTCCATTTTCATGAATAACATGCGAAGTTTACCAATTGAAATGACGCATTTGACATTATCGAGGAAAGAAAATTACTTTCATGTTTAATTAGATTTTAGCCAAACGCAGCTACAACTCCCCAGAACCAATTGGTCGCGTCCAATTTTACCTGTTTTTGCCAATCGCTTGCAGAAGAGCTCGCTCCGCGCTTTTCAGCTGACCTTGACCATCGTCAGTTTGGCGGTTGGGAAGTATTTCAACTCTGAAGCGAAATGTCTTTGAGCCGACGTTCGGCGGTCCGTCAAATGCACTTACCTCAGCACCCCATCTCGAGGCCACTCGCTCTTAACATGCTCCAAACAAGTCGCCGGAAACTTGAGGAACGTCGCGTGAATGTAGACGAGTGTGAAAAATGCAATCAAGGCCTTCAGCAAAATGAACAGTTCAAATGCCCGACGAATTGGTCTGCAAGAAGAGAATTGTTGGACACCAAAGTCTGAATAGGTTGCCTGTGGGGTCGAGAAAACAAGCGGCCGTACCTGGGAAATATCGTGGCGTAGGCGAGCGCTGTTTTGAAGAAGAGCGCGTGGAACAGCCTGTCCCTGACATCGATTAGTGGATTCTAGAACGACAGAAGGGATTCGTTAGCGACAAGACTTGCAGACCTCCACGAAACTCACAATGTTGTTCCGCTGCCGATTGTTGATTGCGTTGTTGGTGCCGTTTTGTGCCGCAGGAGGATTCAGAGGGATGTTGTTTATCCGAAGTGGAGACGGGTTGGCCGCTCGATTCGCGTCAGCGCCGCCCGCCGTGTCTGCCATCTCCCGCGCGGACTCAAGGCCGACACTAGGATCTCCACTTCCGTGTTAGCTTACAAACCGAAACACAGCGATTTTCCGACTCTAGCAATCGATGCTGCCGTTTGACATGTTTCCGGACTTGACCTGAAAACAATAAACAGAAACGTAATTTGTGCTGAAGACAGCCTTGAAGCGGGTGCAGAAGTTTCCATTCGCCCGGAAGCCAATGTCGTCTCGTAAGAGGCTCGTTTACAGTCGCACGACTCGAACCACTTCGTCAAAACATATTCAACACGTTTTGGTTAATAAATTCAATTTCGATCGCCAAAAATCAAATATCATCGGAAACGTGTGCGTTTGATTGCTAATTGGAAACTTGCCACATCAAGATTCAAGCAATGCTATTGCGCCAAGGACACACCTGGATTTTTTCGACAATTCGGACGGTTTTTGATATAATTGAGTTGCTTCGCATCCGCAAAAAAGCTAAAATACCAAATAATTTGACAGCACGAGATCGCAAATGTCGTGTTGACTTTTCAGAACAAAATCAAATCGGACTTGGTGTCAAGATGACAGTTAAAGTTCAACTACTCGCCGTTGAACAGCTGACATTTTCTGAACATCTGCTTCTGAGTAGTCGCTTCAACAAGGTGCTTAAGAAGACATATTGGTAGGAAATTATTGAATATATAAGTAAATGCATATCACATGGCATTCCCAATTTCTTCGTTTCCCTTAAAAAAAAAAATATTGAAAATACAATCAGAGTTTTGATTCGCCACGAAACCATACTGCACCAGGTTCCGATGTTATCTGCGTTGATGACCACATCATAGATAGTGTTGTAGATATTCTTGTGAAATTTATAAATAATTCTATATACATTATATCAAAGTGGAAAACAACGTCGAACAAGCCGCGAGGTGCGACCCTTGAGGTCCACACGGTCAACTTCCCATTAATATTTACATAAATATTAAAAATACTAAACAAAATAATAATTATGAAATAATACTACTGTACTAATGTACCTCTCATAACAGTAATTGTAATGACTTAATATTAATCGTATCATCTCTGGGAGCGCCAATTGATTACGTAGGTAGGGGGGATGATTGAATATTTAAGCGGATTAATCGGGCAGGAGGGGGAGGCAGGTTACATTGCCTTTTCAACGTTATTTGTTATTTTCATATCGATGAAAGCTTTTTAAGGCATATGATCTAGCAAAGTATTGACTACAAAACATTTTACCATTCAAAGCGTTCATTACTACAAATGCAAATTTGATTAATTTTTTTTTGATTTTCAAAATTTAAGCAGTTTTTATATTGCAAAAAAAACACCGTACTGTAAAAACCCTTCAAAATCTGTTTGAACTATGCAAATACTAATAAACTTTGATTGACTTAACATCAATGTCTTAAATATAAGAGATATAAGGTAAAATCATTCATATGAACACTTTTTACATATCAACTTTGAATGATTTTTTATTTTTAATTTAATTTTTTAGGCATGATGAGCTGCTTTGTCTCCAGAAATTGAAAAGGCTTTATAAATTTTATAAACATTTATTACCGTGTTGTGCAAATCTGGTTAAAAATTTATTTTTTATGAAAAAATCATAATTTTTTTTTGCATTTTTTTGTTAAATTAAAAAAACGGCTCAAACGATTTTTCTGTAAATGCAAAAACATAACAAAAATGTTATTACACGTCGATTAACACCTAAATGATGCAAATATTATGTCTGGTTCGTGAGATATAGTGAATGACAGAAATGACCTTGATGACCTGATGACTTTTAATGATTTTTTATTTTTAATTTAATTTTTTTTGTCATGAGAAAAGGTTTTGGCCGTATTTGCACAAAAACTGTTTGCAGTATATAAATTTTATAAACATTGATTACTTCGGCTTGAAAATAAGGTTAAAAATTTATTGTTTTTGAAAAAAACCTAATTTTTTGCACTTTTTGTAAAAATTAAAAAAATGCCTCGAAGAAACTTTTTAAAAACTTGACAGAATCACGTAAATGTTAATACGCGTCGATTGACACCTTGATCAAGGAAATCGTATGTTTGGTTCGCGAGATATAACGCATGACAGAAATGACCTTCAAACGGGCAAAACAGCAAACCCCGAAGTGTCCCAAAACCTAATCAACTCTTGATATTGCAAAGACGCTTCGATTGACACCTCAACGAAGTCGATGCGGCTTTTTTTACGTAAGCTATGCTCGTAGAATAAACTGTCCACGAACGTACATACATACGTACGTACGTACGTACATACAAACACACACATACATACTGCATTCTAAAAACACTTAAAACACGAGTATACTCTATAGACCTCAAAACGTAAAGAAATGTTGAAAATTTCAATTTCGATTTTCGAGGCGATTACAAGAACTTCCCATATACTGGGAAGTTAACAAACACTAAATTAATGGTGTTTTTACAAGTGCCAAGAAACCTTGGCTACAATCATTGAACAAACAATAGTGGAGAAAAGTTTCACACATAGTCGTTTGCAGACTAATACAAGTATTAAATTAATGCCAAAAGAAGATATTCATTTCATTATTTTGGGAAAACAAATATTCATCATAACAAAAATAAAAAAAATGTGTTCTAGGTGCGATCCTTAAGGTCGCGTCCATATTTTGAGAGTGTAAATGTTGAACATGTGTATTCGACAAACAAAAATACCTTACGCACCGAAATGAGCTGGTCTGCCAGCAGCCATCGCACCATCGCTAGATAGAGGCTGAACTCAAATAAGACTGGACGAGTGAAGGGTTCGTTGCTTCGTTGAATTTTCGTCGCGATAGCGTTCGCACTCGTGATGAAGGAAAACTGGATTTGGGAAGGCACCTTGATATTGTATTCTATAAAAAATGTTATAAGTCCCCATGGATCCGGTTGCCGCTTAAAGTTTTGCAAGGAGTCAAATGTCACCAAAATCAGTTTTTCGTGCATATAACAATGGTGGTCACTTTTACAGAGTATGTGTCATCAAATTTGTAACTTAGGTAATTACCATAAAAAAGGATCTTTATTTTTCCTTGAAAGAATAGTTTTTCTGATATTTTGATGTACAGAGCTGTAAGTTTTTTTCCATGAAACGTGCACTCGTTTCCGAACTACCACGGTGGTAGATAAGAAGGTCTGTTTTTACGTTGTGTTTCCAGTAGGCAATATCCACGTCTGTTTTCGTTCGAAAAATGTAGTGAAAATTATTATGAATTTAATTATGAAATACTTTTTTATTTAAAACATGAGTTTTTGGCTTCTCAGTACATGGGAAATTCTTGTAAACGCCTATTGAAATGTCAACATACCTTTACGTTTTGGGGTGTTTATAGTATATTTGAAGTATTTTTGGAAAGAAGTTTGTGTGTGTGTGTTTACACGTACTTACATTCGTCATTCGTGGATGATTTTTTTTGCGAGCATAGCTCATGTAGCTCCTCCACCTGGCCCAAAAAGGAGAGGAGCTAATACTAGCCCAGGAACCTGGGGTTGTTGGAAACCGGGTTTGCGGGCTCAACTTGAAAGGATACAACACAGTATCCTTCAACACAGCAGGTAAACCGAGAGCTTGCATAATTGTAAAGGAAGGCTTGAAGTTTTTAACCTGGTATAATTTCAGTGACCAGGACACCGTTGCGATAGCAGTGGAAAGACAGTCCAAACCCCTTTGGGCTGTCTCCTGCTATATGGCGCATGATGTTCTGCCACCTCCAACTAGCCTGCAGAGGATCACAAGGGAAGCCACTGCAAGAAGCATCCCTCTAATAGTCGGAGCGGACGCCAATGCCCATCATCGCATCTGGGGTAGCACCGACACGAATAAACGGGGTGAGTCACTATTTGAATTTATCTTATTACATGACTTAGCCCTAGCTAACAAAGGTGAGGATCCTACCTTCATCACGGCAAGCCTTAGAGAGGTTCTGGATATCACTATGACGAATGAGCACTTGAACCAAGCTATCAAGGGATGGCACGTATCGCAAGAGTGCTCGTTCTCCGATCACCTATACATAAGGTTCGATTTGGCATTTGACCCTCCGACAAATCCAACCTTCATTAACAAAAGGAGGATGGATTGGGTCAAATACCAATCGGTATTCGAGTCTGCGCTAGAAGGCGGACCTCCAGAGATTGTAGACATACCCGGTCTTGAGGAAGCCGTTGGGACCCTTACATTGGCCTTCAATGACGCAGCAAGGTCTGCATGTAGTCCAACGAAGCCTAGAGGGAAGTACAAACCCCCATGGTGGAATAGTGACATTGCGGAGCTGCGGAAGGAATGTAGGAAGTCCTTCAATCGAGCTAAAGAATCTAATTACTGGTGTTCTTATAAAACAAAACTGAAGGAGTTCAAATCCTCTATCAGAAAGGCTAAACGCACCTCTTGGAGAAGCTTCTGTGCAGAAATAGAACACTCCAAGGATGTCAGTCGCCTGCGAAAAGTCATGACGAGCTCCCCCTCATTTTTAGGGTCCGTTAAGGACGCAAATGGAGTCTGGACGAAATCCAGCTCCGAGACTCTGTCCGTTCTCGTAGATACGCACTTCCCGGGCAGTGAGGGTGTGGCTGACAAAGCGAATCCACACATGCTCCCGGAGAGCATGCCAACTACTGTGCCTGTAAATGACAGGCTCCTACGCTGGGCAATCAGCTCATTTCAACCCTTCAAATCCCCTGGCATGGATAACATTTCACCTATCGAGATCCAGCAGGGTATCAATATAGCACTGCCATGGCTGAACGCCATTTTCAAAGCATGTGTACGGATGGCTTACATTCCACAGCAGTGGAGAGAAGCAAAAATAGTTTTCATACCTAAAGCGGGTAAAACATCCCACTCCTCACCTAAGGATTACAGACCTATCAGTCTCACCTCTTTTCTGCTAAAAACTCTGGAGCGACTGATAGAGATTCATTTGAGAGCTACTCTGAAACCACTCTCTAATGCGCGGCACGCATACACAAAAGGGAGATCGGTTGAAACAGCTCTTCACTCGCTCACCAGCTACATCGAAAAATCGCTAGGCGTCAAAGAATACACGCAAGCAGTTTTTATAGATATCGAAGGGGCTTTCAACAATATCAGTCATAAGGCTATTGGTAAAGCACTCGGGGGAAGCAATGCCGACGACAACCTGATAGGGTTCTTCGGTCAATTGCTTAGCAGCAGGAACATCAACTCCACGCTAGGAAACAGTACCTTACGAAGGAGGGTTTGCAGAGGCACACCACAAGGTGGGGTGCTATCACCCCTTCTATGGAACCTAGTGGTGGATGAACTCCTGTCAAAAATAGAAGCGACTGGCTGCAAAGTCGTAGCCTATGCCGACGATGTTGCGATAGCAATATCGGGAAAATTTGTTAACACCCTATCGGAAAGACTAAACTTTGCCCTAGGTATTCTTACCAAATGGAGCAAAGAGTGTGGTCTAAAGATAAATCCGCAGAAAACGGAACTTGTGCTCTTCACGAGAAGATGCAAAATTCCAAGATTTGCTCCACCTAAACTTGGTGAGACAAGTCTCAATCCATCTCATCAAGTCAAATATTTAGGTCTGATCTTAGACTCCAAACTCGCATGGAAAGCAAACATAGCGGAAAGAGCGCGTAAAGCGGCATGCGCAATCTACTGCTGCAAAAGAGCTATTGGGAAAAGATGGGGACTGAAACCCAAAACTGTATCATGGCTCTATACAGCGATAGTGGAACCAATCCTTCTGTATGGCGTGGTTATTTGGTGGCCAGCAATGGCAAAAACATCAAACGCGAACCTGGTAAACAGGGTCAGGAGGACTGCAGCTATTGCAATCACCGGGGCTATATGCATTACCCCGACAAAAGCATTGTTTATGCTATTAAATTGGCTCCCGACGGAGCTCCTAACGAAACAGCAGGCCAAGTGCTCTGCTATTCGATTGAAAGCTCTAAATCTCTGGCGCGATGGGAATATCGGCCACTCCACCATATTAAGGAGGGATGGACCAACGCCAGAGAAAGTAGACCTCACTCCTCCGATTCCCTGCTTCCACCACAGTTTCAAGTCCGTCATCCCTAGCAGAGATGACTGGACCATGGAAGGAAATAGGATACAGGAATCGGTCGACATCTACACTGATGGATCAAAAATGGATGGAAAAGTTGGCTGTGGTGTTTACTCCGAACAGCTAGGTCTGAGACTATCCTTCCGGCTACCAGATCACTGCAGTGTCTTTCAGGCAGAGGTCATCGCCATACATAAGGTTGTGGACTGGCTGAGAAATCAGAAAATTTCTATAAGAAATCTCAACATTTTCTCCGACAGTCAAGCTGCTATCCAATCATTATCCAACGTGTATACCTCATCCAAAATTGTAATGGAATGTCGCACACTACTGAACGCGATGTCGCTTCACTGTGAAGTGATTATTTGCTGGGTGCCGCGTCACAGTGATATACCTGGGAACTGCGAAGCTGATGCCCTAGCTAGAGCTGGCACTGAGCTCCAGGATTATACACTAACACCCCAAGTCGGCCATCCGTTGGCCTCCGTCAAGCTAAGTTTCAAGCAGTATTATACAGAGGCTGCAAATAGGGCCTGGCTGCTGGAAGAAACCTGCAGGACAACCAGGCAAACTTGGCACACACTCAGCTCAAAGCGCACCAAGCAGTTCCTCAACACGAGTCGTGAAACATTAAGTTTCATCGTATCCGTACTGACGGGGCATTGTCTCATTGGCAGACACGCAGAAAGACTGGGTGTCCCTTTCCATGATTTCTGCCGCAGCTGCAGATCGGAGGAGGAGGAGGAAACGATCCAACATTTTCTGTGTGAATGCCCAGCACTGTCCAGGAAACGCATGAAAACCTTAGGCTCACCCTTCCTGGACAGCCTCACGGAAGTAGCTGATTTGAACATTAGCTGCGTTGCCGGATTCATACGAGAATCGAAATGGTTCTCGTCACTCAACAGGTTTTAGTGCCGCTCCCTATTAAAATGTGGTATCACAATGGCCCTATCATGGCCTAAGTGAGCCGCTTTTTGACAAAGGGGGCTGCCACTACAACCAACCAACCATAGCTCATGTAAAAAAGTCTTGTCGACTTGATTCAGGTGTCAATCGAAGCGTCTTTGCAACTTTAAGAGCAGATTAGTTTTTGGTAAACTCCGGTCGAGTGGTTATTTGTTTTGATTACTTTAAGGTCTTTTCTTTCAAGCACTATATCTCGCGAACAAAATATAGGATTTGCATCATTAAGATGTCGATCGACGCGTATTAAATTTTTTATGATTCTTTAATAAGAAAATGTGGTCTAAGTGCGACCCTTCAGGCCCACACGACTAACTTCCCAGTGGGGTGAATAAAATGCTATAATTTTCTTTTATTATTAATTACTATTATTAATAATTACTATTATTAAACATTATTATTCTAAATTAATATAATTACTTTTACTATTTGAATCAATTTTTTATCCAACCATAAAAGATTTGGTAGAGGAAGACGTCTCCACCACATACACATGGGGTCGATGTTGCGAATCCCAAATTTTGACATATCTCCACGTCTTAAGGTCTCTAGAATCCAAATCCATCGTTTTTAGAGAGATGTCTGTGAGTGTGTATGTACGTATGTGCGTATGTGCGTATGTGCGTTCGGAATTATTTTTCGTCTCGATCATCTCAAGAACCAAAGGTCACATTGACGTGAGACTGGTTTCATTCGACGCGTAATTACGTAACGTAGAACTGAATGAGTTTCCAGCAAAATCGGTTTAGCTGTTTTTTATTGAGGATAAAAAACTGAAGAAAATATGCTTAATTTTAAAACTGTTGAAACGCTCTATTAATTCGTGCAGAGCCCAAATACCTTCATAGTAATATTATTATTATTTTTGATCTGGGGGATTTAGGATATGGGGGATTTTGGATATGAGGGATTTTGGATCTGGGGGACTTTGGATCTGGGGAATTGAGAATCAGGGGAATTTAGGATCGTGGGATTTAGGATATGCGGGATTTACGATATGGGAGATTTTGGATCTGGGGGATTTACTATCTGGTCGAGACTTTGGTAGATGACGAAGGCAGAGGCGGCTTCCACTATCAAATGGCTTTTATGGCTAAAAAAAATAAAAAAATTTTTTTTTAGAAAAATAATAGAATATATAAACACATATAATAAAAACAAACCATAGTTTCTTTATTCACCCCACTGGAAAGTTAGTCGTGTGGACCATAAGGGTCGCACCTAGACCACATTTTTCATTTTTGTAATTAGTCTTCTACAGAATTTATTTCAATTTATAAGCTTTCCTCTTTATAATAATTAGTTTCTTGTTATTTAAATATCTCCTGTATGTCCACAGGAACATAATGGATGTAAATCATCAGTAGAGTCACAAATATTGATGATATTCGATTCGGGTCAGATTGACCATGACAATTATCGAAAACTAGGGATTAAGGGGTTATATCCCCTTGTAATTTTGAAAAAAATAGAATTTCTTTTTTTGTATATTTTGAATGTACATATATTTGAGAATATCTTCCGAAAATTTTACATTGATCCGGCAAATAGTTTCAGAGAAATTAGCGTATTTGTAAAGACGTCTTCGAGCGTTTGAAAGTATGCGAAGCGTAAACCGGAATAGCAATGCCCTATACCCTTGTCTATGCTTTTCATAATGTTTTTATTCTTGGAATTAGAATATAAAAGGTTTATTTTATACCTGCAAGCTACATTTAGAAATTTTAGGTATAAAGTTAGTACATTTCGTCAGTTTAAAGGGAACTGCCACGATGTAAGTTGGAAAAAAATTGGTTCCCAAAACTTTAAACGCGTTTTTCTCGAAACTGTGTTTTCAAAGTCGGTGAGGAAAATTTCTCCAAAACGGCTGAACCGATCGGCTTGAAATTTTCACACAATCTTTCAAGATACTTGTATCAGGTAATGATCGAAGGAATAAGGTTTCTGACAATAATTTCGATTTTTTAAGCCCCTTTAAACTGTAAATTTTCTTTTTAAAAACGATTTTTTTCTTTGGGAAGCCGCCATTTTGTCAACAATCAAAATTTTGACTATTCCATTGATCATTACCTGTATTCATCTATCCTTAAAATAAAGCTTTTGGTTTTTTTATTACCGATAATTTGGATCAGAGATATCTTCCTCACCGCCTGACACCTTTTTGTGGAGGTCCTCTAGAAGATCTACTACAGGAACAACATAACCGGAAATTTTTTGTAATGCATCGCGAATTCTTAAAATACATTAAATTCGCTATATGTACATTTATTCTATGTATTTATTTAAGAAAAAGCCTCTTCACAAAAAATTCCCCAAAAAACATGTTTTTTTCGGACTTACAAGTGGATATAACCCCTTAATGTAAATCCACTTTTCTGCAACCAAAGTTTAGGCTACATCGCTCGATAAAAAAATGTTTTCCTACTAAGCTTACTGTTGATGTTATTATGCTCTGAAGGTGTGAATTACCACTCAAACTTTATTCAAAATTCAATAATCTTCCAGCGATTGATGCCGAAACTATTCTTATAATAGTCTCACAAATAAATTAATATTCTATATGTATTAATTTTACTTCGATTAATGCAAATCCTTTCATCTTTCACGTTTCGACATAACGATTGCGAAACTGGTGAGCCTTAATTTTTCCACATTTCGAACAATTTATCAGCGAAATTTATTTGATGGCTGAATATTGATTCTTATTCAAAACAAATTGCACCACTTGTGCCACAAAAGATGGCAATCAATGAGAATTTATGTGAAGCGAAGCTTTTTGAGTGTAAACGCGGAAGAGGATTGATAAATGGAAGCATTAAATAGCTCTTATACATCAGATTTATGTGGTGGCGCAAGTGTGCCATATTTTTTACAAGCGGAAATATTTAATTGATTTGTATACCTGTCATACACACTGTGAAAAAAAACAATTAAAGTGAGATTGAAATGTGTCGTGCTCATGGCGTCAGTGCGATTCAGGTGCAGGTGGAGCCGTGGTGATGCGTAGTTTTGTTCCTTTTGAAATGATAACTCAATCGTAATTTTCGATTAAAATCCATAAATAATGTCGGCCACTAGCAATCTTCATTTTAAGTTAATATTTAGATTGCGAAGATAAAGCGGAGGCTTTTCCTGTTTTAATCGTTGAAATATTCTTTGCTTCGTGGGCCAAAATACAAATTCGAGAAGGTATTCAATAAATGCAGATAAGATTTTATACTTTTGCATTCCTTAAAAGTTGTGTTAATGTCCTACCACCTTGTTAGTGATATGCGGCTTAGACATGATTCCTTTCTTGATGTTTCAAAAAGTTGCCAAGGTAAAAGCTAAGGACATAGCCACCAAAATTTTGTACCCAGTGCAGTCAACTAAATTATTAACTTCCCAGTTCCCTATGGGAAGTTATTGTAATGGGGTAGATTTTGCGAATCCCAAATTTTCACATATCTCCACGTTTTAAGGTCTCTAGAATCCAAATCCATCGTTTTTAGAGAGATGTCTGTGTGTGTATGTACGTATGTGCGGATGTACGTATGAGCGTATGTGCGTTCGGAATAATTTTTCGTCTCGATTATCTCAAAAACTAAAGATCGCATTGACGTGAGACCGGTTTTAAACGACGCGTAATTACGTAGCTTAAAACTGAATGACTTTTCAGCAAAATTGGTTAAGCCGTTTTTTATTTAGGATGAAAAAACTGAAAAAACGACTAAAAATTGCTTATTTTCAAACTGTTGATACGCACTGTTAATTCGTTCAGATACCAAATACCTTCATAGTAATGTTGTTATTATTGTGCGTTTTAGCAAAATTGTGATCAAATTTGTAAAAAATGTTATTTCAAAAAAAGATTAATTTATGAAATTCCAAACTTATATTATCAGGTTTGGTTGAATGGGAGTAGAGACGCTAATGCAGTTAATAATTGGATATTGTTATAAATACATTAATATTGTTAATAACAATTAAATAATATCAGTTATAATTTGATATTGTATATATAAAGTCAATTATAATTATTCAGTAACGGTCAAACATTTTTAAGAACGAATGATTATTGTATATAATAATTAAATACCCTCAATAAACGTTGTGGATTCCGAGGCCAAGATGGTGGACAAGAAGGGTGATAAGGACGAAGAGGACAAGGTTGCCGAGGCTTTGGTAGAGGATGACCAGGTGATGGAGACGTCTTCCTCTACCAAAGCTTTTATGGTTAGATAAAAAATTGATAAAAATAATAAAAGTAATTATATTAATTTAGAATAAAGATGTTTAATAATAGTAATTAATGATAAAAGCAAATTATAGCTTTTTATTCACCCCACTGGGAAGTTAGTCGTGTGGGCCTCAAAGGTCGCACTTAGACCTCATTTTCTTTAATCGTAATTCACTGATTTTATCATGTTGAAAAGATAGAATTATCGTAAAAAATATGAAAATTCATTCAAAATAGGGTAAGATGTTATAATTTGCTTCTTTAAAATAAAGGAAGTGAGACCAAAATGGTTTTCGTCTCGTGTAGTGTACTAACGGTACACTTCTATCTGAACACACCCACACCCTTAGGATGTCTGTGGGACATAATGAAAATCAGCCATAAGGATATATTTAGATCGAGCATGCACAATTCCCACGACCCACGTGCTGCATTGCTCAGCGTAATGCTCTAAATAACTTATAGCTGGTCATTATCTAGACGAGTGTGAAAAGATTATTTATGACCTCATAAAAATTGGCTCATAAAAACCACGACTATCCGTGGGAACGCAATTTGTTTATGAAATTAATTAATTTTGGTCACACATAATGTGTACATAGAGTTACATTGCTACGTTTAATTTTAGAGTCAGATTTCTGTACATAGATTTAAAATAAATGAGCAATAGATTTAGGTATAAAATTAGAGTCAATTCTGAAATCATACTGCCATATTCGGCAAGTGTTTCAATCCAGACAATTCTCCTGCCATATTCGGCAGTACCAGCCTTGATAGGCTTTAGAAATATAGGCATTTTGCATGCCATCGGAATTAGCGCTCGGCGCTGGACAATTGGGGTAAAATATTCTATCATTCATGTAAGCAATATGACCATTAAACAACACTTATTACACTCGTTTACCCCGCGAACTTTCAGTCCTGAGACGAGACAACAAACGTTTCATATCGTACGGGTGAGTTTGCTTGCTCTTTCAAAGACTAGAGGTTCGGTGACTGCTGGCAGGTCAGCTCAATTCAATGTGTACACAATCGTAGCTCGTAGTCCTCAATCTCCTTCTCCCCAATCTTATCACATGGACTTGAGTACCTAGACTTGTCCAAATTCTGAAAGTTACCGAAACAGCAACAAAAATCAATTAAATTTCATATTTCAAAACCCTTTCTGCTATTATAGTCTAACTGAAATGTGGATACTGACTAAAAACCGCACTGACTGACCTTTCCAAAGAAAAAAAACATCAAAATTTATTATTTGGATTGAATCCCAAAATCAAACAACAAATACTATTAAAAAAATACCGACAGGAGTAAACAATACCTCTTACGACCAACGTCAGTGGCGCTCACCAGGCATAGATAGAACTACCATTATCTACATAGCAGTGGCAAGGCGTTCATATAAGCCGATTCCCATCGGCTTCCCTTTCCAAATATGTTCCAAAAATGTCACTTCAGTTTTATAAGGGAATTAGGTGTTTATTTACTTGCATGCATCACTGTAAGCATACACAATCGTTCCACTCGATCTCAGTGTTTATTCCATCATACTCCATTCTCTTCATTCTACACATCCTCATAGTTCCATAATAGCCAGCAAAGCGATCAACATCTGTAAGAGTTGCAGCAAAGCTTTCCGAGTCTCCAATTCATCAATAACTTAAGGTGCCGTGGGCATTCAACTCCCGTTTGTTGGAATAGCAGCTCGGTTTTCCTCAATAGGATATGAAAACAAATCAAAAAGCCGGTAGCGTTTCCGGCTTCTCAATTAGTAAGCGGCTTACCCACAGTAATTTTTCACCCCTCGCCACTGCTACATAGTGCAGTTCCATATCGTTTATTCGAATATGAAATGTTGCGTTTGCCACCTGAAAATGTGGCGGGGAAACATTTAGAAACTCCCAGAAAATATTGTTAATATTTTTTTTATTTATTTTTTTAGAAGAATAAAACTTTCAATAGGGTTATCTTTAATTATTTTCTGTCAAATTTCGAAAAAGTGCTAATTTATTTCCGAAATTCGCGTTCTGTGCATCAAACATATAGAGCACTTCGTCCAATGTATGATGTTTGCTCATACGCAATACGATGGAAAAATGTATGTCGACTCAACTGGACAATTCGCATTCAACACGAGCTCGTACAGTGCGTACCGAGGCAGCTATCGCTGCTTTAGAAGGAAGTGTGACTGAGCATTCTAGTTTATCGATTCGATGCCATTCTCAACAACTTGGCCTCTGTCCGTCCACTACCTGGAAAAAGTTGAGGAAAGATCTTGGACTAAGGCCTTGTGAAATCCAAATGGTGCAGCTATTAAAGCCATTGGACCATAGTTTGCGTCATACGCTCGGTGAATGGAGTGAGAGTGAGTTGGAACTGCATTTTTAACGTCAAATCATTTTCAGCGATGAGGCTCATTTCTGGCTTAATAAGTTTGTAAGTTCGTAAATGAGCAAAGAGAATAATCATCAAGAGATTACATCCCGAAAAAGTCACTGTATGGTGCGGGTTGCATTCCGGTGGCATAATTGGTCCCTTCAGTTTTAAATCTGAAGATAGAACCAGCGCTGCCGTTACTGGTGATCGCTACCGACAAATGATTCGTAATTTTTTGATTCACATGATTATTGTTAATCGTCTGAGGGACAAATAGTTCCAACAGGATGGCGCAAATCTTTGGTGAATGAATCATCTCAAAAAAGGGACCTGTGCGCTGGTCACCCAGATCATATGATTTGATTCCCGGGGAGTGTAGTGTAGTGGTGGGTCAAATCACTATTTATGACTTGGAAGACAACATTCGACAAGTAATTGGCGGATCAAGGTCGACTATGCTTGAAAAAGTAGTGCAAAATTGGACCGACAGGATAGCCTTCTAAAAACGCAGTCACGGTGGTTCTATGTCAAAAACTATTTGAAAACGCTAAATGCTATAACATTTGCAAGCTAATAAAGGCAAAAATTGGCCATTTCAATAATTTTTCTGTGTTTTATTTGTTTGAAAATTTCTATGCTCTAAAAAAATTCCGTTATGGGTGAAACAGAGGAAGTAAAAGAATTGAAAAGACTTTTCCTTCAAGGGATGTGCTTGTATCACATTTTCAGAAAAAAAACTTGACGTTCACTTGTGTTTTAATATCTATGATTAAACTTGTTTCCTTATTTCACCAAAAATATATTTATTTTTAAAAAGTTCATTCAAAAGTACTTGTTTATTTATTTTTGTGTTTCTTCTAATAATTAAGCAGCAAATAAATAACATTAAAAGAATAAAAAATTTCCGAAAGCTTACGTTTCAATTAAGAATGAACAAACATGTTTTCAATTTATTTTTATAGGAAAGCAACGAGTAAAATACAACATTTTAGAAAACTATATGAAAAATAACTGTTATTTAATCATCTTATATAAATTTTCGATTGGTGAAAAACGTTCTAAAAGTGGTAAAGTTGAGATAAAATTAAATCAAAGAATTTATAAAATCACTATCATCAATTATGAATAAATCTAATTAATAGCGAAACATACCGTGAAAATGATTTCAAATGAAACACTTATATCTTCTTTCGAGTTTTATTTCTTTTGCTCCAATGGCAAACATATCATTGCATATAGTAACTTTAATGTGAGAACATCAAATTGTTTCTGCAGCTCATTCAACAATTCTTTCCCAGTATCATGAAAATTCTGGTTGATTCAGAATTTTATTGTTTTCTTTTTCGAATAAACTTCGAAAGTCATCTTCCAATCACAACCAATCTAAAAATATTCCTTTGCAACATTTAATACATCTGCCTAATAATTTCCGAGGAAACGCCTTTGAGACTGTACTAGGAAAATCTGTGCCAACATTATGGTTGTTTCAAATTGAGCATCGTGGCAAAGGGAAGGAGCTTCATTAGGCGTAAAATGAAAGAGTTTTAATGTGATTGACCTTAAAAATGCCACTGAACAGCAACATCTAACACATAACTTTGATTCTAGCATTCTATGCCTTGGGCAAGTCGTTCAAATTTAAAGCTCATTGAAATCCACTGCTTCGCATTCGAATCGCAGGACATCATCAGGAAAGTTTCATATTTCTTAGAACCTTCTTTTGAGTTTTTCCTTCTTTCGTCAATTAAATTAACGAGGACTCATCCTGAATAAAATAGAACTAGGCGAAACGCAGCACAAAAGGGTGGCCATAATAGTTTTTGTCGAAACTAAACGAACATCATTAATTTTGTGTGTTGGTTTTGCTTTCCTTTTTATTTGGCGAATTGGATATTGAATAGAACGTAAGGAAAATTTCGATAATTTTGAGCACATTTCTTATTTTATTTTGAAAACTAGCAATTAGCTGGTAGCTTCTGTAAAGTTTGTGATTAATGTTAAAATATGCACGCATTCCAATTTGAAAACAACAACTAAATTCAGAAGGTCGCCCCTTGAAGTCCTCACGAACACTTTCAAAGTAATGTCTAGATAAATATTAAAAAATGGTTTTAATAATAATAATAACAATAATAATAAAAATATTCGTTATAATAATGAAAATAATACTCTTCTTAATAATATTGATAAGAACTCATTACAGTAAGAGGAATCAATTAACCTTAATCACCCTATTGATTATATAATGTTTTTGATGGTAAAATGTCTGATTAAAACCCTACGCAATATATACGTAATACGTTATATCGATGCTTAAAAGACAAAAAAAGTCGGAAGTTATTTTTTTGGGCGAAATTAAGATTGCAATTTGTGTTTCTACGATGACTTTTCCAGATTTTTTCGTGTGACGACCGTTTTCGGTAGCTACATCTAAAATTTTCAAAAGTGCTTTACTGTTGTACTATTTTTTTCATTTTCCAATTGAAAAACTTATAATGATGTCTTTTGCAGTCGATTTTAACACAATATCTAATAAGCAGTATAAATTTGATTTTTGATTGTACGCAAAAAAGTATAAAGTAAAATCTTACGAAAGGTAGAAAAAGAAGTAATTGATTCAATTGGGTTGAATTGGGTTCGAATTGGTGAGGCTTTCAGCTGATTGTCTGTGGGTTAAGCTCTGTTGCGAAGAGGGCAACAACTATATCAACTAGTTGCATTGATTTGCGTGAAGATATTGTGAAAATATTGTTCGTTTTGCGAAGTAAGTACTGAAATTCAGTACGCCACACCGTCTGACCCGTCATAAAATTCAAAAACATCCACGCTGAGTTTTTTAAAAAGTTCTCCACATCATAGAAATGATAATCCCCATTGATCGATACTACCACCACGTCACTAGAGTAAGTAAAATAAGGACACATTATCCATATTATTTATTCATCATAGTGTTAATAGCTCATTGTTCATTGCTTTTAATTATGTGTGATTATGTTCTGCAATCATTTTTTTGATAAGAACCCTCAAAACAAATGATAAACCAAAGCAGTGATTATCACAAGTGCAAATCGTATTAAAAAAAGCAATTGCTTTTAATTCTAAACAGTTTTTTTATTCACATAAAAAAAGGGGGAACAAAAAATTATTTGCATCTGCTCGAATCATACAATACATGCCATGCCATGCCAGTATGTTATGATATCATCAACAGCTAGTTCTTAGTGACTATTAAATCAGTCGGTATTTTATAAATTAATTTTAAAATACTTTAGCATTAGTTTTGATAAAAACGCTTAAGGAAAGCAGATTTTTAGAATAAAAAATTGCTTAAAGTGCAAGTCGGGTGGGAAATATTATTGCTTGGAAAAAATTCATAACTTTTGCATTTTTTTATTTCATTTGAAAACGACTTTAATGAATTTATGCAAAATTTAAAGTAATCATCCAAATATTAATACGCTTTGATTAGCACCTTAACGTAATCATTACAACGTTTTGTTCGTGAAATATTATGCGTGACAGAAATGATCTTGAAAACGTCTTGGTAAAAAAACTGCTCAACTGAAGTATACCAAAATCGAATCAGCTATTCAGCACTACATCTTCGCTCCAATCGAGACAATATTGAAGTCGATTGACTATTCCTTCAAGAGCTATCGTTGAAAAAAAGTGGCTAGGCACGCACGTACGTACAAACACAGACTTACAGAGTTCTTTTCAAGAATATTTTTAAATTACTTCCAATACCTTAAAACGTGAAGATATGTTGAAAGTATTCGTCTTGATTACTTAAACTTTCTTTATACTGGGAAGTTAATAAGTTGTGGACTTTCGGGCGTTCTAATTGGAGAGGCCTTCGGCTAATTAGGCATTTATGCAGAGACTACAACAGAAAGCGTTCCTGGGTTTAACGTGGTTACCTGACAAGATATGTCTACACACCACGAGCTTCTTAGGCTACGGGTAACGATAGTCTCGTACCAAGGCCCCCATAAACGTACTAGCCAGTATCCCATAGCTTATGCTATGAGCACTGCTTTTCCGAGTATGAGTACCACAATCTTATCGGGAGCTTACATGGACTCCGTCATAATCCTTAGCAAGGATCGGATATATCAGCATTCTCACCGCTCTGTGGGAAGCGGCACTCCTGTTGATAGCACAACAGCACGCCAATGCACCACGATACAGAAGAGTTGCCAAATAGCTACCGGTCTAAAACTTCATTAGAAATGAGTGTACCCGTTTTGCGTGTTAACCACAGCCACCAAGTTTCAGCCTTCATAGGCTCCTCAACCAAACCAGCAGCGACAAGTCCCTGGAGCCCCGGTTAACCCTTGGAAACAGTATACCCCTGGTCAGGTTTCGGGTAAGTGCAAGCACGACCCCTTCGATTGAGTTCCAACGCAAAACTCTGTATCGATCGCCATATTTAGGGTAATCATTCTTTAAACCATAGGAATATATGATAGAACCTATTAATCTTCATCCCTTTGCCTCAGCATTTTGTTGAAGGGATGTTGTTCTGAGGATCGGTCAGTACCCCTACTCATTTACACTGGCTTGGGACAGTTCTCCTTACTGCTTTGGCCGAGTAAAAAACATCTGCTAGTCGGAACCCCCGGATTCCCTTTCTGCAAGGTACTAGTTCGGCTATGCGACTTTTCCCAGGCATACTAAAGGCCGGTTATGCCTCCTGCGGTTCCTCCCTGACCACAACATTGGAAAGCGGAGTTGCAGACACTGCAGCAATTATATTTACGTTTTGAATTGATTTCATTAGAAATATTGTGAAATTATCCCTCGCCTTAGAAAATAAACACTGAAATTCTATGCGCCACAATAACTAACCGATCCTCTGACGAAAAATTTGTCGGAAACCCATTTTTTTTAAAAGGTAATGTAATTTATTTTTGCCTCGAAACATTCCGTATAAAAGTGTGCAATTTGCAAGTTAAATGTTAAAAACTAAAAGGAAGTTTTTTGGTGAATTTCATGAAAAAATACATGAAGAGAGAGAAGAAATTTTTTTTCCGTACGTATTTGTGGGGTATGGTTCGAAAGAAGTTTTCTAGGAGGGCGTAAATATAGTTTTCGATATTTTTTGAATTAAAATATCATAGTTTTTGCACATGTTGAGTCAGACCTACCACATTAACCATTTTACGTGAGAAGCTGGTAGCAATCCACTATATAATAAAAATATAATCCGATACTTAAAAAATACTAACAATAATGTATTAAAAATTTAGTTTAGTTAATTTTAATTTAATTTTAATTATCTAGTTTTTATTCAATTATAATTAATTGACGCTATATGTTTAAAGTTGTAGTAATAATCTTAACAGGAGTGGCGTCTTATTTTTCTAGGCAGTTTTATTTTGTTGTAAAATTATTCAAAACTATACCAAAATTTCCATTTTCCATTGACATTTCACATTACTGATGAAATTATTATTATTGTCTTTACTTAAAATCATCCATTTCGGAAAGAAAATTTTTGCTTACGCCGGTATGAAAATAGCCATCAACGTAAAAACGTTTTGTGAAAAATTGCTCCACGTAAGAATTCTATCAGAAACCCAATTTGCCCAAATATTTTTTATCGTTTTAACTTTCAAAATTCGAAAACCTCATCTTAGCTGTAAGAAAATTACTTTGAAGGAATTTTAACATAGGGGCAACCCTTTTTACCTCATATCAAAGTATCAACGAAATTTTTTTTTTCCTATCCGTAGCTAATTTCAAGTTTCAGTGATTTTCTTTCAAGGGTTGACGGATTTAGATACGAATAAGATTTGTGTAATCGAAGCGCTTTGCCTAGCTCAAATCTTTGTGTTAAGCAATAGTTCTTGGAACATAATAGACTATAGGGTCTTAAATAGCAAGTATTGTCTTGAAATGATGACGATTATTGACCGAGGCGATATCCTGCCGTTTATTTTTGCAAATGAAGCGTGCTACAATAATTTCCAAGAGAAATTTATAGTGGAATGTGTTTAACTTGCTTTAGTTGATGAGGATATTTGAACCGAAATGATTTTCTCATTTTAAAAGTACATACACTAAACGGAAAAAGCATCGCACAGTCAATGTTTCCAGAAAAAATTCTTTTAATTTTTATAATTGAAAATATTTGAAGAAAGACATTAGTCCCCATATTATTAAATTTATTGCCTAGTTAGTAGGAAAAAATATCTGATATTGTTACGATTTGATAGAGGAAAATTAGCAGATAACTAAAAACCACACTTTGCTCAACAAAAAAATATTGCCACACTTAGCAAATACTAAGTGCTTCTAGAGCCGAAAATTCAAAATGTTTAACAAAACAGCAGTTCACATAATATGTGTCAATTTATTACGCGCGTGAACATTCATCAGGTTCACGCGACCATCTCTCAGGTTCGCACGAACATCCCTCAAGTTCGCGTGAACATCCCCCAGGCTCGTGTGAATATCCCTCAGGTTCAAGCGAACATTCGTCAGTTTCCCACGAACATCCATCAGGTTCGCATGAACATCCTTCAGGTTCGCACGAACATCCCACAGGTTCGTGCGAACAGACAAAATTGCAACTATGTAATTTTGGGTTCTTTGTCTTTATATAAATAATATATAAATACGTATTGATCATCTAGATCAAGTTAGTTATTATTCAGATCACAAGACAGTCAGTTGTCATTCATTAGAGAGTTCAGTTACAGTTATCATTCAGACAGTTACAATCTGTTATTATTCGAGTTACATATTAAAATTGTTATCCAGAAGGTCGATCTGTTACCAAGTCAATTGTTATTGATAAACATAGTTCAGTTTAATTAAGTGTTCATATAAAAACCAAGTGTGGTAAATATATTTTTTGTAAATCCACAATACAAGAAATATAACTTCCGTAACCTCGCATTGTGTCCACGAATGTCACTGTGGGTTATACGCTTATCTAGGTGTCATCGCTTCATTTCATCTTGGAGGTGGACAAATGTATGGTTTACCCGCTAAAGTGGTGAACATGACCTGTGGATGGTTAATAAAAAGTCTAACATTGACTTCTTGCAATTTTCGGCAAAATTTTGGAATAGAAAAGAGAAAAACTGCATCACTACGTTGTGTGAAATTACACCACTATTTCTATAAGGAAATATCATTGAATCGGAGCGAAACACAAAAAACGGTTAAGCCGAGCAGAGCTGCTTAAATGTTAACATGACACTTCTAACTAGTATGTATTCACATATCAGATGTGTGGAAGTTATGTGAGGCTTATTTTTTGTTCTATACCCAAATTATTTGCCGCATACTCACCACAGATTACATCCTTTTCCTTGACACGTATATTCATTTCCATGATACATGATTCCAGAAAAAACCGGACATTTTAGTTTTCTGGTTCTTCCAGAAGGAGAGCAAGAACCTTTTCAAAGTATGAATTTCTGGGTATGGTCATTTCAAATTTTTTTCAAGATAACATTTTACGTTTTAATCCCTTCCGTGGAACTGGCATGTGTCCTCCGCACTCTTTTTTTGTACCAAACTTGTCTTTGAAAGGCTATTGTTCAGTCAAATGTGAGTTTCACCGTGCATTTTGGCTAGGCAGAAATATTTTAATGCAATGCGTGGGCAATGGTATATATAGCTTAAGTTTAAGTTTCTGTGGTCGCAGCTCCTGTCCTTTGGGCTCCATCTTCAAAAAAAAAGAAATTGGGGCACCTCATATTTCCGAAACCATGGCTCCCACAAGAAAGTTGTGTATGGCAAACTTGCGTAGGATAAAATGTTTAGCAAGTCGTTCATACATCACTTTTACACTGGGTAAATATTAAAAAACTTGCAAGCCAAAACCACACACAAAAAGGGGGGAACATCTTTCGGGCACCACAATTTCTATAATTCCAGGTTTCACGCGAAACACGTTAGAATACTTTTCCAAGACAATTTCGTCACAAATCGTTCGCGGTATTGATTGTTTCAATCAATATAAATTAGTAGGAGTTATTCCATCCCAAAGGAGAGAAAGTCGCGTGAAAAATCCGTTTTTAGGCCAAATAATCGGCTTTTGATGGCAAACCTCCGTTGCGAAACTCGCGGAGCATTTTTGGTGCAATGTGTGGTATGCCTTACTGGCAGATAAAATCCAAGTTTCTGGGTCGCAGCTCCCATGCTCTGGGCTCCATTTGAAAAACAAGCAAAAAGTTGGGCACTCCTATATCTCCGAAACCATGACCCCTAAGTTGTGTAGAATTTAATTTGCAGCAAGTCGGTCATACACCACTTTTACGTGGCATCAATAATTAAAAAGTTATAAGCCTTAAAGGACATCGAAAAAGGGGGGAACATCTTTCGAGCGCCACAAATCCATTGTTTTCAGTTTAACCCCAAAACACATAGAGAATAACTTTAAGGCAATTTTTTTGCAAGTCGTTTGATTATTGATTGTTTTGATCGTTGTACATAGGCGGGAGCTTTTGCATCCCAAAGGGATAAAACTCACGTGAAAAACGCATTTTTAGGCCAAATAATCGGCTTCCGATGGCAAAAATCACGGAACATTTTAGTGGGCAGAATTTTTTTAATTGGAATGGGTAATATGCATTTATGTGAGCTTAAATTTAAGTTTCTGGGGTCGCAGCTCCAATCCCCTCGGCGCCATCTTGAGAACAAAAAAAAGTGGGGCGGCCCCATATCGTGGAAAGCACTGCCCCCACAAAAAAAAGTTTAATATGACAAATTTGTGTAAAATTTAATTTGCAGTAAGTTTTGGATACATCATTTTCACGTGCTGTCAATATTAAAAGAGTTAAACGCCAAAAACTACGTTGAAAAGGGGGGATCATTTTTCGCGCGCCACAACTTCTTTGCTTCCCCTATTACCGCGAAATTTGTTCGAAAATAACATTTAGATAGTTTTATCACCAAACGTTTGCGGTATTGCTTGTTTTGATCACTGTACCATGTCGGGAGTTATTGTGTCTCGAAGGAGGACAGGTCATAGGAAATAAGCATTTTAACACCTATTTATTTGGTCCTAAAATGCTTGTTGAAGTTCTTTAGCAAATCGTTTGTAACTAATAAAACACAGTTTTACATTCAGATCACATGGCAAAAATACATCTGTTACGAATTGCGCAGAAAAAAATTAGCGAAATTTTCCGGGGCACAGAATCGTTCGAAAAGGTACCATGTATGCGCCAAGTAGTGAGACTAATTGGCAACGTAATCGCTGTCAAGTGTTCCTACATTTGCCTGAGTACTTCGAAAAATACTACATACTTCAGGTATCTCAACTACAGATAATCATCATAAAAAAATAAGTCACTTTTAAAGATATTTAGATATTTCAATCATTTTATTCAAGTTAATTAATGCTCTATAATCACATATGTACATACTTTTTCTTCTTAGTTTGATTGTTTTGTAAGAAGGATATCTTTTTTGTTATGACTAGCATTATTTTAAATGTACCCTTCAAAACAAACAAACCTGCATGCATATCTTTATAAATACATCGATTGAAAAAAAAATGTAAGCTTTATTTCATTAGAACTTCCCGCACAAATTTGAGCTAAACTTAAAAAGCCAGCATACATTTCGTTGAAAGCGAACATTAATTGGTAGGGAAAAGTGTTAATTACGTACAAACAGTTCGAAAATGTTACAAGAAAAAAACTCCCCAGTTTTAATGAATTGCTTGTTGTTTATCGGGTTAACATTATTATCCACGATGCCGAGCAGCTAGCACTAATAGTCGCTTACTACGCAAACCACACCAACATTAAGAAGACTCAACGGACGCAGATATCAAGTTGTTATTCAGATTTGCAAACTGGAGGACGTGGTCTTTCGATCGAGATAACTGGAGGCATTGTCTTCAAAGAAAACTCGATTTGGGCTGTTGACTTCTAAGTAGAGCATACATATTCCATGAACTGTTCAAACCGAAACTGCTCAATAAAAATCATTCAGGATATCACTCTTTGTCAAAGAATCTTCTTACTTTATTCATAGACTTTTTGATACAAATTACGAAAATATACATACAGTCGTGTGTACGTGTTGGTGTGTAGGAGACAAAATCAATCGGTGTAGAGAATCTTAAATTAAGTGTATCAAACCAAATATAACCCGTTTTCTCAATTTTAGTGGACGGGCATTTTTTTTATCTAGACTCATACATTTATATTCTATACTTGTTTTGTGTGAATTCTTCATATTTCATCTAAAGCTCTTGCTTTGATTCGTTATATTTTCTTTATGTTGTATTCACAGTGTAAGCAGGCCAGATAATTTTGTTTTAAAGTGTACATTAAATCTACGCTCGCTAATATTTCATACCTTCCTTATTCCTTATTTCTCTCGTTACATTGTTTTATTTTTACTTTTTACAATCGATCGGTTTTAACACTTACACTTAACAATATGTTTGTTATTTATTTTAGTTCTAGTAGTTCTTTTAATACAGGCGGGGGTGAAATTATGTTCGTAAAGAAGATATTATATATCTAGCAACGACTAAGATATCAACATTAGTCATAGTTGTCTTTGAGATGATACCATTAACACAAAAGGCTTAGGAATAAGTCGTTGGTTTCCTGTAACTTCGAAACTGATTGCTAAATTGAGATTCATCTCATTTAAAATTTAATGGATATATGACATTGATAGATAGATACAAACTCACGAAAACATTTCAGCTGGCATTTAGAAGAAAGTATTTTGTCCTCTTCAAAAATTGACATGTTACTAACATAATAATGATACTAATGTAAGTCTAACACTGAGTTACTCAGCTAGACGATATTGATATGGTTAATTTCATGAGCAAAATGTATTGACCAGAAAATCTTTCGAATGAGGGAATAGTTATAAAATAGAGAAGAATAAATAAGTTTACTTTGAAAAGTTACACTCTTCACTAATTTTTTCCACTCCTGGTTCTGACCATTACAAATTGAACAAATTTATTGCTGTATTTTCTGGCGCTGCTCGTTTTTTTTAAATTTTAATTGTGTTTTTTATATTGGGTTGGATACAGAGCATTTTTTGATTGCTTTTTATCTGATAAAAAATCGTGCTGGAAATGAAAATTCGTGGTCGAATACCAGCTTAATTTATAATGTATACACTTAACGTCTATCGTAGTCGTCACGAATGATAGAAATTGACTATTCCTTATTATCTTGTGTTATCGCTATTGAATAATGTCTCTGTGTAAAAATGTGTTTCATTCTCAATATATATCGTTTGAAGGTAGTATACTTAAATTGACATAAAATCAATTTGATGTTGATGCTTATTCTAAAACAGAAAAGTCTACTAACTTCATATGCAGCGTTGAAAATCGTCCATTATTTCCAAGCAGCAATGCAAACAATAATGTCCTAGTATCGTTTCATTAAAAGACCTCTGTTAAACATTTGCATAAGATTCTACTCTTATCTATATTGATAAGGTTATTTTTAGTGTTAATTTCATATTTTATATATTACATTTTTTTAAATTATTTTGATTCATATGTTTCGTATAAAATTTTCATGCTATACACAAAACTTCAAGCAATCCAAGTGGTTGTTTTTCGATTTATTCAAATAAGCGGTATCAAATTGAGTTAAGTTTCATAGTTGCTCGTTATCATAGTCTACTGTTCAGTTTTCTTTTCTGTTTCGCAATTATTTTCTGGTTCTGGAATGGTCATTGGACTTCATTACCTTTCCATACTATTTGAAATAATTTATTTCCAATCAATGCAGCATTCTTTACTATTTCTTTAAATATACTAATAATTTTTGCTATGATGATTTGATATAAAATTTAATAGAAAACACAATTTTGTAGCGCAGTGGTAATAAATATGTATTTGTTTAGTGCTTTTTCAGGTTGATCACAATTGAGAGAAAACCGAATGGTACTTGCTTATCGTAATCCATTTTCATACGTTTTTAATTTTCAATAATTATTTTATTTTTCAAATCGGAAAAAAACAGACCAGAAAAAGTTAATGCGATAATTTTCATAGAAATCTAGTAATTTACAAATCATTGGAAATTAAAAAGCATTGTACTAATGTTAAGGGCTATCGGTTCGAATTGTTTTTCAAAGGATTCCAACTTCAACGTTGCGCGCAGTGCCAAGTCTCGCTGGATCTAAAGTTAGCTGAATCTCACCTGCTAAGACTATTTCTGATATGCATCCAATTATTCCAGAGTAGTATCGTTGTCGCGTAAAATATACAACATTAGGCATGCCACCTGAAAAAATGAAAATTATGCTGAAAAATATTTTAACTAGAAATTGAGCTATCAAAAAATTTATTCATTCAACAGGCGTCTGGATACGATAATCATAGTTTTTCCAAATTTGAAATGTTCCTTTGTTTTGTTTTTAATTATGATATAAACATGAAACGAATATTCCATCACAACATTTACATCGTCGATAGTTAATGCTATCAAAAAATCCTGTCAAGGAGCAAAAACACGCTTAGTAAAATAGGTTCAAAAACACAAATGTAGCAGCATAAATAATAGTTAGAAACAAAAAGCCTAAATAGGTTCTTGCTTCAATCTGCAGTAAAATATGCACAGAAAATTCTTCAAAGATATTATGCCGAATAGAAAAGGTTAGCAGTTTTTGTTGCTTAGACTATTAAAAATAGCGAGAATATTAAATGAATGGATTTAAATAGCTCCGATTTTAGTCTTTGTAAATGATTAAGGTTGAATCTTACTTCAATACTTTAGTGTAGTTACAGATTCGAATCTTGCCTTGTTTAGCTGAGAATCAAAAAGTATTATTTAGAATAAAGTACGAATTAATCAATCAATCATTGAAAGTTTGATGCAGCTGAAGATTTGTGCTTGTCAATCAAGTCTTCTGCTTCGGTTTATCTTCAAATTTATAGCTCAACTTGTTGGTCAGTGCGTATCTCAAAAACGCTTGCAATGAAGTTTTTGTAATTGGAAATAATTGTTCTTTGTTTTAATCGATAAAAAAGACCAGTTTATTATATTTTCTTGCTCTGCTTGCAACAATTTTTACATTTTCTAATTATTCAATTTTTCTTACACAATTTATTTTCCCATTATTTTTGTCAAGCATTTGCTACTGTTGTGATTTTAAATGTTATTTTTAATTGTTATTTAGTTTTTCTTTTTTCATTCCTCAGCAGTAAGCACACACTTACATCATTTCTCATCTGATTTTTAAGAACCAATAAACGAATCAATATCAAACAATTCAGACAAAACTAAGACCAGATTTAATGAAAACAATGAATTGAATGCTTTTCTTTTGGATTCTCATTCCCATATATTTTTCAGTAGACTCACCCGGATCAATAAAAGGAATAATGGCCCTAGTCGCGCCTCATATGCCGGACCAGGCAATTCATTCTATGTTTCGAGAGTTTCGCTAACGTTCATTGTTTCGCAAAATAAATGTAAGCCCACCCAAGAGATCATCTTGATCGCTCAAATAACAATTTGGTAAATCGGTTGCGTTTTTGATTCTCTTGGCAAGGTTTTAATAACTTTTAAACTGCAAATTTGCTCGATATTATGTTTCAACGTGAAAAGGGAAGCATGACTTCAAAAATTGTTTAGGTTATCATATTTATTTTTCAGGATTGTTCAATATTTTTTTTAATTAAAGGATAAGATGACTAAATTTCGGCTAATAAAATTCGGGACAAAAAAAACAAGCCGCGAGGTGCGACCCTTGAGGTCCACACGGTGAACTTCCCAGTAATATCTACATAAACATCAACAACATTAAACACAATAATAATTTTGAAAATACTACTACTTTAAGTAATAACAATGAGAGGTATTCATAGCAGTAACAGGAATGAGTTAATATGAATCGTATCGTCCACGCGAGGGTCCATTGATTTCGTAAGGTTTTTGGTCAATGAGAACAGATTGAATATTCACGCGGATCAATCGGTGGGGGCCTTTTTGGTCTTGAAAATTTTTGTATATGCAGTCAAAAATAGGTTCAATTGCATGTAAAAAGTAAAATGTATTACAAATGATGATGGTTATTGAATTCTTACGATTACTAAAGAATGAATCTACAAAAAACTACAATTTTTCATTCGATGAAAGCTTTTCAAAGCATGTGATCTTGCAAAGTGTTGACTACAAAACATTTTACCATTCTAAACGTTGATACCGCAAAAGCAAATTTGATTGAAATTTTGTTGGTTTTCAAAATTTAAGCAGTTTTTTTAATTAAAAGACTATAAAAACTATTAAAACTCTGCCCAAGTTATGCACATATTTTAAAACTTTGATTGAATTCACAACAATTTATTTAGAATAAAAGATATAAAGTAATATCATTCGTATGAACCCTCTATACATAATAACTTTGAATGATTTTTTATTTTTAATATAATTTTTTTCATATTCATGGAAGAAAATTTTGCTTGTTTCTCTTCAAAAACTGATAAGAATGTATAAATTTTATAAACTGGCATCACTGTACTGTGTAAATCAAGTTAAAAAAATATTTTTTTATGAAAAAACCATAATTTTTCACATTTTCTTCTATTAAATTAAAAAACGGCTGAAGCGAATTTTTATAAATATAATTGTCGAAGATGTTAATAAAAGTCAACTGACACCAGAATGATGCAAATATTATATCTGGTTCGTGAGATATAGTGAATGATAAAAATGACCTTGAAAATCATGATGAATTTAAATGATTTTTTATTTTTAATTTGATTTTTTACGTAATCATGAGAATAAGTTTTGATGATGTTTTTATAAACATTGTTTGGAGTATATGAATTTTATAAACATTGATTACTTGGACTTGAAAATAAGGTTAAAAATTTACTGTTTTTGGAAAAAAAACCCCAATTTTTTGCACTATTTTTTAAAAAATTAAAAAACGGCTCCAAGAAATTTTTTCAAAAACTTTAAAGAATCACATAAATGCCAATACGCGCCAATTGACACCTTAACCATGCAAATCGTACGTTGGGTTCGCGAGATATAACGCATGACAGAAATGACCTTCAAACGGGCAAAACAGCAAACCCCCCCCCCCAACCGAAGTTTCCCAAAAACTAATCAGCTCTTGAGATTGCAAAGACGCTTCGATTGACACCTCAACGATGTCGATAAAATTTTGTTTACGTGAGTTATGCTCGTAGAAAAAAGTGTCCACGAACGTACGTACGTACGTACGTACACACACGCACACACACAAACACATACATCTCCCTTTCTAAAAGCACTTTATATATACTCTATAGACCTCAAAACGTAAAGAAATGTTGAAAATTTCAATTTCGATTTTCGAGGCGATTACAAGAACTTCCCATATACTGGGAAGTTAAAAATCCACGACTATGAGTGCCGAACTGAGCAGGCCTGCCAGCAGTCGAATAAACAAACATGTCCGTACAAAATGAAATGTCCTCACCCGCGGAACTCAAGTCTGTAAGGTCCATTAAACGAAAGTCTTGCTTAACTTAATCTCTCATCCAATAAACACTCATTTCAATATAATCGCGCCCAACGTGGGGCTGAATGTTCAGACGTTGGTGATTTTTTTGATAATTTTGGAACAACGTTCGTTGGAAACGTGAGAAAAACCATTATCAGGATAACTTTCACACTTCTTAATCATACATATAGTTTGTCTAGTGTTAGTTTCGTTTGTACAAAAAAAATTTCGATTTCTATCTTTCTTTACATAGGAGAAATGTTAGAGATTATTATATTAAAGTATTCATATTGACAAGTGAAGGATGTTTTCCGAAATATACATGTAACTATCATCACAAAGAGGATCTCCAGTTCATAGTTACGGTTCGAATCTTATCGACGATATGAAAAAATTCCTCCCGGTATTCGGAGCTTCTCTTGAAGTGAATTGCATTGGCAGCTCAGATAGCTCCTAAAAAAATTAAAAACTTTGCATATTTTGAGTTGTTGTCAAATCTTAAAAACAATTACATTTTTATTTTGTGGGTGGTTTCCCTTCTTACAAAGATTAAGACTGTAACCTTGCGTGCCTCACATACATTGATAGCATTTGGATTACACTAATCAAAACATGTGCCTCAAAGGAATTGTCAATGGGCTAGAGGTTAAAGGTGTGATGTAATCCTTCTACTATACAACAAATAAATATACGGCAAATATATGCGTTTCCTTTTACTAATACTATTTTTGAAAAATTTACTAATACTATTTATTTAAAATGCGGATGGCATGAAAGGAGATAGAAATCTAACATTGTGTAAGTAACCAAACAGTGTTTTGTGTTCATTACAATCATAATCCTGGAAAATAGCGTTTGCTGCCCTAATGAGAACGCTTTCAACTTCCCTTCGTATTTTGCATTGTGACCTAAATAAAAGTAAATATTTGAAGGAAAATCAACCTCGATTCGAAAACTCAATGCTGAAACCGTATTCTAGTGAAGTTATTGACATATTCTCTTAAGTCCACAAACAATGTATAAATCTGATGACTCAGTTAAAATTAATCTATTCCTCATGCTAAAGAGCTCATCGTGACTTCCAACTTGCTCATTTCAAGAGTCTCGAAAGTTTAACTAGCACAGCAGCGCACGATAGAATCATTTGAAGAAGTAAGTCGCTGTAGAAACGAGGAATCCTTTCGATTAAAACAACGGAGAAACTGTTCTTTGAAGCATTGAAATTATTTCAGTCATCGATAAATAGTCACAAATACAAGCATCATACATTAAATAATAGATTTTCTACAAGTTCATACTTTATATATAAGATTTTCTATTGTACGCTTCCAAGCAAGCTAAATGGATCCATTAGCAACGGAACTATTGAAACCCTTCCCAAAACACTTTACATGTATCAAAGGATTCAAGTATTCGAAGCAGAGATATTTCAAACGTTAGGCTATAGTGTGGCAGTAAAGGGTTAGATTACAATTAATGTAAAGGCTAGGAAAATGGTTAATTAGGTTGGTGAAACTTGGATAAACTATTTACGAAGGCAATAAATATACCAACGAAAAAAGGCATAGAAGTGACGTTTTCTTTAATCGGGGCTGTATTGAAACAATATTCAAAACGTATTAAGTCACCAGTTTATTGTTATTTTCAACCTCCTTGAAATCTGTGGAAAGTATTTTTATCTTCTGAAACCCTTCCAGAATTACATGTGCAGGTATCCCTCATGACCCATGATAAAAAAATGATTTATCAAGATAAATACTTACTGAATCGTGTTTGTTTTAGTTATCGTTGAACTTTTGTTTAAAAAATATAATTTTTTTCGCTAACAAATATAATAATTTCTAATGTGGCACATTTCGAAATACCTACCAACATAAAGACCTGTGTCTGTATTCAATTGAGCTAATTTTCCAGGCGAATGCTGTACAACTGATTTACGTCCATCAACTTCCAGTGAACCATGCTGTAGTTTTCTGTGAAGAAATAAACAAATAAAAATGTTTGATGCTTTAAATTTCATTGTATCAATACAGTGAATCTATCTAGTAAGAGTGTGTGCGAACTTTTAGTTAATTGCTTTAGAAAATTGAAATCGTCAATGGGACAAATTGTGAGTTGCCAAGTGTCCAATCCGCCCACTGGCTGACAAAGATCAGAAATCGCCATAATTTGGCGGTACGAAACGAGTTCAAATTAAAGTTCACCGGATCAACCACCAGCAACGGCGAAACAGGATCCGGAAAGCAGAAATACAGGAGTGAAGCCGGCGTAACGGCTCTCGTTGATCTTTTAGAAATCAAGTCTCGTTGGGCAGTCTTTATCTTTAAAAAACGGTTGTTTATCTTTTGGAAATTCTGGCTCGTTTGGTGGTCATTTTTTATTGAACGTTTATTCCTTTGGTTTTTAAGTTTGTAAATGAGTCTACATTTATAGAAAAAGAAGAAATATATAATATAATATAATCCAATTGCTTTTTGGAAAAACATTTCTTCTTTTTTTTGTAGTTTTGGAATATTTTTTTCCGTATATCTGGTTATAGGTGATTGAGTGTCGAGACGAATCAAGCTCTCGTTTTGAGAAACCTGGTCAGTATAACCCACCCCAGAAATGGATGACACTCGTACAATTTCCATCTCCACGCCCTTTTTGCGAGTGAACGCTGGATGGTATTATCTAACCGTGGCCGAGGTCGGCTACAGATAAAAGTGGAAGTAACACCACTTTTGTCTGCAAACAAGTTACCAACGTAGAAAATACGTAACAATGGCAAATGCGAGTCATGCAATGCATCATTTGGAAGCACCAATGGTCCGAAATATGTTTCAGGGATGGCAGATCCCAATTTTGTCTGTGTGAGCAAACGCACTGTCTTCGAAAACTAAATCTTCTGATTTATTTCAATCATAGCCATATTGAAATTATCTTAATAGCTATGAGACCCCAAAATTACTCTCTCTTTTTTTGCAGGCAATCCCTAAGATACCTCAAAAAAGTAACTTTTTTTAACGATTTGTGACTTTGAATTTCATCAATAATGACTAGAATGATCTTGAAAGAATAATAAAAACATTTTTGAATCTAGATTTCTCTCTAAGATATCGGTGAACTTCTTTTGGCAGTCAGTTCATAAATTTGATACAAAGGTAAAGATTCTTTGAATGCTGCAATTTGCATGCCAATATTTTATCAAATTGGGGTTTTATGTAAGATTTATTGCAGTAAATTATTGTGTATCGATTGGTTTCATTTCGAAATTAAAAAAAGAGTTAACTATTGAAGTCAGAACTTCGAAAGGTGGACGTCTAAAAGTTCTATATCCAGAAAATCAACGGTATTTAGATAATATTAATAAATAATAATAAAAGCTTTTAAGTTTCGAAACCATAATATCATGACCCTAAAGTTCGGGGGAGGCTGACTGATGTTCTGGGGCAGTTTTGAAGGAAACATGGGTAGTAATGCGTGCTGAACGCTACGTTATTGCACTACAACTGCTTTCTTTTGGGCGTTTAAATAGTGTGAGAAGTTGTGAAGAGTTACATTTGGCATGGCATGTCACCTGTTTGGATAAAATTCGCATAATGTTTTGCAACTCATCAAGAGAAAAATAGTCTATTAAGAAGAAGACGCTTTTCTTTCAAGTTTAGAACTATTCGGCAGTGAAGTTGAAGAGATCCTAAACATACCGCTTAGTAACAAAAAAGTGGCAAACTTAATCGCCAGATTTGAATCTAATCGAAAATATGTGGTCAGTAAAATTTAGAAAATATATTTTACGAAGCAAGAATGTACCGCAACCAGTAGACTTTTGGAGAAAGGCTCAAAAGAGTTGGCAAATTTTGTGCCCCATATCTTAAACAACACAGTCAATAGTATGTCTAACCGAATTAAAGATGTCATAAAATCTGAAGAAGTTAGTGAAAGTAATATAAGCCACCTCACCTGCATAAGTGTTCATATGAAAAAAATAGGTTTAGTTTTTATTAACTTCCCAGTAAATGGGACGTTCTTGTAATCGCATTGAAAATCGAAATTGAAATTTTCAACATTTCTTTACGTTTTGAGGTCTATAGAGTATATATAAAGTGTTTTTGGAAAGGGAGATGTATGTGTGTGTGTGTACGTTCGTGGACACTTTTTTCTACGAGCATAGCTCACGTAAACAAAGTCGTATCGACTTTGTTAAGGTGTCAATCGAAGCGTCTTTGCAATCTTAAGAGCTGACTAGTTTTTGGTAAACTTCGGTCAGAGGGGGTTTGCTGTTTTGCCCGTTTGAAGGTCATTTCTGTCATGCATTATATCTCGCGAACCAAAAATACGATTTCCTTGATCAAGGTGTCAATCGACGTGTATTCGTATTTATGTGATTCTATCAAGTTTTTAAAAAAATTCTTGGAGCCGTTTTTTAATTTAAAAAAAAAGTGCAAAAAATTAAGTTTTTTTTCATAAACAATAGATTTTTAACCCGATTTGCGAAATATACTAATCAATGTTTATAAAATTTATATACTTCAAACAATGTTTGTAGAAACATCATCAAAACTTTTTCTCATAATCACGTAAAAAATTAAATAAAAAATAAAAAATCATTTAAAGTCATCATTATTTTGAAGGTCATTTTTATCATTCACTATATCTCACGAACCAGATATAATATTTGTATCATTAAGGTGTCAGTTGACGTGTATTAACATATTTGTAAAGTTTTTAACATTATAAAAATTTGTTGCAGCCGTTTTTTTAATTTAATAGAAGAAAATGCGAAAAATTATGTTTTTTTTCATAAAAAAATATTTTTTTAACCTGATTTGCACAGCACAGTGATACCAGTTTATAAAAGTTATACATTCTTATCAGTTTTTGAAGAGAAACCAGCAAAATTTTATTCCACGATTATGAAAAAAACTAAATTAAAAATAAAAAATCATTCAAAGTTATCATGTAAAGAGGGTTCATACGAATAATAACACTTTATATCCTTTATTCTAACAAAATTGTTGTAAATTCAATCAAAGTGTTATAATATTCGCATAATTTGAGCAGATTTTTAATAGTTTTTATAGTCTTTTAATTGAAAAAACTGCCTAAATTTTGAAAACCAACAAAATTTCAATCAAAATTGCATTTGCGGTATCAACGCTTTGAATGGTAAAATGTTTTGTAGTCAATACTTTGCAAGATCATATGCTTTGAAAAGCTTTCATCGAATAAAAAATTGTAGTTTTTAGTAAATTCATTCTTTAGTAATTGTAAGATTTCAATAACCATCATCATGTGTAATACATTTTACTTTTTACATGCAATTGAACCTATTTTTGACTGCATATACAACAGTTTTCAAGACCAAAAAGGCCCCCACCGATTGATCCGCGTGAATATTCAATCTGTCCTCATCGACCAAAAACCTTACGTAATCAATGGACCCTCCCGTAGACGATATGATTCATATTAACTCATTCCTGTTACTGCTATGAATACCTCTCATTGTTGTAATGTTGTTGATGTTTATGTAGATATTACTGGGAAGTTGACCGTGTGGACCTCAAGGGTCGCACCTCGCGGCTTGTTTATGTTACATTTCGCACCTGTTGCGCAAAATTTTGTGAACAGTTTTGCAAGTCACACGATATTACATAATGTGAGATATTTAAAGTTTTTCTCTGTAGGGA
The DNA here is from genome assembly GCA_963942545.1 of Oxycera nigricornis. Lineage (NCBI taxonomy): Eukaryota > Metazoa > Arthropoda > Insecta > Diptera > Stratiomyidae > Oxycera > Oxycera nigricornis. The sequence goes on from OZ012659.1 coordinate 98,896,071, forward strand.
GTGACCAAGATTTTGATTTTTTGCATGAAAACTGGGCTGCGTTTGACAAACATTGACTTACGGTGGTTGCGCCTTTCTTTTTAGCGTGGCATTGGACGCTCTAGAATAACGTTTAGAATCCAATTAAACTATGCTTTGACTTGCTCCAGAAAAACAGTTGAATAATAATATTTGTAGTTGTACTTAAGGTTGTACTTCAACTACACCTAGCTACAAAAGAGTTGGTTCATATTGGTCATCAGTGTCGTCAGTTTTGTTTAAACGTTGATATTTATGACGTTGATAATTGAGCCTCCACTGAAGGTAAGGATCTATTGTCTTCTCTAATTCAATCTACGGAGAACAGGAGATATTAGGAGAGTAAAAAGAAGAAATATCGGAAGAAAATGATAAAACTGGTTGAACTATAATTCGATCATAATTAATTATAAATTGAATTATATTTTTTCTATAATATGTTTTCAAGAAAAGCTAACGTGGATCAGGCCTATTAAAAGGATTCGCATTTCAAAAATACAGACTACCCTTTACCGCGGAGGTGATAGAGAAGGAAGGACACATTTAATACAAATAGTAAAGGTTACACTACTATCGGTTGAAAAAGGCGTTGAAAACGTTTTTATTTAAATTTCGCATTTTGCGGAAAATAACTACATAACGAAGCTGTTCACCAAAACTTATCTTTTTGCAGTTTCCACAGAAAGAATTGAGAACTTTTAGAGACAAAGAATAATAACTCCTCCTTGCAATTATCGTTTCATTTCGATTCTTTCCTGTTTTCCCGAAATTCTTGAACGCATTGTTTACAATAAAATATACGAAGCTCCTAATTGTAGGCTGTCCCCATTTTAACATGGATTTGTTCCAAACCGTTCAATCGTCACGAATCTATTTGTGCTTACCCAAACTGTCGCAAAAGCTCTCGACAGCCGTACTCAAGTTGATGTAGTGCACACTGACTGACTGACAGTAAGGCATTTGATACTGTCAATCAAAATGTTCTATTGCAGAAGCTAGCTCACTTTGGCCTTTTTGGTCCATTACTCTCCTGGGTTGAGTCCTACATCAGTTCTTGCCATGTCCGCCTATGTGGAGCAAATTCTTCTCTCTTCCTTCCAACCTCCGGCGTTCCTCAGGGGTCTATTCTAGGCCCTCTTCTTTTCTTACTCTATATAAATGACCTTCCAGCTGTCGTAGCGACTCAGTGTCTTCTGTATGCTGATGACTCAAAAATTTACCGCGTTATTCGCTCAGAAGAGGATTGCATTGCTTTTCAAATGGATCTTGACGCGATCGTTTCTTGGATTGAAACTAATTTTCTCTCCATGAATATTCAAAAATGTCACAAAATGTCCTTCTCCTTAAAGCCCAGTCCAATTGATTACACCTACCAACCTACATAATATTCCACTTCCGCCGGTTTTTCAAATAAAAGAGCTGGGAGTGATTTTCGACCCAAAACTTAAATTTGAGCCTCACATTGTGGCAATAGCCGCATGTGCCTTTTGTGTCTATGGGTTCGTATTAAGACACTCTCATATGTTTACTGACATTTCTTCCTCGGTCAAACTATACACTAGCCTCGTTAGACCAATCCTTGAATATTGCTTGCAAGTATGGTCACTACATTATCAATATCTAGATTCTATGATTGAATCAGTACAGAACAAATTCACTAGTTTCCTCATCTTTAAATTTAATATTATTACACATATATGCCTTATGAAGAGCACATTTCCTTGCTACAAAGTCCTACTTTGCACTTCCGCAGACTCCTCTTAGATGAGCGTTTTCTGTTTCGGCTTCACCACCATCAATTAAACTCTAACCTCTCTGGTTGGTTAGAGTATCGTACTTACAAACGCCCTGTCAGATCTGACATCATATTGACAGTTCCATATGTTCGGACTGAGACTTTGTACCATTCGCCGATGTTGCGACTCCCTCGAAACCACAATACTCTGCAACTTGGTTCGTTTCCGCACTCACTCTACATTCATAAGCAGAATGTCAAGTGTTCTTTAACTAACTAGTTTGACTATACTATGTATTTCTTTTCTTTAATTTTTACATTACTTCTTCTTCTCTTTTATTGTTTTGTAATTGGATTATATTAGTCTGTAAGGCAAATTCTTAATAAATAAATAAAAAAACTCCAAACAGCAATCAATATAAGCTTGACGGATGCTATTTTCTACATTTCATGGTTATCCCATGTTGTATTTTTTGGAATCAAAAGTTAAATCCCATAAATAGTCTGTTATAATGTACATTTTTACACAATTAAAAAAAATTCACTGTTGAATGTTATTATACGCATATGCACATTAGATACAAAATAATTATTTTTACTATTGCTGGAGAGAACCAATTTAAATAAAAAAACGTCCGTTTCTTATTGCGCTAGTGATATTCAATGCAGCATGAATTAATTCATAATTATGAGATGTTATCCACCTGACAAAAAATATATTGCTAGAAAAAATTCCACTTATTTTCCGCTGAAATATTTTTAACTGAATGTTCTACCAATAAGAGGTTTATATATATGAGTGGGAATACGTTGCCCCCAAAGCCAGGGATTAGTTTTTGTTGAAATCAGCATGTTCAAGTCTTTGAATAAAATATATCTTTGAAGTTATCGACATAGTCACCATATTTACCTTGTTGCTCTCACACGGTGCCACAGTCCGTCACTGACTTTCGTGCCATTAAACTGAATGTTCGCCTCACCTGATCCCAAGTTGTACCTCAGATGAAGATATCTACAATTGAATTTTATGGAATGATTAATGAATTGGTTTCACAATCTAATGTCTCTCTAAAAATATTGTACTTACCCGTCCTCTATTCCCAACGATAAAAAGTCGTCATTGTCGAGGGCGCTTTGTCTGCCTGACCACAAAATCACCCCATACTTGGATCGGGTCTTGAACCTCAGGTTCAGGTCAATTTTATAGCTGATGACATGGCTCATTGTTTCAGCATCGCTATAGTGGAAATAGCTGTCGGAGCCCGTGAAGCACGCTCCAGCACTTCTTTTGTAGTTCGGAGTGCCAAGCATTTTACTATGGGAATGATGAGCACTCATTGCTCTACCGCCATCCTTCATAGCAGTCGTGCCACCACTATCGCCATTCTTCATTATACGCTTCATGTCTTGGATCAAGTCCTTAGCCCTGTAATCTTCCTCACCATCAAATAGATAATTTGCATCTGTATCGATGTCTATATCGTCGTCCTTAGTGTCATCGTCCTTTTGTTCGTCATTCTTTTTATGTTTTCTACTATTATGGTGGGGAATTTTTATCGGTTGAACTTTTATTTTATCGCTAAACTTGACATCATGTCCTCCATTATCTTCGATGACATAGTCATCGAGATTATCATCTATATTTCTAAGGAAGTAATCATTGTCGACAACATAGTCACTTTCACCGTCGTCGCCTTCCGTATTGTAGTAGTTCGAACTGAAGTCTATCTTTTCTTTGGCGTTTTTGCCACGTCGAAACATTGCCCGCTTTGTTTCTGGAGTTGTATTCTTATCGGATCCAAGTGTAGCCTGTGGCAACTGGAGCCGTTTGACGTCCTGTTCAGAATCCGTCCGACTATATAGCTTAGGTATAGGTGTTAGCTGAAAGCTTTGATAGCTGCTCGTCTCAGCGGCATAGTCGGTAAGGTATCCATCAGCTTCAAGTGATTGCTGGTTTTCGCGACTGTATTCTTCAGGCGTAAGGTCAATGTTCTCGGCGAAATTCTCTCGATGATGGTGTTTTCTCTTCATTCCACTTTGTTTCGTCTGACTAACATCCTTTTTCGAAGATTTCGTGGAATGATGCTTTGTTCCGCTGTTTTTTTCATGCTTCCACTGTTCCGAATGATGATTTTTAGAGGAAGTTACAAATAGTTTATGTTTTCTATGATGGGTATGTTTCGAATGTGTTCCTGAGAATGCATGTTCGATTTCGTCTTTCGAAATGTTGCTACTATTCTCGAGACTATGATTCTTGTGCGAAGCTTGTTTTAAAGACACCTCCTCCGCTTTGTTGCATACTGAATTGAAAGGACTACAACGACATTCGTAGTTATCCATAAGTGGAACACATTTGGCCAACGGGCCACAAGGACGTGCGACACACGCATGAGGGCAATTGTCAATATTTGTTCCGCTCAACGCTTCCGATATAATTGACATGCTTCGTCCGTTGATATCAACCTTGGAAGAAGAAAACAAACATTTTGCTGTAGTACGCAGATTTAAACCATTTCAGTAATGTTGTACTGCATATGCCATCAACTTAAAGTACTTTTTGGGATACCGAATAAGTTTTATATTGTTTACTGAGTTGCTTCGCTTATTGGATGAAAATTACTTTTCTGTATTCTATAAGAGAACAAAAGAACAAAATAATATGCAAATAGACTAGGGCGGATCTGTTTTCAGTTGGCTATTAAGAGGAGCACACTGATTTTTGCAGAAAAATTTGTGGAATAGCTCGTATAACAATAATTGACTTATCCTCCATCGCAAAAAAATCGAAATGTTTAAAAATTAAAACAAATCATCGATTTTTCTCTACTTTTCACTCCTCACTTTAAAACGGTTCATTTTAGAGCAAAGTTGTATGGAAATAAAGGTTTCGTGATTAAGTTTTCTATTAGATATGATTGGTTAAAAAATTTAAAATCTTCAAAATCGATTCAGTAGACTACGCATAATAATTTTGCAAACTAAATTTAGTTTAAAAATTCAAAAATTTTGAAATCTTGAAAGTCAGAAATTAAAGCATATAGAAGTTTGAATTTTTTCCCAGATAAAAGAGCAGTACACCTACCAAATACATTTTACAAAATTAAGATCGGATTATTAGGGCCGCCTCAAGAATTTTTGATAAATTTGGTAATAAACTCTAAAACAGCACTATAAAGTTTAATGTTATTTATGGTTATTATATAGGCGACGGAGATAGCAAAAATTTTACAAACTTGATAGATTCAAGACCTTACGGGGATGAATTTTCAATAAAAAAATTAGAGTACCTCCTTCACGTGAATATTGTATCGGTGGTTAATGGAATTGAAAACAAAAATAACTCTTCTTCAAAAAAAGAATAAGAAAGGAGTAATTGAAAAAGGGAAAAAAATCAACATCAAATAATGTGACAGTAAATCAAAAGCAGAGTTAGCAGATGCTTCAGTTTCACCATCCATCGTTAAAGCAACTTAATTGAATAAAAAAATTCGCTTTTTATGATTTCGCAATAAAAAGGTATCCAGATTCCATAGAAAATATGAAAGAAGAAATCCTTGCCGTTTATTATCAACAAATTTCTACAGGTGCCAAACCAGGAAATAAATACCAGATTGCAGAATTGCAGTAGTGTGAGTTTCAAAAAAGAATGAAAAAAACATACAGCCATAAACCAGCACTCGAACCGAGTATACAAAAGCATGTTTGGTCAGTTTTTGAATCACTTAGTGATAATGAATTATTTATTAAGTAGATGTCTCGGTGGCAATACTCAAAACAAAAACTAAAGTTACAACATTTTTATGAGGAAAATTATTCCAAAAACCAAATTTGCTAGCAGAGAAACTCTAGAAATGCTACCTGTATTGTAGCATACACCTTTTATGAAGAAGCCATAAGATATTTTGTCTTTATAGATTCAATGTGTATAAAAATCGAGGAAGTAACAAGACTTGGGCACAATATATTGATGAGAGTCGTATATCGTAAGCAAACAGGAGGAGCACTGATCAATCGATGGATACACGAATTGAGAGAAAAAAAAACTTTGGTGGATAGTTTGCAGCAACTGGGAGAGTTGAAAGACCTTTAGTATGCACCCGGAATGGACGATTAGAAGTAATAAGCCCAATTAAATTATGTACACACGTTTTGCAAGTAAAAATTACTTTAGAAGACCTTAATACGCGTTTCTTTCAATATTTTTTTTTGAACTCTTACAAAATCGGATATTAAGTTCCACTCAGTAGATTTAAGAAAAGCATCAAAAAGGATTCGATTTGTTAACATAAATATTAGTTTCTGTACCCCACAAAAAAGAATATAAGTACCCCTCGTTTTTTTTACGGACGTAGTTTTCCCAAAAAAATGGCCGGTGTTTTACATTTTAAGACAAACAATGATAAATCAAACAAAAAATATCATAATTTTTTTTAAAGATAAAGGACCTAGAAAGCCTTATCTTTTGCAGGAAGTCTACAGTGGTTTGTACTAGTTAAAAAGTGCCTTTTACAAGATGCCCTTTGCCACCACCAAAAATTACTAAAAATTAAAAAAAAGGGTTTTGTATTTTTCAGTTGATATAAAATAATGTCTGAGAAGCATTTTTCGAATAAATATAACAGATTTCTCAAAAAAAAAATCTCGAAAAAGTGTTTTTTACAATTTTGAGAACGATTGCCCCATAAACCAGTTGCTTTTATATTCATCTATGCATTTATTGCTAGATTATTTAAATGGAAAAAACATATATGGTATTTTTCAATTATCTTTGATCCTAATAAAGTCCAAACAAAAGGAACAAGCAGGTGAGCAAAGCTTTTCGTGACAAAGAATAATTGCCCACATTCTAAGTATGGTAATGACAGCCTCAGTGCTGTTCTGAGTTGTAATTAGCAGTCATTAAACAAAAATGCCATGGAAAAACAAATGTCCTTTCTGATTTCCATCTGAAATCAAGTTTATCGTATTGCTTGAGAGTGAATTCATAAAACAAATTGTGGTAAAACCAACCAGTAGAGTAGAAATTCTTTGTGAATTGGATTCGCTCGAAACACAAAATAAACCTATTCAACTAGAAAACTCTGTCTAATTTTATTTGAAATCTAGCAATAACTCAATTCGTTTAATTATGTGTTTGCACAGTGCTTAAGACTTTAGTTGCCAAGGCAATAACATTTATCGATTGGTCGACAACGTTTTGCGGATAAAGGTTGTGTGTAAGTGGAATCGATCCATTTTCACTCCTAGAGAAAATAATACAGTAAGAAGCTGTTATGCTCCTTCGAATTGGAACCAATGTAGAAACAACTGTGCTACCAAATCCGTAGAAAACCAACACTTTTGTTCAACGATCGTCTGCATGGGCGAATGAAAGAAAATTTATTGGTCTGTAGTGTAACGTTAACGTAACGAACTTGGAAATAGTGAGGGAGGAGACTTAATGATTTTCGTTTTATTTACCGAACTGGATATTAAAATTGAGCTTATTGCTCTCAAATAAACTTCTTTTATGTTGTTTTACATTTGGGTGGGGTGTTAGGACGAAATTTAAGCTGTTGAGATGTTTGAATTGTATAATCATAATGTACAAATTTAATTACATGAACATTTGAAATATACTTTTTGATACTTTTGAATTTTTTCCTATTGTTACAGGCTTTTTTGTGTATACTTTGAGACTTTAGAGTTTCCCCCATTTCACCAAAATCCACATATAATTATGACCTAAAATATGAGTCTCTTTGTGTATAGCCGAAAATTCGATGCACTATAACTATTGTGAGCAAAAATGCGTTGTTTCAATAGAATTCGATAATGTTAAAATCTAAACACTTAGCCAGAAATTTTAACTGCAACCAATTTTCAAATATGGCGCAGCATCCGAAAGTGGCAAAAGGCGGCGTATGCTTCGGAAAAACGAAGAATGCGATATGCGTCCCGTCAATGCAACATATTACGCCAGGGAAGCCGGTTTTTTCATAGAAGAATACCCGTGCCATTTGTTTCTGCCTCTGTCATCCGGGCTGTAATGAGCTTGGGGCATAAATGTTGCTCCATAAGTTCTAAAAACTCCTTCAGCTCAATCGAAATGGTTGGCTGCGCCATTCCCAACTCGAAGTCACTACCAACTCTTTGGTAACTTCCTTCCACAAAAAAACGTCAAAGCGGCTGCCACTTTCAAAATTGGAGGTATTCCATTAGATTGAATTCGGCCTTTAAACTTGCTCGCCAGTTCATCTGAAGTTCTTTATAAATCTAATATTCAAGAATTAGGAAGGTGTTTCATTTATTTTAAGTCATTTACTTACTGATTTTCAGGAATATTCAAGGATTTGCGCGATCCCGTAGCATCTTCCTTGTTACCTTTGGTCCACACACATTTTCCTCGTCGTCAAAAAACATATATATGCAGCTCATCATTTTGAAATATTTGAATTTTGAATTTCGACAGCTACCGTCAAATAGACTCTAAACGCAATGAAGTTTGCTGCACATTCAAAATAGTATATGATTTTCAATGTTTAGTATGGCAGCATTGTTTTGGTCTGTCGAGTGAATATATTCGAGTGTTGTAATAGCCACTTTCGAATTACTCGACCATTTGTGTGAGTCGACTTTGTCTCTCGAATCGAGTGTCGTAATAGACCCGTTAGACTAGTGAGCCTCGCCTCTTACTTGCTTCACTCGTCATGCCCCGCTCTTCATTCGGTTCACTCGTCAACTCGTCTCTTACTCCCTTCACTCGTCAATACTCACCATGAATCTACGCTTAAATGAACAACCCAGTAATATAAATCTTCTATTTGATACCATTACTGATTTTACAATGTGAGCTTCATACCATAGAAAATTTTTAGAAAAGACAAAAATGCAATACAATGTGATCTCCTATTCTAAGAATTCAATTACTCTAACGTTGAACTTAGAAAAGATGGTTCAGTTTTAAAATATTACAAGGTACGTGAGACACTCACATACTAAAATCGCAATATAGTGCGCATAAGACTTTGTGTATTAAAGATAAGAATCAATATTTTAAAAAAAAAAACTAGAAAAGGGGTGCGTACAATTTTCATGGCAAACTCTTTCCGAATAGGTTTAGAAATATGCATATATGTATGTGTGTTATAAACCAAAACATTTAAATGGGCTGTTTGAAAACTTCGGTCCAAGTTTTTACGCTACTGATGGATGAGTAGTGAGATTTAAAGACATGGAGCGTCCCAATTCTCACAAGCCCAATGACCCATTTGACATAGTTTGGAAAAATGTGGAAATGTGATTGCAGAAAGAATAAGTTTATAGCAAAACGATTTATATTAAAGATTATTGCAATACTAGTCATTTATACTAATCCCTGGAAAATATACTCTTGGGAAAAATTAAGATTGAAAAAGTCACAGTCTTGTTTTGTTGTATAGGCATTTTCCGAATTTTTCAAATCTCATAAAATTGCAGCGTTGACCCGTTTTCAAAACCATTGATCTTTCACAGGTCAGTTTCACGCTACCATATTTGCTGGTACCTTTAACCGTTTGCTTACTTGGCATCATATGAGTTTGGAGGATTAGCGGATTTGGAGATAATCACGGTAGATGGCAACGATCAAATCTAGGTGAAGGAAAAGGTCTGGTTGTGATCAGTAACGTGTCATCACTTTAAGTCATGGTGACTATTTTCAAGCCTTGATTTCTACAGTCTCACAAAAGACACCAACGACTTCCATTTTGTTCGTGAAAAAGAGTACGTTGCCTGTAACTTACAAAGATTCAGATTTAATTCAACTGCTATCAGGTATCGATAGCAAACTAGCTTTTAGGAGTAATGACATTTTTGAGCCTCTGATCGATTCTTACGTGTTGTAGCTTTCAAATAACAATTTATCCGGCATCATGTTAGCAATGACAATGAAAGGCATTTGCTCTTTTGTCCGTTGATGACACGACAATCAACTTTTGAAATTGAAAGAAAATATGGTATGAAATGGTAAACCCTTGAAAGTGTTCTTGAGGTTCCTCTCTCCTGATAAATTTTTAACAGACACCATTACTTACCACAATCAGAGCGGCCTTTGATTCAGGTAAGTTATGGTGGGCCTGAACACGCCAAACATGCGGTATCGCTAGCCCTAGGTCAAGATAGGGTGGGCCCAGGCAGTTCGATTTATGCCTGGCCAGTTACGTTGACCTCCGTTGTCCAGGCAAAAGCGACACGGTTGCACAAGAATTTGTTTGTTCATGCATGAATTTTATAATAATATCTTAAAGTTATTTGATTTTCGCACTTTCAAGTAGGTCTTGGTAGCGATATTTTGTTCTATGAAATTCATTCCGGATAAATTGAAATGACCCAAGAAATATCCGGCCAAACAGAGTTAGCCCGCCAATAATTACCACACTTCTAATTTTGGAGAGGCTGAACTGAAAATTTGTCCGACTTACTGGAAATGGTTCGCTGGCCCACCCTTGGAACTGAACGTCCTTGAGGTCAATGAAACGAAAGGCTCGTTCATTTCAAACTTTGTGCGATTTTCCGCCATCCAAACTACAAATTCCATTACATATCATATCAATAATGAAACCAGTACTCATTGACGTTGATGCATGCCACAAAGTATCTGCAGCAATGATCAGAAAGTGTTGGTGCTTCGTTTTCCTAGAAGCTGGCGAAAAGTGAGATGAAAAAGCCCAGGTTCCTCATTCGCTGGTTGTCAATCCAATAAGAGGAGAATCGCAAAGGGCTGCTGTTCAATCTTTGCTGCGAAATATACCGAAAGAAAATATAAAGCAGTAGAATGTCACCAATTGGGTGGATGATAACTATTTTGAAGATGACAAATCAAATCAGCTAAATCCCAAAATGAAAAAAACGGAGAGACGCAGTAAAGAACTCTTCTTTACAGTTTAGAATTTTCTCATTTGTTGGGTACATGCATTATTTAAAGCTTTATTATTGATTAATGCAGGAGTCATCATCTATAATATATCTAATTCACATGATATTTGAACTATTTGTCATTTAACTTTCATATGCCTTTAACAGTATCTTGTTCAAATACAGCTAATTAAGATATAAAGCTAACTGTCGGCTTCCTTTCATAGCTGGATGTTATTTTTAGGATTTAATTTTAGAAAAAGTTGGTGTTGGTGTTAAAGTATAATATAAATATGTTTAGTTTTTATTTGTATTTTTTCCACGGGGCTTACTGTGTGTTATTCTTTTCAATTGATATATTATGCAGTAACTGGGAATTTAAATCTTAGGTCTATATATTATTTATTTGATGATGGTTTAGGTCTATTAAAAGAAATGTTTGGATTGGTTCTTATAAGTGTATCAGAGTAGGGAGCAGTGGCGAGGCGTTCATATAAGCCGATTCCCATCGGCTTCCCTTTCCAAATATGTTCCAAAAATGTCTAACACTTCAGTTTTATAAGGGAATGAAGTGTTTATTTACTTGCATGCATCACTGTAAACATGCACAATCGTTCCACTTGATCTCAGTGTTTATTCCATCATACCCCATTCTCTTCATTCTACACATCCTCATAGTTCCATAATAGCCAGCAAAGCGATCAACATCTGTAAGAGTTGCAGTAAAGCTTTCCGAATCTCGAATTCATCAATGATTTAAGGTGCCGTGGGCATTCAACTCCCGTTTGTTGAAATGGCAGCTCGGTTTTCCTCAATAGGATATGGAAACAAATCAAAAAGCCAGTAGCGTTCCCGGCTTGCGAATCAGCGGTGAAAATTGATGCAAGAAAATCATCGGCTTACCCACAGTAATTTTTCACCCCTCGCCACTGGTAGGGAGTGTATATGAGGATGATTGATTTTATCTATACGTATTATAATTGTTTTACCAAAGCATTTTTTTTTCAACAATTGATGTTTGTTTAATTTGGACTATTGCTTGTTACTTAATTTCTAATGTTTCATAATATTTTGTAAATAAATCTTATTACTGTTGGCTATCATTTAAATATGTGCCAATAATTGGCTGGAGTGGACTGAAGCGGTACAAAATATTTCCAATAAGATATCTTCTTTACGTAGAATAAGAGAAGTAGTCAAAACATATAAGAATTTCACTTAAAAAATAATAATGAAATAAGTTTTTTTGCCAAAATCATAAATTACATGGCAATGAATAAATAAATACCATTTCTAATGCTTATCATTATTTGGACAGATTTTTAACTTGGAACAAAAAGCAAAGTATCCGTGATTATGAGCTTCTTTGTAATACCTTGTCCTTAATTTATGTTATCGAATGCGTAGTGTACCAATGCTTACAGTATTCTAAATGAATTTGATTAGCATCTGTTTTCCTTAAAATTTATATGTAAACAACACTACATAATATCAAGCAACAATTTTTCAACTATTCTACAATTATCTATGGATTAATAAATATGAAAGAAACTCAAATTTTTGACATGACTCCCTTTAAACTTAGCAAGTATTTACAACGATATTCAACGTTCATGTAAAACATGATGTTTTATTTCCTGCTAACATTTCAATATCTATTATTGAATCCTACATCCTGGCTAAGAACAACAATTAATTTATGAACTAAGAAGTCATATTGTCAACTTGATTTCGGAATGAAACAATGAATTAGTATCCGTTATGAATGATTGTTTTGATTTGAATATTCTACGGGAAAAAGTCTATTTCTTAGATATTTGATTTTCATGTTGATATATATATATATATATATATATATATATATATATATATATATATATATATATATATATATATATATATATAAATAAGTATATATATACTAGGATTGAATATTGAAGGTTTTTGCCACTAGTTCAAAGGTTTAATAGCATCATCACTATTCCTTCGGGAAAGTTTTGAATCCTCATAGTGATTTATCACTATTCATTCCCGAAGGATGGAGGATTACCATGATATATTGTTGTTGATGATAGATTTAAGAGATTAATTAGCCCAATAAGAATCATTTCAAGTAAATTCAAGAAGAAAATTATTTGTTTGGTCTACGAAAAGTTCGCCTGTATATAAAACCATCAAGTTATAAATAATCATTTAATTGAAAGATATTTTAATCATATTGATTAATATTATTATAAAAACAGAGTAGCCTATTTAAGAAGAAGAAAAACTATTTTAACCACTAACGAAAAAAACACGCAGCTTATGCTGATGTAAACTGCAAAAGGCAATCATCGATTTTCTCATTATTGTTTCTTCTTTCAAAACGAAAGTTTAGTACTCTCGCATATGTCCACAAATATAAAAATCTAAATTAAATTACCTTCTGGATACATCCAACAAATGATGCCTGCTGGTTCTTTAGCCCGACAAGAGGTTTCTTCGTGATATGTGTTCCACCGAGGAATAGACTGTGTGGTAAGGACAAATGCCAGAATCCATTCGGTGAAATTGTCATAACTTCTTCGGATTGGTCAACCTGCAAGTGAACACACAAGAAAGTACAGGGAAAAGTGTGACATTAAAGTTTTACAAACAGAAATAAAGGCAACGACCAATGTCAAGGATAATTATTAAGCGACGTGGTCTACATGTAAACTTTGGCTCTCTAACAAAACCATCAAATTAAATGACAGTACGACTAGCATTGGCACTTACCTTCAAGACGGCCAATCTTGCTGTACGGGAGATTTTCACAGAATGCCAATGCCCCAGGGAAACGACATTTTTGCTCCTGGAATAAAAACAAGGACGAAATGAAAATACACGTTGAAAAGAAAACTGGCCGGAAGATATGTTAGTAGAATACTTTTTGGACAAGTATTGCCATGTAGTAAATTTTCTGCTTGTTTTGGATTATACTGCATATATGATAATTAAATACATTTAAGCATGTACCAGTCATAAACGCGAACCAATTTATTTTGAAAAATATGGAAAGTTTAGTTTTTATTCTGAGGAATAAGGTTTTTATCGTGTATTGAAGTTATATCAAAGCTTTTTGTAAATGTGGCTTGGTCTCAACAAATGACAGGAGCCTGTCAACCACTAAGTTACGTAGAAGGAGCGATAGCACCCCAACTTGTGGGTAAGATGAAAAAGTATTCTGAAGGAGTATAATTAATAACAAACATTATTATTATTATTATCAAAAATAATATCAAAAACTTTCTGACAGAGTTTAATTAATAATAATTGGTAGTATTAATTCCACTTTGTCAGAATATTTTCTATCTTACTCACAAGGTGGGGTGCTATCAACGCTTCTATGAAACTTGGTGGTTAACAAGCTCCTGTAATATCTTGCAAATTCTTCTATACGTTATCGGAAAGACTAAACTTTGCCCTAGGTATTCTCACCAAAAGGAACAAAGATTTTGGTCTAAAATCAACGGAACTTGTGCTCTTCACAAGGTGGTACAAAATACTACGATTTGTCGCACCTAAGCTCGATGACGTAAGTTTCAACTCATCTCATCAGGTCAAATATTTAGGTCTAATTCTGGACTCCAAACTAGCGTCGAAGGCAAACATACCAGAAAAAGCGCGCAAAGCGGCATGCGCAATCTACTGCTGCAAAAGAGCTATTAGGAAAAGGGTGGGGGGATTGAAACCCAAAATTATATTATGGCTCTGCACGGTGATTGAGTATGTCACAGTTGGCACAGTTTGGTGCCCAGTTATTGCAAAAACATTAAATGCAAACCTGCTAAACAAGGTGAAAAGAGTTTTAGTTATTGCAATAACCGGGGTCATCCTATTAAATTGGTTCCCGACTGAGGTTCTTGCAAGACAGTAGGCCAAGTGCTATGCAATTCAAAAGCTCTACATCTCTGGCATAAGGAAAATATTGGCTACTTCACTATACCATACTACGAAGAGATTGACCATCGCCAGGGAAAGTAGACCTTGCTTTTTGAATTCTCTGCTTCCACCATGGTTTCAAGTCAGTCCTCCCGAGGTAGGGATGACTGGGCAAGGGCGGATACATAGGGTGGGTCATAGGGGTCATGACCACCCCTGAGCCTAGGTAAACCAGTGATTTTTACGATTTTTTGCAATATTGTCTTCTTTTATTGTGATTTTCGAGGCTGTGACCCCCCTCCCCTGAGTCAAATGGTGGATCCGCTCTTGTAACTAGATCATAGCAAAAAGCGAGATACAGGAATCGGTCGACGTCTTACTGTCGGATCTAAGATGAAGGAAAATGTTGGCTGTGGTGTTTTCTCGGAACAGCTAGGCCAGATTACTGCAGTGTTTTTCAGGCAAAGCTCATTGCAACATATGAGGCAGTAGACTAGTTGAAAAATCAGAAAATTTGTATATGAAATCTAAACGTTTTCTCTGACGATCAAGTGCTATTCAAACGTTAAAAAACGTGAAGTGATCCTATATTGGCGACCAGGGCATAATCATATATCGGAAAATTGCGAAGTAAATGCCCTAACGAGAGCTAGCGCTGAGCTTCAGGATTATACACTTCCACCCCAAGTCAGCCAACCTCTTGCCTCCATAAAGCTAGGATTCAAGCAGTGTTACATTGAGGCTGCAAATAGGCTGCTGGAAAAAACCTGTAGGACAGCCAGGCAAACTTTGCACATACTGAGCTCCAAGCGCAATGCCCATAACTATGCAGGAAATGCATGCTAGCCCTAGGCTCGTCCTTCCTGGACAGCTTCCCGGAAGTAACTAATTTGAATAAAAGCTGCATATCCGGCTCCATACGAGAATCTAAATGGTTGGCATCATCGCAAAGCTAGGTTCTAGTGCCGCCTTAATCTTCTGTGGTATCACAATGGGCCTACTGTGGCTCAAGTGAGCCATCTTAAGATAAAGACGCCTTCCACTACAACCAATCAACCAACTACATCTGTAAGCTTACATACATAACCTTTTATGTAGGATGATTATATCCAAAAAATGCTCACAAGTTACTTACATACGTTTGGAAGTTCAGTATTTTTGTACATAAAATAATTGCTAATAAAATTCTTCCGCGTGGTTATAGCTTGTCCTTAAATATCAAGATATCTTAGCGAAGTATATTGTTAGTCTATCTTAAGTAGCTTAAGACGAATAATTTTGAGTAACAAAACTTTCGTTCAAAATGATACATAAGACCCCAGCGTAACTTGTCCTAATCGTAAGCTTGTAAATTAATTCTCAGTAATTAATCCATATCGCAGCTGAAAGATGGTATCCAAAAATAGCTAGTTTACCGGGTCATTTATAACATGAATGTCGAACCATGTAAGAAAAGATTGATTTAATCAATTCATGACTTCAATTGCTACTGAAGCAATAAGTTGAGCACGTAGTCACTTGTCCATATCAATTTTCAGGATGCTCCCAGCAGTTTGGTGGAAATGTGCAAATTTTTTAAGCTGTTCCCTGTGACAATATCGTTAAATTCAGTAATCTAAATTACCATAGATTTTCTATTTATGGATACTAGGAAAATTTTGATTATCGTTATAAAAATTTGATTATCGTTTTTAGATTCGTAAGTTGAAAAACAGAATTACAGTTGCACTGTTAACAAGAACTGGTAAGCAAAAATTTGGACTTTTTCGGCAAGATTTTAACCACCGAGGTCTCTCTTTGAGTTTCTGACCATAATTTTGCAGAGGACGGGCTGTCGGTTTTTTGCTCCACTTCCCAAACCAGGTGCGAAATTGAGTTCTTCATCAACAATTGTCTCATTTGTAATTATTAGTTAAATGCTATTTTAAGTATGAACGACAAATCAAAATGTTGAAAGAAATTTTCTTTTCATCTAATCTACTTCAATTATATCCTTAATTACTACGTAAAAGGGTTTGAATGGTATAACTGAGGATAGTATCGGATTATCCCCATTTCAGTGAATGAAATCGAACTTCAGATAGTAAAATCACTTACAACGTTGTGTACATTGTAAGTGCTTCTACTATCTATATGATCTCTGAAAAACAGGAACGAATTTTTATACACTTAGGGCGGTGCTTAGTTGCCAAAAACCAGAGCAGCTATTAATTTGTATTTTTCGAATTTAAATTTCGTCGTTTCTAGATTAAGAACTGCATTTTTGTCAGCGGTTAAAATAATGGGTTTCTTTTATTCAAAATATGAAATTTCAGCAAACGTACTTTGCAATGTCTTTTTAGAAACGATTTTTTAAAGTAGTTAGAATACTCAAATTCAATGGGCTCAAATAACGGAAAATCTTCAACAATACTCTGCAACACTTTTTTCCTACTGAAGACAAAGTGAAGAAGTGAAGAATTTAAAGTCGAAACGACCAAAATCGCAAAATCACATAAAACGTTCTCAAAGACATCATCTCCTGAATAACCTCCACCCACTTGTCGTGAAAGATTCAGTTGAGTTTTCAAAATTAAATTAACGTTTGATGCTGGCGGCATTCAATTTCTCGTCCATGTAGTCTTGTACAACAATAACAAGGCATGTAGGCATGCCGTAATTTGCCGGCAGCTCCTTTCGTCTTCTCTGAAATCTGCTTTTGCCTCCATTCAACAGCCGGATACTCTAAGATACAAGAAACGACCAGTTAAATATTTACGTGAACATTATCCTGCTTCGTGCAAATATTTTCCTAAAAGCAGTTTAGGGTAGGTGCTAAATTAGGATCGATTTTCGTTCCTTTTTCCTCTGCACGACTCCCATACATTTTTGACTGATGGGTTGCCCATGTCGAATGATATTTTCGGTGTGCATATAGCTTTTATCGTTTGAAGTGACAAAAACGTAATGAAATCCAAATACTTTTAGGGATCCAAAATATTGGTATTAGGCTTTAGGACGAGCAGAGAGATTTATGTGGGAAATTGTTTTATTTTAAATTTTCGGGAAAATTTCTTTTGATAGAAAATTTATTTGCTTTTCGCAGATTTGTACAAAAATATTTTGAAGAAATTCTTGATATGATTAAAGAAAACCAAATATTTGATAATTTTTTCTATTCCTGATAAAATTTAATTCAAATTTGCTCTGATATTTTGAATTTCCTCTGTGATTGCGTTAATTTTTTTTGAGAAATGGCTGTATTTCATTACATTTGTGAGTAGATCATTAGAACTTCGTGTGGATTTTTGTTGGAATTTAATGATTTCAAGCTTTATAAATACCAAAAATAGTTGCTTTATTTTACAAAAATTCATTCAAAAGATTTTTCTTCACAATTAAAATGCATTCGGAATGATAGTGACATGCATAAATTTGTACAGAACATACAGGGATAATTTTTTGTCACTCTCATTTTCAATATTAATGTTTTACATAATTTTATAGTTATTTTATGAGAAAAACGTGGATAGAATTTATTTGCTGTCTTTTGGTATAGAGTGTTTAGCATATTGTATTTCAAAGATGCAATTTAAAATACACCACAGTTTTGAAATTTATGCGGCTTTCATTTAGCCGATCGAATTTTTTAACAAGCCGTAAAGTGTGACCCTTGAGGTCCACATGTTCAACATTCGAATGTAGTCTACATGATTATTAAAAATAATAATAATAAGTCTAATGTTAAAGATAGCACTTTCAATAATAATAATAATAACAATACGAATTAATTACAGTAGAAAGAATGAGTTAATTTTAAGAGTTTCCTTCCATGAATAAAGTAAGGCATTAGAGTGTAGAGGTTTTGGATAAGGTATAAGGGTTTATTTGGATTGAATCTTTTTCCGGAGCAAACGGAGCATTGCGAAGTAGATATTGAAGGGACATTATATGCAATTTCTGCTTCTACGCCGACTGAACTAAATTTTGTCGAGTGATGGTCATTTAGGATAGTTGCGTATGAAATTTTTATAAATGCTGCATTAACATTTATTTGTAATATTTCGTCGTTTGACAATATTTTTAAGCTGACCTGCTATTTTATGGTCAAGATAAGATACAGTGAATATTTGACATCAGATTATATTAAAAACATTAAAAATTAAATTAATCTTACGAATCCTTAAAATGATTGAACTTAAAGATTTGACAAATAATGCTTACGGAATTAATGAAGGCTCAATTGTTCCTTATAAATATAGTCAGCAAAATTACCATAAGCGCACATATGATTTCTAGCAAAATTTTAACACAATAAACCAAAATAAAATGAAATAAAAATATTTGAATTGATTCCAACAGTGATTATATATTAAATAACAAAATAACTTTTCGTTTTTTTAGAAAATATAAATAAAAAATGTTCCAAAATATGATTTTATAACCGCGTAAAAGCTTTAATTATTTAAAAAATGAGAAAAAGTTTTGTTTGTCACTTTATCGGTCTTAATGTATTGTACGGCTTCCGTTATTTCGAATAAGGCCAAAAATTGGATTGGGCATGGACTTTACTACTAGAATGCCAATCGTTACCGAGTTAATTGCCTTCGAAAATTTGCTAATTTTTCGATTTAATGACGATTGTTTTCGTAGATTTGTCGAGCCATGATACTCCATAGATTCTCTATAGGGTTTAAATCTTGACTGCAAGCAGGCTATTCTATCAAGCTAATGTGTGCTTTTTCTAACCAAATCGTGGCATACGTGTAGTATGGACTCTTGCATTATCTTGTTGGAAAATAATGTTCCTATTGTCGGGAAAAAAGGAATGACTGCAGCTTCAAGACGTTCACAATACTTTTCTGCATTCATTGAGTGTTGAGAATGCGACCAAATCATCACAGTTCCATGCTGCAAAGTCCGACTATATCCATCTGAATTTTTGTTACGCATATCGTACCAAAGCTTAGACCATTAGGTCCTTCTAAATTTCATCAGAAAAGATAACGTGCTCTCATTTTATAGTCTTAATCATGTGAACTTTGGCGGACGACAATCGTGCTAATTCATGGTGCACTATTTTTGGTTTTTTAAATATTCAACGTGGATTCGCCCTTTCGTGACAGGAAGGTCCAATTTGACCACAATTTGTGCTTAACTTATTCTTTGCAGCCTCTGCTGCAATTGAATTGACATGCTTCAGATTAAGTTTGCCATTTCCTATATTTAACATGTTTTTTCCCCGAATTTTGTGTCTAATTTTATAAAGTTTCTTATCCCACACTGAGAATGTTTTATAAAGCACTTTATTTGTCGGCTGAAAGATCCGTCGACCTTAAGAGCCAGTATTTTTATTTTTTCTTCATCGGCTTTGTGTATATTTAACTATCAATTAAAAAATTACTAAATTTCACACTGATCCTTTTAAAATGCTTGCATATCTACAGTATTTATATAACACATAACTTCAACGTAAATAGGAACCTCAATTTGTTTCTAAGTGGGCTCATCGAATTTCGCACTGACATACACTTCCTCATTGGACATACAGCTGTACTACACTTCTTCTGAATTAATAAAAGTCTGATTTGAGATTTGATGTTGCAGCTGCGATCAGTTAAGAATTTTGAATCATAGGAAAGATATACAGAAAAAATGAAAATGCTAGCTTGAATTTCAAGAATGTGCTTAGAGTAATTTCGTTGACTGTATTCATTGTTTATTTTTTTTATGAATATTTTTAGGAAGTGTACCAAAACCTCGAGGTTTCTTCAAAATAAACCCTTAAACGCCTAATTTTGTAAAAAAAAATTGATTGACCTAAGTGCAAACTAGATAGAAGATTTTTTACAGGAATAATTTGATTTCATTCATAATATAATAAAAAATATCTGAGTTGAATTCATTGAAAATTGTATCAAATCAAACTAATGCAAGTTATTGTTATTACAAGAGCGTCTTTATTTCAAATGAAATTAGGTAGTATTAACGGTTTTTTTATTTCATTTCTTCGCTATCATGAAAAAGCTTTTAATGAATTTTTAACAAGAACTGTATATGAATTTGACAAGCATTGATTGTGTGTAGTTCAAATTAGGTGGATAATTTTTGTTCTAGAAAATATGTAATTTTTTGCCCCTTTTTTATCAAATTAAACAACGCCTTTTCTCAACTTTTTTCAAAAGTTGATAGGATCTTATAAATGCTAATACTCTCCGATTTACAACTTGTTGACGTTAAAGTTTACCAAAATCTTATCAGCTCGTGATGTTGTAAAGATATTTAGAAGTCAATACGACTTTTCTACAAAAGTTATCTTCGTGGAAATAAAATGACCAGAAAGACTGCTTCCCAGCAACACTTTAAATTTACACTAAAAACCTCAAAATATACATGTATGTTGAAAATCTCAATTTGAATTTTCGGAACGTTTACGAGGACCTTCCATATACTGTGGAATTAAGAACCATGAGTTCATATTCAAGACTCTTTAGAATCTGATTATTAACGCACTGATTTCGGCTAATTTCTTTATAATTATGCATACAAACATGTTTAGAACTCACCTCACAAACGCTAAACCACTTCCCAGATCAAATAAGAATTCCACGAAACCATCTTTCAGGGTCAAAGCAATAAAATCACCAGAGTCCTCGTGCCCACTGTACAATAAGAGGCCATCACCACGATGTGGCTTGATTATTATCTACGAGAAAAGATATCAAGACAAGCCAAAAATTAGATTATAATTAAGGATTATTGCTCCACGACTAAATTAGAAATGAAAGCAATTTGTATTAGGATCAACAATAATACCACTTACCTCGATTTCTAACCAAATTAGTGCGCTATCGCCCAAGGGTGCGTACCGTAAGTATGATGATCCATTGAAGGACGGCACCTGAAAAGAGATGCATAGGTCAAGTGTGGGCGAGAGTACTATTAAGAAAAGATTCGAGTTTCGTGAATACCAGATAATTACTGTTTGCGCTTATAACTCAATTCTGTTAATCGCGTCTTCAGTTGACTCACCTGGAGATCTAATCTCATTTCGCAAAGGTCACCGCCATAGCCGAGGGGGCATAAGCAGACCGCTCCTTGATCGGATGGCAAACACTTACCACCATGCTGGCACGGGTATTTCACACACTTGTCCGTCGTACAATCCACTGAAATCGGTAAATAGAGAATAGAAAAATTTAGCAATTTCTAGTGGAATTTATTATTGTAAGCTAATACACAATTTTCTTTATTTCTAAAGCTAAGATGAAAGAAAAAGTTCGAATTTCTGGAATGGGTGGTTTCATGTGCAAAGTGGTAAGAACCAATCAGCATTGGTTTTTTCAGACGAAATGCTTGAAGGAAAAGTATTTCGTCTGTTCTGGATTGTCAATGTTTCTAAAGTGATTCGGTTAGTTAGTTAAATGTATAGTTTGCGACTTTTGCCAAGCTTTGGTAAACTTTATTCTGTATTTTGGTACGAAATTATTTAATTAACTTTTTTGTGGGCTTCCTGCGGAATGATGTTCCCCAAATCCAAGAGAATTATATTGGATCAAAGGATCTTAATTTTAGAAATTATTGTTAAAGGAACTGGTCAATGGATTTCAAATATTAGTGAATGGAAAATGAAGTAAAGAGCAAATTTTAAGCGATTAATAAAAAAGTATCTGCGAACAAAAAAAAATTTTATTTTTATTTGGTATAACTTCTCTTAATATCAAGGCATCGATACAATTAAAATATAAACTAAATAGACTTTTGATATATTGGTTGTATTTCAACGCTGAAGTTCATGGAAAGAAAAAAAATATTATGACCGTCTTGGAGACGCACAGAGCAAGATTCCATATTAGTTGTAAAATGGTATGACAAACCATTGAAAAATGGAACAAAATCTTTTAAATCCACATTTATATGACAAAGGATCGAGGAACAAAATACTTCATCTAAAATATATTTAATACATTATCCTCTAGCACATGGTTATGTATTGTGACCACTTGGCACTAATAGTCTATTTAGTGAGATAATTTAAAAAAAAACAGGTTCTGTCTTTATTTAAGCAAAGACAGACGTCATATACAGTCAAATGGGAGTTTGACCGTGCATTTTCGGTAGGCAGAAATGTTTTTTATTGCAATGCGTGTGGAATGGTATAGTTAGCTTAAGTTAAATTTCCTGTGGTCGCCGATGATGGCGTTTGGGGTCCATCTTGAAAACAAAAGAAACTAGAACACCCTCATATCTCCGAAACAGTGACTTCCACAAGAAAGTTGTGTATGGCAAACTTGCGAAGAATAAAATTTTTAGCAAATCGTTCATACATCACTTTTACGTTGGGTCAATAATAAAAAAGGAGAGACAACTTTCGGGCGCCACAACTTATTTAATTTCACGTTTAACGCGAAACACATTGAAATACTATTCCAAGATAATTTTGTCACAAATCGTTTGCGGTATTGATTGTTGCAATTTCTGCATATTAACGGAAGTTATTCCATCTCAAAGGGGGAGAAAGTCGCGTGAAAAACCAAATAATCGGCTTTTAATGGCAAACTCGCGGAGCATTTTGGTAGGCAGACAAATTTTTGGAACAATGTGTGGTACGCCTTACTGGCAGTTTAAATCCAAGTTTCTGGGGTCGCACCTACAATCCCCTTTGCGCCATCTTGAGAACAAAAAAAAAGTGGGACGGCCCCATATCTTGGAAAGCTTCGCCCCCACAAAAAAGTTTAAAATGTCAAACTTGTGTGAAATTTAATTTGTAGTAAGTTGTGGATACATCATTTTCACGTGCTGTCAATATTAAAAGAGTTACACGCCTAAAACGATGTTGAAAACGGGGGATCATTTTTCGCGCGCCACAACTTCTTTGTTTCCCCTATTACGGCGAAATTCGTCCGAAAATAACTTTTAGGCAGTTTTATCACCAAACGTTTGCGGTATTGCTTGTTTCAATCACTGTACCATGTCGTGAGTTATTGCGTCCCGAAGGGGAAATAGTCATAGGAAAAAACATTTTTAACGCCTGTTTATCTGGTCCTAAAATGCTTTTTTCCTATGGCTGGTCCCTCTTCGAGACACAATAACGCCCGGATTAAGGATAATTTAGTATTCGAGAGGTTGAAATATTGTCCAAATGAAATGAGAGGCAGATTTAATAAGATTAGTATCGTAAAAAATGGGGCGATTGGTAAATCTGTGCCATGTTTATTCTTAATAGTAAACGGACACTTTTAAACATATCCCCCATTTTTTGAATTTTCTAGTATGTTGGGATTCTATTTTATAGGAAGAGCGGAATATGGAAAAAGGCAATTTTTTTAAAGAAACCGTGCAGTTAGTAATGACACCTTTGAATCAGCATCTCCTTCTGGAAGTATCTATTTAGTATTGTATCTACTATTTTGTTTACAAGTTGAAAAAATAATCGATTTGAGGATTTTTCTTCAAGTTTACCTCAAGTTGTTTCACATTAATTTTTTTTAAGATCTTTAGACTCTTACATTTAATGAATACTGGGTATTCCAATAATTTTTTCAATAAAATTCCACATGATGTGCAGGAATCTAAACAGCATAAGTAGACCTTGATTATATGTTATCATGTTTAAACTTTCCATGTGTGTGAGTATTATCTTTTCGGCCAAATGATCAGCAGAAAATATATTTTATTAACTTCCCAGTATATGGGAAGTTCTTGTAATCTCCTCGAAAATCGAAATTGAAATTTTCAACTTTTCTTTACGTTTTGAGGTCTATAGAGTATATATAAAGTGTTTTTAGAAAGAAGTATGTATGTGTGTGTGTGTGTGTATGTACGTACGTACGTACGTACGTATGTGCGTTCGCAGGCAGTTTTTCTACGAGCATAACTCACGTAAACAAAGTCGTATCGACTTCGTTAAGGTGTCGATCAAAGCGTCTTTGCAATCTTAAGAGCTGATTAGTTTTTGGGAAACTTCGGTCGGGGGGGTTTGCTGTTTTCACCCCTTGAAGGTCAACCATGTTATGTGCTATATCTCGCGAATCAAACATGCGAGTTTCATTAATGAGGTGGCAATCGACGCGTATTGATATTTACGTGATTGTCTCAAATTTTTCAAAAAATCGTTGAAGCCGTTTATTAATTTTTTGAAAAAAGTGCAAAAAATTGGGGTTTTTTTCAAAAACATCAAATTTTCAAACTGATTTTCAAGACTCAGTAATCAATGTTTGTATAAATTATATACTCCAAACAGTTCTTGTAAGAAAACCACCAAAACTTTTAAAATTAAAATAATTGAATTAAAAATTAAAAATCATTAAAAGTCATCATGACCTTCATGGTCATTTATGTCATTCATTATATCTCGAGAATATAATCTTTGCATCATTAAAAAGTCAATCGAAGCGTATTAACATTTTTATGATGTTTTTAAATTTAAAAAAGAATCTTTAAAGCCATTTTTTTAATTTAATGAAAAAATATTGAAAATTAGTGTTTTTTGCATAAAAGAATTAATTAATAATTAATAAAATTAACATCATAATAATAAATGTTTATAAAATTTATAAACTTTTATCAGTTTCTGTAGATAGACCAGCAAAATATTTTCTCATGATTTCAAAACAAATTGAATTTAAAATAAAAAAAATCATTCAAAGTCATCATGTAGGGTTCATACGAATTTGTATGCCTTAAATCTCTTATTCTAAAGACATTGTTGTAAAGTCAATCAAAGTTTATTATTATTTGCATAATTTGCGGAGATTTTTAAAAGCCTTCACAGAACCGTGTTTTAACATTAATAAAAAAAACTGCTTAAATTTTGAAAACCAATACAAATCAAATTAAATTTGCAATTGTGATAATCAACGTTTTGAATGGTAAAATGTTTTGTAGTCAGCACTTTTTGAGATCATATGCTTTGAAAAGCTTTCATCAAATAAAAAATTGTAGTTTTTAGGAGTTTTGTTCTTTAGTATTCGTAAGATTTCAATTACTTCCGTCATCATTTGTAATGCATATATTTTACTTTTTACATGCAATTGAACCTATTTTTGACTGCATAATCAATGAAAAAAATCTCAAAATCAACAGAAAATAAGAAATAATTATTAGTTTCATTGATGTAAAATCGTGAAAAAATACAAATTCAGTGATAGAGCCGGAGTGCTAGCAGTTTTGACCGCAACTATTCAAAATGGCCGTCACGCGACAAAATCTCTTCAGTGGTCGTAATAACGAAAACTACATTCATTTTTGCTAGCGCTGTTTTGTCCTTCAAGCATCGATATGAAAATAACAAATAACGTAGAAAAGGCTTTGTAAGTTGTCCCCCGTCCGATTGATCCACGTGAATATTGAATCAAACCAATCCACGAAAATCTTTACGTAATCAATTGACGCTCGCGTAGATGTTACGATTAATATTAAGTCATTACCATAACTTTTATGAGAGGTACATTTTTATTTTTAAAAGTAGTATTATTTCCATAATTATTATTGTGTTTAATGTTTTTAATATTTATGTAAATATTACTGGGCAGTTGTCCGTGTGGACCTCAAGGGTCGCAACTCGCGGCTTGTTTCATTGTCTTCCACAATTAAGATCTCACCATCAAAGCTGCAGTGATTTTGGCCATAGTTATTATCGAATGTTCACTATGGTTCAATATTATACCCGTGTCGATTCCATTTGATTCATCCTGCTAATGCAGAAAACTGTTGTGACAATTTATAACACATATGTACAAACATTACATTCTAATTATTGATACACACACGTAACAGCGAGCATAACAGGCTGTTAAATATAGACTACGATAAAAGCATCATTACCGATTTTCATATACAAAACACCAATGGATTTGTATTTCTCAAAGTGCTCATTAAAAATTACATTAAAGTTTTGGAAAAATAACTAATAATCTGAAATTTCTGTTTATCTTTATTTCGGTATTTTCAACCAAACCTCATAGGACCTTTTGATTAACGACTAATTTTGTAATTAATATGAAACGAGTTTATTTTAATAATTCGAATTGCGATAGTTCTCGTTTTTCAGGTAAAGAGTGAAATTAACCGATAATTGATGGTGGTAAAATTTGGATTTTCCTACAGTTTCTGATATCCAAATTTAGTTTTCGATACTGTATATTGGAAAGGATTCAAACCTTAAAATTAATAGTGGGAACCACGTCAGAATCAGAAAATAAATAAAAGGATTATGCTCCAACTACATAGTAATAGGATTTACCATCGAAAGTTTCATGACTTTAAAATCCAACCAGAATTAGCGTACAGCTGGTATAACCAAATTTCGGGCTTATAAATCGTGCAAATCAACTTGCTTGAAAACCATTAGTTTTGCCGAAATCAAAACCGAGCATCACGTTTTGCTTATCTTATGAATGCAATCCATATCCAATCGGAAGTGGAAGGCAATTGCTTGCGAACCAGCCTGCAACCTAATTTTGTTGGCTAGGTACCAGCATGCACGCCTCATATCTGCTTCTACCTTGGCCGGAAACTTTACCTGACTAGCTTGCAAATCTGCTTGCTATTCAGATCCGAAATTCATCATTTTAGATGAGCTGATTTACACCAGGAAAATGCTATTTGCATGCATAATATGTATATGCATTCAGCAATGTATTTTCAACACCTTTATCATTTGAAGTGCACTAACGTTGTTCGGCATCTGTCTCGTGCGAAGTGAATTCATATAAGCATTAATTTGAAAATGTATGAATGCTGACTGCTACCTCAGGAAGGTTTGAATAATTTTAAAAAGTCTAATTGTCGAGAAATTTATTTTACGGACCAAGAAGCCTTGCCAAAATGCAGCTTGGAGGAATGATCACAGAAATAATGAGAATCTATGTCCAGTTTGAATCTAGTTACACTTTTTGGAGATACACCAAGACAACATTGAAACCAATTCAGTAATATGCAAAACTAATTTGATTTCTTTGTCAATGATTTAGGAAATGCTTCTACAGTTAACAATCTTGGCAAATGAATTTGTACCAATTGTTTCAACAATATTGTCGACTGCATCAGTGCAATGTAAACAAGAACAAATTCTAAAATCCTAAGTATGTAATATACAGTAGAACCTCGCTATTCGTACACAATTCGTTCTAGCAGGCAGTTCGAATGGCGATTTGTACTAATGGCGAATCATTTTTTTCGCATATGAAATAATGTAAATTGCATCAATCGGTTCCAAACACTTTATTTAAACTAATGAGTTGAACAGTAGAAGTAATAAATGTACAATTGTATAATTTTTTAATACGATTTTTATTATTTAAACTCTACTTACATATGTATTACAATTCCTCATCACTTTCTATATTAAAAACGTTAGATGAATTTTGGTCCTTTACATATTAAAAAGGTATCCAATGTTGATTGTTTTTGTCTTTTTTTAAGAATCCTCCTAAAATGCTCCATCACATTGTCGTTAAATAAGTTAACGCTCCTATTCGCCACAGCTGTGTTTGGATGCCATTTTTGGACAATGTGTTCTTTATTTTCCCAATGGTGACACAATTCTTTAATTTCCTAAGTTGAAATGTTTTCCTCTTCTTCTGAAGACACATCTTCAATCGCTTCCTGCTGTTCTCTCTGTAGTTCTTGGAGCTCTTCAGTTGTCAACTCATTTCGGTGATCTTCAATCAACTACATCCAAACCCGTTCACTACAAAAGCTTCCGTGGCAGTGTCTTCTAAGTCTTTCAGTGCCACACAGTCTGGCCAAAGATTTCTCCAGGAGGATTTCAGTGTCCTCAAAAAAACTTCATCCCAGGCTTTGTCTATTATTCTCAAGCAATGGAGGATATTGAAATGGTTCTTCCAAAAATCTCTGAGGGTGAGTTCTGTGTCAGTAGTCACTTCGAAACATTTTTGAAACAGTGCTTTTGAATAAAGTTTTTTGAAGTTTGCAATGACCTGCTGATCCATGGGCTGGATAAGTGGAGTGGTGTTAGCGGGCAAAAACCTCACTTGAATGAAACTGTATTCACCAGTCAGATCTTCTTCCAAACCTGGAGGGTGAGCAAGAGCGTTGTCCAGTACCAAAAGAGCTTTGAGTGGTAATTTTTTTTGCTCTAGATACGTTTTAACACTTGGGGCAAACACTTCATACATCCACTCGGTGAAAAATTGTCTTGTTACCCAAGCTTTAGGATTAGCCCTTTACATTACACCCAGGTTACTTTTGATGACAGGATTTTTCTTAAAAACTCTTGGATTTTCTGAGTGGTAGACTAGTAGCGGTTTTATTTTGAGGTCTCCACTTGCGTTGGCACACAGCAAAAGAGTGTAAGCTTGTCTTTCATAGGCTTATGCCCTGGCAATGATTTCTCCTCTTTTGTGATGTAGATCCTCCTTGGCATCTTTTTTCAAAAGAGGCCAGTCTCATCACAATTAAAAACTTGGGTAGGAGAAAATGCCTCATTTTCTACAAAGATTTTAAACTCACCCACAAACTTTTCAGCAGCATCTTTATTTGAACTAGCAGCCTCCCCGTGCCGAACGACGCTATGAATTCAACTTCGCTTCTTAAATCGATCAAACCATCCCCTACTTGCTTTGAATTCACCACTTTTTGTACCACTTGTTCCGGGAGTGTCTTGTTTTAGGTCGTCATGCAATCTTTTTGCTTTTTCGCAAATAATTGCTTCAGAAATGCTGTCACCTGCAAGTTGCTTCTCGTTGATCCAAACTAACAAAAGTTTTTCCACTTGTTCAATTACAGGTGGTCTATTGACGGCAAGAACTGTCACTCCTTTTGCTACATTAGCCTCTTTTAATACGTTTTTATTTTTTAATATAGACGATATTGTTGACTTAGCCATTCCATAGTGAGTAGCTAAGTCTGTCACACGAGTCCCACCTTCAAACTTTGAAATGATTTCTTTTTCAACTTCAATCGTTCTTCTCACTACTTTCCGTTTGGAAGAATCACTCTTTATTTTTGGACCCATAGCAAACACTATTATTATTTAAAAAAAAACAGCACAAAGGGTTGTGAGTACATACAAGACTAAACACGTGTGGAAGTAAACAGTAAGCGGCTAGCAAAGCGAAGAGCGGGATGTGGCCGGTGCGGTGCAAAGTTGCGCGTGCACGCAGTCCGAATCGCGAAAAAGCGTACGAATGGCGATTTAAATTTTACTTCAACAAGTTATACGAATAATGAGTTGTACGAGTAGAGAGGCGGACGAATAGCGGGGTTCCGCTAGCTATGAACGCAGCTGGATGTAACAAATTCAAAATATTTATAGGTAAGATATTGTCGACTTTTTGGGGGAAGGGTTCATCCATAACGAAAAGATTTAGGACTATTGACAGTGCCCAATTAGTTCAAAATATCTATACCCAACATAAAAATGTATAATGGATATTTTTTACAAACAATATCTTTTTGAGAATGAGTAAATTGTTTCCCATTGGCGCAAATCATGGTACGCTGGATTATTCTTTTTTCAACACAAGCAACAAGAAAATTTTTTACACAAGAAAAATTTCGACTAGCCAACAATTGAAAATTAAACTTAGGATTAGACTCGTTTTTGAAGTGTCTTATTTATGTATTCCAGGAGCCTCAAAATTATTTCTTTTTGTGGAAAAATATTTTTTTAAAAATTTCACATTTTACAGGTCAATTATTCCGTACACCCCGGTTGAAACTCCTATTGAATTAGAAATATAGTTCATATAGATACTTGTGACCTCTTCACAAGTGAAATGCCTCTAGGATTTGAGATTAAAAAGATATAAGCTCTACGTCTCGAAATTGTTCATCAATCCAAATCTCGTTAGTTTGAAATTTTTAATCTTTCCCTTGAAGTGATGATGCTATATAGTTACAGAAGTTCCACTGTACAAGCAATGTCAATCAGTTTATACTTCGACAGTATTGTACCTAGAAGTTCATGAAAAATCATATTAATTTGCTTCATTTTGATTATATTCTATGATTTCAGGGATCCTTTTCATCAGCAATTGGATGACAATTACTAAATAACGCTGCTATTTTTGTGAATTTCAGAGAAAATCTATTCAATGTCATGCTATGAAAGCTTGTGAGCAATTTATTCATCATCGATATTTCAGTTTAAACGCCCTTTTTGTGTTTCATCGAATTTTCCGGTACATATGTTATTCAAACGATTCAATTCAATTTATTTATAGTTGGGCTTTGCCAACAAATTATTTTGTCAAAGAAATTAACTAGTATTTTTATTTTAGTAGAACAGAAGAAGCGACACTATATATTTGAGCTGCAGCCAAATATTTTTATATTTTTTGAAAACCGATCTATGTTTCTATCATAACGATTTTATTTTCGAAATAATAAAACTCTCTCTTGCGGTCCGTGAAATCACGCATCATGAGGAGCTGGCGTAAAGTGACGTCATATATCATGTTATTTCTGTTATTTGCATATTTTGCACATCCTTTTTTCTTTTTGAATTTTCAATGATCTCAATTCACTTGATGTGAATTTAGAGTGGAGCTCTGTTTCAAATACAGTGTGTTCCAGAGGAGAGTCTCTCAAAAAAGCATTTTACACTTCAAAACTCATCTTTACTTCTTAAAGCAGTCAACTTTTCGAATCCTTTTTCAGAAAATCACCCATAAATGAGACTTTTTTGCTGGATATTCGGCAGCACGTTACAAAAAATTTTCATCTTTTTGTCGAAACCTTCTCCCAGTGATTTAAAATAGTTAAAGACAACTCTTCGGAAAATATTACGTTACCATTCCAATCATGTTTTGGATAACAGATTCTTCAAGTCAGCGTCTAATTGTATTTAAGGACACCCAAACTTTGTTTCTAATTAATTTTTCTTTAGTCTGTTGGAAACTTAACATCAATTTTTCCTGAAGAGCTCAGCCATCAATTTATCGTCTCATTTTAATGTACCTCTTTTAATGCTTCTAACTGGCTCATTATCGACATCACCATTTATATGAAGGTCTGGTTTTGGTATATTCTGCAGCCTGTTTCACACTCATTTTGAGTCGTTTAGGATGGGTAACCAGAAAAAAACTTTCAAACGTTTTGTTATATAACGCACTCATTTCTCAATCTGCTGTCTTTACGAAAGATCAGACTGTAATGACCAAACAAATAGAACGCAATATCAGCAATGGTTTGTCATGCATAAATCTACATAACACATAAGTGTTCAGGATTACTTGCAACACGTTCTTCTGAAACGCACTGTTACTGCATTTGTTGTGCAGCTTCATGCAGATTTTAGTATGAAGAAAATAAACTTAAAAATCAAATCGGTTTCAAACTGCTGATCGAATTCTTTTTCGAAGATTGTTTGGTTTGTATTGAATATCACTGTGTTATTCCTAGGTCAAAAGGTTGTAGTTTCAATGTTTTGTTGGACGTAAAGAAATGAATCTTCACTACTTTCAACAATGGAAACACATCATACGCTGTAAAGTTATCGACAAATAATAGTATCTTGGTTTTTCTTCTATTATTTTTACGCTTATTTTAATCAAACAGTCTCTAAATAATTCCGGCGTCATACAGACTTTCTTATTAGCCTCGCTGTTTAAAGTCGGTGGTTTCACCTTCTAAAAACAATGAAGTTTTTGGCTTACTAACAACCAAAAGCTTCAGCTTTCTTCGCCTGTCTGACAATTATTCACTCTTTGCTATGCTTTCCACCATGTAGTTTTTTGATTTGAAAAATTTGTGTTTTATCAGGAAAATACTATAAAACGCTCATTTCTTCGGTATTGACTAGTCATTTGGATCAAAGCTCTTTATAAAGTCTTGCATCTCAGATTTTCCTTCCTCATACACTTCATTTTTCATTCTTCCACTCTTACGTAAAACTTGTTCAAACACCAGTTTATGGATTTTTTTATAATCATCCTAACCATTGCTAGTTCGAAAAGTATTGTGTTGTAATGATTGAGTGAATTCTTCAGTCTTTTCATTTAAAAAAAAAATCAACTAATAATTTTGTTATTACCGCGACCCTGCATTAACTAAGTCAAGCCAAGTCAAATCAAGAAATTATTCCGTTCTCTGTCTTTATCAGGATTAATTTCAGCATTATTTTAGCTACTATTGTCGACATATTGCTAGCTGGTAATCTGTGTTGAGTAGCCTTGTCTGTTTTTCTGACACCGATTCTGACTGCGATTATCATTTCAACTTTTTCACGAAGTGTTCATGTTTTCAACTTTTGGGTGCTGAGTACTTAATTTTAATGAAAACAAGGTAGGAGCTTTTGATTCTTAATAAGGATCAGAGTGAATAATCAATGTTACATTTTTTCAAGCTATTGGTTGGCAAGTTATTAGTAGTCGAAAACTAAATAATAAACAAATATTTGGTACTCTGATGCGAACGAGTATACAATAGAAAAATTGTAGAAAATATTCACGATTTGTTGATCGTGCAATAAAATCATAAACAAATTACTCTTGTTGTAAGCATAACTACTTCCTGGGATTGGTATTCGATGCCTTAGTTAGCTTTTGGAGATTTCAATTTTACTATTTCAAATTAGAAAGACTGACACACGCACTAAGCCATCATAAAACTAATGAAATCTTTGATTATAGAAATTTTATCTTAGTATATAATCGTGTAAAACCTTCAATATGACAAAGGTTCATCATATATCTACGATCAAAGGTTCTCGTGAAAAGAATTTGTGTCAAATGTTCATCATAGTCAAATATATCTAAACTAGTTTTAATAAATATTTTTACAAGTTGTTTCTGTAACGGATTTTGATTTATGAAGAAGATATCTAAATTAAACTAAATGAAGCCTTTCAAACTTGAAAACAGTGAATGGCACTGCACCTAGAGCTGGAAAATAGAGTACTTAATAGGGTCCATCAGGAAGAACATCAAATGACAGCAAAATTTACGTCAAGCCAATTTTTATGGATTTTTCTCGTCTATCCAGCTCATAATTCACGTCGGATTAGAACGAAAAAATGTACGTTTTACGAGAATAATTTATTGAAATCAAATACCTACAAAACAAGATTTTAACGTAGGTGAGATAAAATTATTCTTGGTGAAAAGTATCCTGGGGCACTAATATTTATTAAGAAAAAGAATTTGTATCCAGCTTTACAATTGCAAAAAATTCTACGACGTTCCTATTGGACTCAAATGATGAGGAATACTTCAAGCTGAAACCACACTCTATGTATCAGTCTGACAATAAAATGGTACTGAATCATTTTACTAGCAACTAGCAATTTTCAAAAGAAAAATACCATATAACATTGACAGAAGTCTAACGACACAAACCTAACGCTATCTGTTGGCACAAACCAAAAGTAGTGTATTGCCAGCCCATTATTATTTAAGAAACGGTTTTCTGTTTTATGGCACATATTTTGAAAGTGAAAGTGAAAATTGCCTCAATGAACCCATCTATTCATGGGTATATTGGAAGATAGGTCCAAAAAAATCTCTGGTGTCCAATATTCAAGCTGTGTGCTTTAAATTTCTAAGCACATGAGTCCAAACTGACCTGAAATTTCCTACAATACTTCATCATCCTGAGAAAACCGAACGCTATGACTCTGATGAACGCACCAGGACAAATGAGAAGTTAAAAACCTCCCTGTAACAATTCTGTGGTGGAGCTAAGAAAAATGCTGCCTTCATTTCTCATGGTTGAATAAAACAATGAATAGCATTTTTCTTTCAATTTAGGTGGTTTTCGAATAAAATTGATGATTTTCCAAATCAAATTAATACTTTTTCAATTTGAATTTCTACCTTTTCAACAATTATTGAATTGAAATGTATTCAAATTGATTTGGAAAGGTGTGAATGTGGTTCAGATATGAATTATTTGTAATCGAAAAACATCTAAATTGAAAATAATGCTTTATAAAATGTGTGGTAATAAAACTCTGTGATAGATATACTTCGTAAAATACCAGCTTTTTAAAAACGAGTGCTGAAATTTGAATAACGATTCTTATACATATTTGTTTACTCCTTCAGCCTAGCTAACTAAAATTTAAGTATTCATCAAACGATCAACTATTATTTTATCTTTTTTACGCAAAAAAAATGTTTTTAGTTCCATTTAGGTTACTTTACCGAGCAACTAACTTGGTTGCATGTATCATTTTATAGTTTTTTAACGGTAGGACAATGTCAATCATTTTTCACGAATTCAATCTAAATGTTGTTGAATAATTTACCTCGCAATCAATGGACTTATTTTATAATGAGATAGACTTGTAATCCTGGCATTTTACGATGTTATGACTAGCTAATAGTTTTCATTCTAAATTAAAGCTTTTCGGGTCAAACTATCTATTCACAAAGACTACTGCGTTTGATAAAACACAATTTTTGATGTTGTGGTTTTAAAAGCAATTAAGCAGTGTTCTATATGTTGCCGTCCTTTTTTATCTCGGAACATCACCATGGGCTTCCATTTACGAACAATTATCTCCATTCACTCCGCATCACAATAAATTCAACAATAAAATATTCACAACTAATTAGATGCAATGTTGGAATTTCCTATCCATTATTTATTCATGGAAAGCGGAAAATCATTAAAAAAAATCAGTATGCCATTACTGGTAGGCGCTTTGAAACGTGGTAATGTCGTCGAACTTTTGTTTTCCCCGTGTTGGTTTTTATTCGATTGAAGTATACATACATGTACATATATGCATTCCATCACGTGATAGTGCGTGGTAATTTTAAATTTGTGGAGTATATCAAAATCATTTTTAAACTCTGAATTATTAAAGTTTTGTGGCGTTCGATGGTAACGATAATACAATTCAAGTGACTATGCAGTCACATCTAATTCAGTTGTTTTACTTCAACTGATTGGTAACTGAAGGTTTTTATGCTAAATATCAAAAAAGTTTAATTGATTTAATTTAATTTTTAGTTTAATTACTTTTGCTTGGTAGTATTAGTCATACCACGTATTAAATTTTTGAAAAACGAAAAAATTCAAATGCAACTAAACCCTTGGACACTGACAAAGTACTGAAAGAAAGAAAATAGATTGTAAAGCAAAATTTTTTTTTCGTACTTGACCAAGTAGCCTTGCAATCTTCTTATGCTTTGTATCTTCTTGGTAATTTATAAAATATTGACTTAATTGTAAGTACTCAAGTGCTCATATGCTTGGACGAAATAGAACGGGAAGGATGTGTTGAAGCACTAAATATGTATTTAGTGGAATCATAAATCAAGTGAAAGATGAATTTGCAAGTGAACAACTTGGTAGAGAAATTGGATTGCAGGAAAATATAGAAATATGGAGAAAATGCAACTCTTCTCAAAAAATTAGAAGGAGAATACACAATAGAATACTACTATGTAATGAGAATCTTTAAAGAATATTTCGACTGCTATCTCTCCAAAATAGGACATGTGATTGACCAGGCAGATACTCCACAGCGATATGCACTACCACCAAATTAAAGGTGTATATCGCAATTTACTCAGTGGTGGGCATTCACAGTAGATCGGCTACTTTTCTTAGATTTTACCACTAGGCTACGTAGTAACTTATTAATACTGTTTTGTTTCTATGTGGTTGTTCTCTTACGTCAAAAATCACAAAACCGATTATTTATCACTTTTGTTGAGACGTACAAATAAACTTTTCAATAGTCTAAGCACCATCAACAAAGTATCATACGATAAGTTTTGATCTATTAGAACTTATTAGAACTATTTTCAGATACTTTTCGTTAATTTTGTATATCTTATAATTTATACAAGTCCGCCACTTAAACTTACTTGGAAATGGTCCATGTTTGATTTAAGCATTAATATTGATACGAGAAGTCAAATATTGCATTTCTGTTATAATAGCGACCAACAGTCTGCACTGAACCAAAAATCTAAAAACACTTTTTTTGGTGAAATATTTTATGACCAGATGGAAGTGTTTTTTTCTATGAATGGGACAAGAATATTATCACTCCGACTCAAAGGACAAATAAACATTCAGACGGTGGTAATGTTGAAATGGGGTTGCACTTTTTATAACGGATTAGGTCCTCTGGTGAGACTTCCAAGCAGAGTAGCTTGCCATCATTATTTGAAAATTTAAAATGATTTTACATTTCCTGGACATCAATAAATTAATGAGCAGTTTGTATTATTGTTATAAAGCGAAGCTGGTCATAAACTGATTATCTGATGTTGGCCAAGAAGAGATCTTCTGGCTCTCCCAAATATAAGGAATACCTCAGTTTTGTAAAAAAATAAATAGATTGCTTATTCGTGCATTACGTACGTGTTAAAATACCATAAAACAATTTTAAAAAGTTACGAAAAGTAGTCGTTTAAAAAAATCCAAGTGACTTTTGATCGAAAATAAACGAAATTGTTTGCAATATTTTGAACTAAAATTGATTTTCCTAATTGGTGGTACTGTTCAAAATGTGCGTCCAAAATTTAAGCGAAATCAATTAATAATTGTTTGAGTTATCAACCTTATATTTACTTAGTTGTTTCAAGAAATAGATATTTGAAAATTGAACAAAATAAACTCATGTACGTCTTAATAATTTACGGCTAAGACTGCTAGCCTAAGGCTATTAAGTAATTTTTCAATTTCTTTGTAAAACTCTTCAGCATCTGCAAGTGGCTGTGTAAGCAAGGTATATGTTCAGCTTTCACACTAAATAATCGATAGTCAATCAGTTAGACCAAATCAAATAATCAGAAAAAATTGGTTCCATACTTTATTTTCATTTTTTTTAAGTTGGGGATATCCATTTTTTGCATTGCTGACTGGTAAAACCAACAAATATTCGTAACAGACTAAGGAAATATTCTTTTTGTATACCAAACCCAAACTCGAAATGCAAATACTCAAAATCGATTTCTTTTAATGCATAGTTGATACACTTTCAAAAAAATGTGACCAATATTGTATCCTTGAATGTAGAATTAATGCTCAAAAGAAACTGGTATTCTCCATCCAGTTTCATATTAGCTGTCATACAAACTCTTGCAATAATCTTAACTACTTGAAGATGCTTTGAATTACATCCAGCCAAAAACTACTAACCGCTTCAAGAAATGGTTTTTGGAAATTTGCCCCAACAACGGACAAAAGGATGCATTCTAATTGAAGACAGATGGATGCATTGCTATAATTTTCTTCAGCATAGTGGAATCCGAATGGTCACTGCTCCACCACTCAACCGCAGCCTGTCCCGAGGCAAAGACCCAAACTTATACCTTCCGTCGAACTTTCTTCGTCGGGCCAACAATAAAACAAATTTTTCGGGGCATAATGCGCTTAAGTTTAATACATGGTTGCAAGTGGCGTCAATAAATTTATGGATTTAATTTGATATCATATCCCACAGCCAAAAGTTTCTGCAGAGGAAGGGCGAGCAAAGCACAACATCAGCCTTTTACGTACAGTTACAAGTTTGCTAGGCCCAGATTGTTTCGCCTCCAGGACACCACCTAGAACTATCCCATTTCTCCCACATGCAACCCGTCCTTGAGGCAGCCAAGCATTTATGTTTACAAAATTCAAGTTTTCCACTCTGTTTTGTTATTTAGCATAGTTGTGTTTGTGTCACGAGTGTACCGTCGGCAGAATTCTAAGTTTACCAAAACGCAAAGTTTTCCTTGGCGCTCCTTGTTTCATATGATAAAAGTTTTAGCACTCCTCTTGCGAAATAAATTAAATAGAATGGCCTGAAGCGCTTGTTGAGAAGTACTTCAATATCAAAATGTTTGCATGTGGACGCGTGACGACGGCGACAGTACATGAAAGTGAAAGTCGTATGGATGTGAGTTTTGGTTTTGTGCTGCGAAAGAAGGGGTTGATAATTGGAATGTAAATACACTTACTCTTAATGAAGAGCCGCTTGAATTACAAGCGGCGTGAAATAAAATAAAACTTGAACAAACAATAGCTGCGTATGAGCTGATGAAGTTGGTACCTGCATTTGACAATATTTTTTTCCAGGACGTATGA
This sequence comes from Oxycera nigricornis, assembly GCA_963942545.1. Classification (NCBI taxonomy): domain Eukaryota; kingdom Metazoa; phylum Arthropoda; class Insecta; order Diptera; family Stratiomyidae; genus Oxycera; species Oxycera nigricornis. The sequence goes on from OZ012659.1 coordinate 98,934,577, forward strand.
GAACTGCTGATGTCATCAGATTCTTATAAATAATACTAACTACATTAAATATAATATGGTTGCTATAAAACTAGTTGATTTCCGACCAGCAATACTTTCACATTTTTTAATGAGTGCAATTTTTTATTTAAAACTAACAGCTTGAAGGACACTAATTACATCTATTCTAACCAAGTAAATTAGTTGGCATGATTTTTTATGCAGTTTCTTGTTAAAATTATACAAAAACTACAAATTGTTCGTGATATAGTCCGCGAATGCTCGTTTGAACTTTGAATTTGATTGCAGTTATTGTTATTTTTATTCGATTTTAAACAAATACCTAGAATTATATCAGGAATATACATTCTTTATGCTTTTTAAGGGTGTATATATTTTTACTATACAAGAAAGTGCTTCTTCATTTTATACAAGGCTGTTTATTTAAGACAGGAACTCCACTCGTGGTTTACCCAATTCATAAAACATTTCTCAAAGACTTTGATTTTCCTCCATTCAATGTTAACCCAACTTAATGTGAAAATAATCAGCAATTTAGAAACATACTTATCTAGCTAAATGCAATTATAGAATGGAAGTTTACATTAACGCTCCAACATCTGTTTACCAAGAGAATCTCTCTAAAAAGTCAATAGGTGTCGCTGCCTTCTTCAAAGTGTAGCAGCACGAAAATATAATTGCACTATGGCAGCACCGAGGAATTTTCCTTCGTGCAATATGGCCGCAAAAAGGATCGAGCTACTCTCTCGTCAGCCACCATGTCGTGCAGACGACTCTCTCGTAAGCTGCCGCGTCGTACACAAATCTCATACTGAATATTTATAAATTTTGTTACTGCAAGTTTAATAAACTATGTTATAAAGCAAGATACCTACAAAAGTCTGGCAACTGAACGCTGACTTGCATGTCCTTAGGAGTTAACAAAGCAATAATCGAAAGTAATAAAAATTTACATGCACATCAATGCAAGCTGACGCAAGAATATCTAAAGCAAACTTTGAGCATTACTTTTCTTCGGACTTCAAATTATTTGAATGAACATTGCAACAAACAAACAATAATTCTCACATTTGCGGAATATTCTTTATAGTTAAGACTCGTTTCAGTTGTTTTAGAATTGTCAGAACAAGTACACATTATAAATACAAGTAAGGTTAACGCCAAGCAGATTGACGCAGGATTTTGAGTAATAATTTGAAATCCTCCCAAATTAAAAGCAGCTTATGCAGCAATGGTGTTTGAAAAGTACCAAACCTGCGTAAACAAAAAGTTGAAAAATTATGAGAAATCAGGAAATTTCGTTAATTTGCCAGATATTGGCTGGACACGAATGACTTCAAATATTGAAGACAAATCGACAGTTCTGATGAAAGAAATTTAGCTTCGCAGCTGATCGTATTCAAGTTTAGATTAACTAAAAAGGACTATCAACACCAGCCAAAAGTGGCTGTACGAAAAACAATTTAGTTCCTATGCACGATATTCAACGAAACCCATTTTCTGAAAATTACATGCAGAAATTCAGAGATCAGACTTCCCAGAATATCAACTACAATTAGTCAAATATCGTGTTTTCCGATGAAACATTTATTCAATACGAGATTACTTTGCGATGTTTTTATAATATTGCATATTGTGTAGAGTTTTTTTTACTGAAAATTTGAATGTTCAGAATATGTTGAAATTTTACAATTTAAACATTTTAACGTCGATTGGAATTAAATTTTGCAAAAAAACGATGATACCAGGCGTCGCATTCGCAGAAAATGCCGAAAATATGACTAGCTATTTGAGGTAACAACGAAAAATTGACGGACTATTAAGTGAGGAAAAAAAGTATTTTGTATCTAGTTTCATTTAAAAATATAAATGAATATATAACATTTATGGTAATAAAAGTACCGAATGATACTTTCGCTAAGCACTCTTGAATGCACTTTACTCAGAGAACAATGCTTGTAGATAGAATTTTATTTTTGAAACTGGCTTGATTTTCTAGTTTTATCCTTAGGACTTTTTTCCCTGAATTGGGTGGCAATAAAGAGTAAAAAAAGGAAAACCAAACAATCAAAATCACTTATAAATTTCATGAATACTTTTCGTCCACTTTGACCTTTTGCTAGGATACATTTGGAACATTTTTTTTGTATTTTGTACGTTCTTATGCTGTAATGATATTTTGATTTTTAAGAAGTGAGATTCAAACTTCCAATTTTGGCAGCAATTTCACTCATTTGATTCATTTAACCTTTTATCCTTTCAACCTTACTCTTTCCATAACTAACTTAGAATTTTTTTGTAAATAGTGAACCATTTTTCTGTTTCTAGTCATTTTCAAAAAGAAGGCAGTTTTATGCTTGTTCAATTTTTAATTTACAAAAATAAGAACATACAAATGATGTCTTATTTTATACAAAGTAAAACTTTGTGGTCATTTTCAATTCTTTCTCTTAAATCCACGCAGCTAAACAAAGACCAGGATAATAATTTCTGGTCCCAGAAAAACAAAATGAATCTTCAAATACCAATCTTAACAACGAACAATTCCAAAAGAAGGTAAGCTCCTTCAAAATTGGTTGTTTTCTAAAACCAAAAATAATTTATGTGCCGATAGTGGTTGAGTGTGTTCATGGTAGGACAATCCTGAATTTTCGGCTTGAATAATCCTTGCCCACAATGGGGATTGTCCAAGAAGGCATCTTTTTTATTTGATAGGCCACATCGCGTGGCGAACGTAACAAGTTGCACCTCACGACATGCGTCGTGTGTTAAACTTGGCAACCAAGACGCGTTTAATGCCCTTGATGCTCCAAATAAGAGTTAAAAAATTTCATTGGCGCTTTACAATGGTCATCAGACTAAAGTATCCAGTAAGATATATGAGGAGAGACGTAAATGAAAATTTGAACATTTCAATATAACATCGAAAGCATAAAATGTCTTTTGATTTCAAATAGTCCTTTTATACAAAAGGTTCTATCGCTAAACTGACAGTATTTTTGAATGTAGTAGAAAACAGGATATTGATCTCAGATCAAATTCCAACTATGATCATTAGTGACTGGTTTATGACGTTTCTGTTTGAATTACTATATCGAACATCAGTTAAGTTCAATATCAAAATACAGTTCCGTTAAAATAATCAAAAAATCCAATTGGTGTACTAGTAAGAAGTTATAATTATTAGCTCGGTACATAAACATGTTTCATGACGTTATGGGCTGATTTGCTTTTCGACAACAAAGCAAATTAACAGGTTAAACGCAAAGAAAAGGAAGAATCAATTATAAAAAGGTATTAGCGTTTGGATAATGAACAGAAAGGTAGACTAGTAAGTTTACCAAATAGACTCAGGCATTTCAAAAGTAAGACTAACTTATCTAATTTATTATAGTTATGTTATGATCCTACTTAGCCATTTGTGAGCTGGGTGGTTTTTATGGTCGTCCTAACTGGAATCAAACAATACACCACAAGCATGTGTGGAACTAAAATAAAGTTTCCTATTTCTGTTTTAACACTTTGCTAAAGTGTTATTTTTTTAATTTCTTCACCTTTGGCCCAAATAGTTCCACATTATGTGTAAATTTTAAGTCGATATAACATTCCATCTTGGAATCAACAGCTTGTGAAAGACTACCGAACATAATTACCACAACAATAGGATTTCATCAGACTCTACATTACGGAATCATATAACAAATTCAATTCATTTTCTTCACTAACTGCAGCAATACATGCATTGTACAAATTATAATACACAATTTCATCCACTTTTTATTGTCTCACATTGTACATCACAAACGCATGCATGGATCCGAAACCATATATGTTTTGCCTAAAAGGTATATTTACATAATCCAGAAAATGTTAGAAACCTATAAAATTCTTCTCGGTATCCTTTTCCTCATTTCCCGTTCATGACGTAACAAATACTTTTCTCTACCCTTTATGTGAAAAGTTTCCAAAACATTTATGGATCCATTTAGTCAAACCATGTGTTGTACCATACATTGACTGTCTGCAATCATTGTCGTTGTTGTCCTTATCATTTCTGCAGAGAATTGTTGACTTCAATTTAAGAATTTTTGCTCGACTACACTAAAAGTAAACTATTGGAATTGTCTTAATGTTAAGCCTACAATGTTTTGTTATTGTTTTAAAGAGTCTTTCGTGAAAAGGATGTGTTTTGTATGGCACGACATTCTATTCTTGTGTGGCAATGAAAAATAATTTCTGGCTGTTTGATGGCAAACAGTAAATGCTGACTTTGGTTGTTAAGAAAGTTTTAAGTTGAGATTATTTAAAACTCTTCTTAGCGACTGTTAATGCGTTAACATTTGTTTTGATGCGTTTGTGAGTTAATTCGTGTGCTTAAATAAATTACTGGTCGGAAATTTTATAGTTTTAAGGATATTTTAAGAGCAATATGCCTCTGTTTTCATTGATAATGGGTTCGCTGATAAGATAACACATTTTTCATTAGGGAGCGTCCATGCGTTTTGTGGATTTGTAGGAAAGAGGGTTTACAATCAAATTCTTACGAAAAGCAAGGTATATAGACCTGACCTTGTAAGAAAAGCAAGCTTATAGAATAAGAGACCAGAGATGTTAGATTAAGATATTACACCCTAGATTGAGCGTTTTTTTGACAACTAGGGGCATATAAGCGCAAAAGGGTGTTTAGGGTCTCATTTTGAGATTTACAAATGAAAATTTCTGTTCATTTTCAATTACTCCTGGAAAAATTTCTAGCGACTTAAACTTGAAAAAATGAGATCTGCGCACTATCGCACGTATCATTTTTTCAAGTTTGGCTTTTCTTTCCATTTTTGGTTCTAGTTGAGAAAATGGGTTTTATAAAAAATATTTTTTGCTATGTTACATCAAAACACCAGACCCTAAGTACAATTTCGTAAAACAACTTATGCAGAAACCATCTCTGATGACATTATCGTACAGCCACGATTTAAAAAAAATGAAAAATGAATTGATTTTGAAAATTAAGACACATAAAAATATTCAAATACCTCCAAATTACGGCTTTAATTCACGTGAGTCGGGGTAAAATGTTCCATATAAAGTCGATCCATTGGGACCAATAGATAAATAAAGTACCAGCATGAAAGGAAAATGTTCTAAGAACTTTTAAGTATTTCTATTTATTACTGAAGCCTCTCATTATTCACCAGTTACTTGAATCATTGTTATTAACTTCCCAGTATATGGGAAGTTCTTGTAATCGCCTCGAAAACCGAAATTGAAATTTTCAACATTTCGTTACGTTACGTTATATTAAGTGTTTTTAGAAAGGGAGATGTATGTGTGTGTGTGTGTATGTACGTTCGTGGACACTTTTTTCTACGAGCATAACTCACGTAAACAAAGTCGTATCGACTTCGTTGAGGTGTCAACCGAAGCGTCTTTGCAATCTTAAGAGCTGATTAGTTTTTAGGATACTTCGGTCCCCCGACCCCTCCCCCCTCCCGTTTGCTGTTTTGCCCTGTTGGAGGTCATTTCTGTCATGCGTTATATCTCACAAAGATAACGTACGATTTCCTTGAGCAAGGTGCCAATCGACGCATATTGACATTTATGTGATTCTATCAAGTTTCTAAAACATTTCTTGGAGCCATTTTTGATTTTTTTTAAAAAAAGTGCAAAATATTGTTTTTTTTTCAAAAACAATAAATTTTTAAGCTTTTTTTCAGATCCAAGTAATCAATGTTTATTTAATTTGTATACTCCAAACAGTTTTTTTAAAAATGTCATCAAAATTTTTTTCTCATGATTACAAAAAAAAATCAAATAAAAAATCATTAACAGTCATCATGATCTTCAAGGTCATTTCTGTCATGCGTTATATCTCGCGAACCAAACTTACGATTTGCATCGTTTGGATGTTAGTGAACGCGTATTAACGTTTTTGTAAATCTGTCGAATTTTTAAAAAAATCGTTGAAGCCGTTTGTTAATTTAAGAAAAAAAGTGCAAAAAATTAGGTTTTTTTCATAAACAATAAATTTTTAACCTGATTTATGAAATATAGTAATCAATGTTTATAAAATTTATATACTCTAAACAGTGTTCATAAAAACATTATCAAAACTTTTTCTCATGATTACGTAAAAAATTTAATTAAAAACAAAAAACTATTAAAAGTCATTATGATTTTCAAGGTCATTTTTATCATTCACTATATCTCACGAACCAGATATAATATTTGCATCATTATGGTGTCAGTTTACGTGTATTAACCTCTTTGTAAAATTTTTAACATTATAAAAATTCGGTTCAGCTGTTTTTTTAATTTAATAGAAGAAAATGCGAAAAATTATGGTTTTTTTCATAAAAAATATTTTTTTGACTTGATTTGCACAGCACAAGGATACCAGTTTATAAATTTTATACATTCTTATCAGTTTTTGAAGAGAAATCAGCAAAATTTTCTTCCATGATTATGAAAAAAACTAAATTAAAAATAAAAAATCATTCAAAGTTGCCATGTAAAGAGGGTTCATACGAATGATATTACTTTATATCTTTTATTCTAAAAAAATTGTTGTAAATTCAATCAAAGTGTTATAATATTTGCATAATTTGAGCAGATAGTTTTTATAGTCTTTTAATAAAAAAAACTGCTTAAGTTTTGAAAACCAACAAAATTTCAATCAAATTTGCATTTGCGGTATCAACGCTTTGAATGGTAAAATGTTTTGTAGTCAATACTTTGCAAGATCATATGCTTTGAAAAGCTTTCATCGAATAAAAAATTGTAGGTTTTTGTAGATTCATTCTTTAGTAATCGGAAGATTTCAATAACCATCATCATTTGTAATACATTTTACTTTTTAACATGCAATTGAACCTATTTTTGACTGCATATACAAAAATTTTCAAGACCAAAAAGGCACCCCACCGATTGATCCGCGTGAATATTCAATCTGTCCTCATCGACCAAAAACCTTACGTAATCAATGGACCCTCCCGTAGACGATATGATTCATACTAACTCATTCCTGTTACTGCTATGAATACCTCTCATTGTTGTAATGTTGTTGATGTTTATGTAGATATTACTGGGAAGTTGACCGTGTGGACCTCAAGGGTCGCACCTCGCGGCTTGTTTTACGTAGGCTTCACAAAATCTGACGACAATAACTTGTTTGGCAGACAAAATCTGTTTACAGCCCGCTAGAAAATTCGTAGTTCTTTTTCAATTACACTGACTCCTTTCGTCAAGTTTACCATCGTCATTTGTGCCGCAAAAGATATGAGCAAATCCAAAAATTGCGAAACTACGGGGTATACGTCCGAGTATTACTGCAGATTACTCCGATGCCCATTAATTCATGCACTTTCCTTTTGAACATGTATTATTCGGATTATAAATGATGGATAAGGATACCATTAGAATTTTTAAGGGAAGAATGAAATTAATTTAGGGATTTTTCGCAAGGATCATCGGTCAATACTGAAAGTGGCCAAAAATATGAACTATGTAAGTATCTTTCTTATTCAATGTATTTTTTTTCATATCAACAAAGCAATTGAATTTTATTTTTATCGATTAACATGACTGCAAAAGTTTTCTAAAAAGTTACAAATATTTTAGCTACTTTCTCAATTTACAAAACTAACAATCATTTTCTCTTTTTAACTTCTGAGTTTATGAACTTCTGAGTATATGAGAAGTTCTTGTAATCGGCGCAAAAACCCAAAGTGAAATTTTAAACACATATTTATGTTTTAAGGTATAAGGGGAATTTAAAAATATTTAAAACCAGGAAAGAAAAGTCGTATGGACTACGTTGCGGTGTCAATCAAAGCACATTTTTTAATTTTTTTAAAAAAAATCAAAAGCCTAGTCTTCTGATGTAGCCAAATTATATGAGCACAAGGAGCTGTTTAGCATCCGCGAGAGAAAGAAGAGCTTTTCAATATTATGCTACAATTATGCTACAAATGAACAATTATTCAATTAAAACACGTTTAAGTCCAACCACGCCAACTGCCAATTTTCTATCTAAATTAAAACGTACATATTTTATAGGTTCAACACATGTATTTTTTATGCCGACCTGAGGTGAGCGGAAATTTTTTATTAAAGCTTCCTGAACGTAAAAACATTACGTTGTCGTGTATCTTTTCCATTCATCTTAGTTTTCCTGTTTTTATTTATGATATCCTTCATCGGGAATATCCGGTGCCACAAATGTATCTAGATACACAGATACCTTGACTGCGACGAGGAACGACATCACAGCTACTGTTAACTTAATTACATTTTCCGGCAGACATTTATTGCATTTACACGAGACGGAGATGACAAGTTGCGATTGCATGTGTGTGACAAATAAACTGCAGCCAAAGATTTATATCCTTACGAGGCGAAGGAAGTGGAACATCAAGCTTTGGTCCTGGACAATTTTAGCACGCACGTCGTCGCTCGTCTGAATCACACCTCGGCAAATATTACTGGGGTGCCAGGGATATGTGCATGTTTATATGATGTTGGTGCTGGAATGCTGGTAAAAATGATTGCTGTACCCTCCGACCCGGTTTTCCATTTTCATGTGAGTTATGTCATTTAATTACTGGCCTGAAGACGTCATGTCAGCCAGGCAGTTTTAAAAATGGCATAAATGTTTTCAGATTATCTAAGAAGGATTTGTTTCAATTTGAACTGCTGGGAGTAATTGATGCAGCAAGCGTTTTGGAATCTTTATTTAAAACTGGCAGGCAGGTGAGTGAAAAACTTTAAATTATCAAAAACAAACCGTGAAGTGCAACCCTTGAGATCCACTCAAATAACTTTCCAGTATTATCTTCAAAAATAGTAGAAACAATAAAAATAATACAGAACAGAGTATCCAGTTTTTTAATAAAAATGCTAAGTACTAATTACAGCAAGGGGTATGGCTAATATTATTCGTATCATCTTAGAGAGAGCCATTCCATTGATTATATAAGGGTTTTGGTAAGGGTGGCATTGAATCTTAAGACGAAGCAAACAAATGAGAAGCAGGTTACAAGGCCTTTTTTTACTTTAGTAGCTATTTTCATATCGACGTTCAAAAGGCGTAAATTCTGGTGAAATAAGAATTTCAGGACTATTTAATGCAGTTTTTGTCTTTAAACCAACTGAACTGGGTATTGTTGAGTGATGGTCATGTGTGGTAGTTGCGTTCAAAATTGTAAAGGCGTTGTATTTATACTTTTTATACCCAAGCGAAATCCTTGCTTGATGGTTGGACTATCCCTTGTTCAAGTCAGAGACTTCCTTTGACACAGTGTCGACATGGGTAAAGAGCAATAAATAAATGCGATAACCCATCGGGACTAACCATAAAAGCGCACGTGTTTATCAATTCTGTAACAGTGAAAAAGTTCGTAGCTATTAACAACTAGTAATAGACTACTGATAACAAAATGCACGAGAGTAAATGATAAGATGCGAGTGACAAAGTGTGTGAATATATGCATCGGCTAGTCTTCTGGCGGTTTCTTTATTATAGAGATAATCCTTGAATAAAAGTCCTTGAATGCATATATGGTTAAGGTACGGAGTTGTTCCACGACGGGCTTTGGAGTTGAGCCGTGGATATTTGTGGTATACGTTTGTGATTTCCGGTGTTTAAAAATAGAGATCTTAACGTGTTCACCATTTGATAATAGAAGACTAATAATCATTACGTGCCTCTCCCTGGATCTTGTTCAGTTCAGCCAGGTTGCATTTCTTGCTCAGCTGTGTGTATCTGATAGACCACGAGTGGTTTCAGCTCTTGCCTAAGCCCGAAGATTGCCTTACACGTGATGAAGGCTACCGTAGCTGTCGTGACCCTATCTTTCAGGCTCATTTCTAGGTCAGCCTGTGATCTAGCACGATTATTAAGTTCCGAATTTAATTCGAGAATACCAGACTTTCATCTATTGGAAAGGACAGCCTAACGTCTGAAATTTTGCACCTTATTGTGAAAATGACGAACTTTGTCTTGGTGTTATGCATGCCAAGGCAACAACCCTAAGCCCACTTGCTGATGATGTTTAAGGCAAAATGCCGTCGATTCGACACGACATTTGATGAATTTGCCTGAAATAAGGATGATCACGTCGTCAACATAGGCAACGACCTTGAAACCATGCCTCTATAGATCCAACAAAAGATTGTCCATTTCGACAAGTCACAGTAGCAGTCTAACAACTTCCCATTGAGGAGTTCTCCTGTCCACGTACTTCCTCATAGTCAGGCCACTGTTTTGTTCTAAGTAACGTGTCAATCCAGTTACATCAAATTTTATCCATACTTTTTTTCTTTGCCTATGTCATCCCATTCATTTTATCGTTTTCAAACGACACTTCTATATCAAGGAAGATCCAGGCCCGTGTTAATCTCAAAGATATTATATATAGAAAAAATCATGTTCAGTCAGTAAAAGTTCTTTGGTTCGGTCTCGTTCTTATAGTCTTGGTCATGGTGTAGCATTCTTAGCGTTGATCTTGGTCTTTTAAGTCGGATCTTTTTCCTATCGGTTCCTGGTCATAGTCATAGTTATGGTTTTGGTTTTGATATCGTTTTTGATCACGATCTTTCTCCCGTTCTTGGTTTGGTCATGAATTTTCCGCAAGACCAAGGCCGATTTTGCTCATCATAACCTCTGAATTACGAGGCAAATAAACAATCGTGGATGATCCTAGATATTTTTCAACAGAAACTTCAACTATATGATATTGATAAATGTCCTGCGCATAAAATGTTAAATAAACATAGCTAATCTTCCTTCCTCCAAACTGCACAAACTTACTGCATACTACCGATTTGGAAATTACTCGCAGTTTTTATATATTACTACCGCAAATTTCTTCCATAGAATCAAATTTTCAGTATGGATGAGCATATAAAACATCCGTGAAAAAGCTGGATTGAAGATACTGAAACGAAAATCGTGGATGATGAGTTCGACATATTTCTAGCGGGTCTATGGAAGGTTGTAGCGAAAACTGATTCAAATGGGGCTTTCTCTAAAAAAGTTGGAGCTGTTGAACGTCAGCAACTTACTCAAATGTGAAAACCATGGAATAAATACAAAACACATATAACATGAACCTAAGCGACGGTAATCACTACGAGCCGCCCGATGAAAAAGTCCAGGTGCCAACATATCGTCACGTACTAAATGTGGTTTCTAATTTGATTTTTTCAGATATTATGAGACATAAGAAAAGTATCATTTGTTGGAAAAGATATTTTGGCAGGCGAAATTTGTCTAAACGATGAACACGAACTTTTGACTAAGCCTGAACTCTAAAACCTATTTTTCTAATTAAATAAAATAATATTAAACTATGAATAAAGATAAATTTTGAATTTTCATTGTCACTGTGAATGTGTACTAGAACACGTGATTAAATTTTAATAATATTATGATAATAAAAGCTTGAAACCATCAAGGAAGCATTCGAGTAAGAAGATTTTCGTTCTATGTGTTGGTTTGCTGCATAACGATGACTCGTCTATTATGTTGAAAAGTCGGTAGCGTCATAAACGCCCTAACCAAGTTCAACTTTATTTGCACTTCTATACGCCATGTTAGAAAACTGCAAACCCTGCAAATTTATTCTATATTTCAATTTTTTTTCCTAGAATAATCCATCAGAAAAAATATTTTAAATGATTCAGCAGTTATTTTTTTCTTCGATCCAACAGAAAGGATCTTTCCCTTGCGCACAGGCCAGAGTGACGGTTCCCCAGAGCGTTATATACTCGTACAGTCTCCAAAACAAGAACTTTGTACTTCCTGTATTCATTTTTGAATCTTTGCGAATTTAAATCTATCTTTGCTTGTCGCAATGCTTTAATATTGAGTTATTTTGTTTTCCGAATATTTCTCAAAATTTTTAAAATAAACGCGAAGTGTACGGGCATTTCTCGTTACGTACGACCATACGAATTCAGAATGACAATAGTGGTTTTCAGAAACATAGAAGTTAGTTTTTTTATAATTCGTATTTCTACTTGAAATAAATTTGAACCGAATGAAAAAGTTTGCAAATTGATAATATTACATTTCTCCTAAATCAAATATGTTTGAAAGTTTTTATTGGTACTATGAAATCAACTTATTTTAAAAGCAATAGCCTTAACAAATTTTGATTCTAGAATCGAAAGGTATCATTGTTTATCATGCGTTTTGCGGAAGTGTACTATTATTGAAATACATTTAACAATAAAGTGAAAAAATTCATTCAAATTTCAACTTCCTGTCTCTGGTTTGATTTATACGATAAAAACTCCGTCAAGTGTATTCCAAACAATAAATCAGCTTCACAAATACGATTGGAAGATATCTATTGAAAGGAAAACGTTCATATTTGTATGCATGTATGCATTCCTATTTTCACGTTTGATTTTTCATCAGCTGAATATAAAATAGTTCCCGGTAGACTGTCTCTTCAGACGTACGTTATGTCCTTTTTGGATTCTCCCTTTATTTTGTGGTTGCTAAGTCTTGATTCGGGTGCAATTTATGCATGCATGAATGAATGTACATATTTGCTTGTTGCCTAAAGCTTTAGCCCACGATAATTTCCATATAAATAATCTCGTACTCGCGGATGATATTCATTTTTCCCGGCTGCTAGCTTGCATAGAATTCGTCTGTTTGAAGAAAACATATCCCGAATAGGATGTACATACACAGTTTTATTTAGTTTCCTTGCACACATGCTTGTACATTCACACGTTCTTGTTTCAACGAATCATGTGGGTGTCGTTTGTGTTCCCAACAAGCAAAGTGTTGATACAACAGAAACACATTTATTTCTTGGAAAATGCAGTAGAGGAAAACATGTTTGTTGTTGTGAATGCCACACGGATGAAATGTTAAGTGGAGTGAATGAAAATTAAATAGAAGATTCTTCTTCGAGGAATGAATAACAACTTTATTTTCAAAATTTACCAATAAATATTCAATTGCAGGGAGTAGATTTCGATGTCAGTGAAAAGAGTTTGAAGTTGAAAATACACAAATTAGGGAAAAATAGTTTCCAGTTTTCGCTTAACAAAGAAGATTTTCATGTGAACTGCCGTTTTATTTTCAATTAAGACCACGTCGTATCCTATTTTTGTAGGTGAATTTTGACCTTTATCACTTATCGTATTTCATCGTGAGGACCAGATTACAGCTGTATTCATAATAGGCTACCAACCACACATATGTAGACTGAACGTCTGGCTCAAAGGAAGTGAGGCGTCATACATGTGTGTACTTTTGGTATAAGTAAAAACTTAGTGGGTGGTAGTCATTTGATACGGTTTCGTGATAGAAATTTACGTAAGGTAATTTGAAGGTTAGTTAATTTGATATTAAGGTGTTTTTTAAGGTTGACTCTCTTCTAATAATATCATATACGGAATAACAATTTGATTGCCAAGCACGCAATTGCTAATTATTTGTTTTGAAGGTAAAATAACTGTGTTTTATGTGTAATTACCTAAACTCAGTGGAATTGAACTCAAAACGGTAGAAAGAAGGATCATAAAATCTATAGATCATTATTTTGATACCTGCACAAAATAAAAACTTTCGCGTAATAGGTTTCAGAATCGTTTTCATAGAGGATTGAATTCTAAACTATGAATTATTGAAGCTAAAATTTAAGACAACACTGAGATTCTGGGATGGGTATGGACCCTCAGATAGAACTTGGCTCTACTTAAAATTAAAGGGAGGTGACAATGCTAAACGGGGGAGAGACAAAAGGGAAAAGGTGTGCAAGAAAATTCCATTGTCAGAGATGGACAAGTGGCTGGGCCGGTTATTTAGCGGTTGTAACAATCATTTCGGAAACAGCATCACGCAACCGCTTGCCGTTTAGCTCTATATAATGCAGTGAGCATTTTATTGTCATGCAGTTGTATCATTGAGTAGTTGAGAGTGCATTCAGTAGAAGTAATACGTCTAAGAGAGGTAGCGGAAGGTTCAGCCTGAATTCTGTATGTATGTTTACTTTAGGGAGTGGGTACTAGCTCTTAAGCAAAATTTATTTGAATTTTATTTCAATTTTCAGGTATGATAAAATGTTCGAAAAAATGATTTGATTACCATTTTTTATACGACTAATGCATCTGAACGGAGTTAGTTTAATCGCGTAGAACTACGAATGCCTCCACTTAGTCGTCAGCTATCAGTACTTGTTTAACCTCATGACACATTTGGATCACATCTCGACTCAAGAGGACGCACAATCGATGATGGTTTCGAGTTATGAAACTTTGCAGCCACTGGTGAAATTTTAGCACCAACTCCACTGTTAAGGGCCATCCATATATTACGTAAAACTCCAAGGAAAAAGGGAGGCGAAGGTATTTGAAAATGTTACTAAGTGCTACATAGAGGGAGGGGGGGGGGGGTCTTGCAAATTATTAGGTAAAAAAATTTAAAATTAGTTACAATATTTTTTGGTAACACTAAATCATAAAGTCAAATTTTCAATTTATTTGCCGCCTCACGAGGTGTCAGCAGACGCTAGGCGCAATAAAAAAAATTTAGATGCATTGTCAATAGTTTGAAAATTTTACTAAGTGTTACATGGGGGGAGGGATAGTTAAAATACTCAAAAAATTCCGTTACGTAATATATGGATGGCTCCTTACTGATGTAGAAGAAGTGTCAGCGTTTATTCATTCATGGAAATGAAACGAAGATAATTTGTTTCTCAATGTTGGTGTAAAAAGAATGTAAAGAAATCACATTGTTTCCTGAAAGTGGTCAAATGTGATTTAAATTGCTTTAACAATGGTTTTAGCGTGATATTTTCTACTGGATTTTCCTTTCTACCCATCTTAATTGAGCAGAAAGCTGATTGGATTTTAGCAGAAAAAGTAATAATTATTGATGAAGAAACATCAACTAAATCAGATGATATGAGTATAATTACTTCAGTAGCGGAAAATTAAGCAAACTGGATCGGCCGACTTTGGATAGAAATGTGGAAGGTCAATGGAATTTAAAGTTTGATTGTTTATTTCTACAATAACATAAAATCCCTAATTTAATAATCCCTAATAAAAAAGGATAAAATAAGAAAAACATTTAAGTTATTACAGATTTAAAGTAACATACAAGTTTTCAAAACAGATAGTGAAACAAATGAATAATACTGCAATTACGTAGCATTCACATGGGAATGTTTCAAATGAAGAATCTAACTAGTGCTACCTTCAGAACACGGAGATACAACATGGCCGTAAAACATGCCTATGTAATTTATAAATAGTTCCTAAATTTTCGTTCTAGATCTATCCAACAACATAGACCGTTTTTTTTTCATCCAACATAACAATCTTTCGTCTGTATATTAAATAGCATTTTCCGAGTGAACTGATGTGTATCCCAAAAGAAAACAAAACTTTTTCCATGTCAAAACATGTGTTTTTCAAAAGCAAAAATGTTACTCTCAAATGAAAAAATCTTTTCCTCAAATTAAAAATCTTTTTTCCCCAAAATTGGGAAATGAATACTCGAACAAAATTGGTTGAAATATAGGACCCGCAACACTTTGAATCTGAAATAAGTTGTTGGCAAGGGAAATGTTTTTCTTTTTTGATTTGGGAATGAAGTTTTTTTTTCATTTGTGATACCGATTAATTCAATCAGGAAATGCAATAGCGTGCCGCGTGACTTTGAAACATGTAATGGTTCCAATCGATAGAAGCCAACCGCGCGTGAATGAACGGCGCCGACCAACCGCCCGACTCTGAAATCAGCCTTAGATGCCAAAAGGCATTTTTGTATTCCACATACTGTGTTAGTTCATACGTTATAGGCTGTCAGATAAAAGCCGTATTGGTGATATTAACAAATATTATTCTATAAATTATTTCAAACACTAGCCATAGGCCGTTGGTGTGCTCCATTCCTTTTGCCATACATGCAGCACGAATTTTGATAGCTGCTGGTACAAGAAAAAAAACAATAAGGTAACGCAAAAAACAATATACACTTCTCTGCTTGTCGCATTCTTCCGGTTGGGGCACCTTAAAATTCTGTAAGATTTCATAGCTTTCTGTATTCTGAGAGGATGTTTATACCTAGCTTAAATCAAATATAGCCAACATAGAAAGCATTTTTTGAGTTGAAACAAATTGTGCGAAATATCCAAGATATCGTTGGACATATTATCTTTATAGTTAAACGACTCGAAACGCCAAGCAGAATAAATATACGGGGGATATTACAATCGAATCGACCTTTTTTGTGCAGCCCTGTTGGTTTGTCTAAGTCATTCTGGCGGTCCTATCACAAAACGGAATTGTGTGATTCTTTAGCGTTCAACTAAATATTTATGAGAAAACTCAAACCATTTTATTTACTACAAAAATTAACCAAATAAACACATAAAATTCAATTCAATTCCACAGATTGAAGATATATCTTAATTAAAAACTTCTTCGAAGAAACAGATAACTACCTACCTATATCAAATAGGTAAATATTCTCACAAACTGTTAACGAAAAAGGCACACATCAGGTGTAAATATGCTGAAGTTAAATTAGTTGAATTTCAAAAATGGCCTCATTCTTTATCAATTTCATTCATTTTCCTCTCTCAAAGTCTTAAGAAGCAAAATTAATTCGCACCTCCTTCACATATTAAATTTTACTTACGTATTCCGAATCCTTTAGTCACATCTCCAAGGGGGTGCTCTTCGAATTTATATTCGTGTTCGTTCGCTACAAACCGTCGAATACACCCCACCATTCCCTCGTAGATTGGTAGACGTTTAGCTAGACCGGTTATGTTGCCAGTACCGCCAAGAAAGACGGGTTCTCGAAATGTTATCCTGGAAAATAAACCCTGAAAGAGCCAAAATCAAGAACATTAATAAAATGCTGTTGGTGTAGTCAAAGTAAATTGGGTTTTCGACAACAGCAGAGTATAAATTCTTTTATAAAAAATTTACAACGATTTAAGTGCAATTCAAGTATTAATCTATATCTGCTTGTAGGAACTTTAACACAATAGCTGAAGAAAGATTAATGCTTCAAGGTGTGAAAAAATACGAACGGTTTATATTACAAAGGCTTCTCGATGATATTCAGGAGAATAAACGATTCAACTGAACCACGGAAATAAAATAAAAAAACTGTTTTTGTTTTCTACAGTGTAATGGTATTTGCACAAAGACCAGGATAAGCAAATGTGTTCAGTTTGGAGTTTAAGTTTTTTTCCAAAATTATCTTAATTTAAAATGACTTGAAGCGGTTAATTTTTTATGGATTGATTTTCTAGATTGCCGCAATAAAATAGCGCCACGATAAAAGATAAACATAAATAGAAAAGATCAAAATTGTTGTTAATCTGTCGCAAATAAAGTATGCTCTGTGATCAAATCAGAAACGGTCTTAAGATAAGATTTTCATTTAGCTTTTGCAGACAAACGAATTATTTTCCATCAGCTTCTGTGTCTAATTGCAGTAGCTGTATTTATCATTCGCTTCGACATGACATGATTTCTGAGAGTCACAGTACAAGGAAGATAATTAATTCAAGAAGAATGTGACTATCCTATTATGTAGAGATTATGTGACAATTAATTCGTTCCTAATTTTATCTACGGGTAAAACATATGTTAAATTAAGCTACGAAAGGGATCGGAACCCTTATAGATTTAAAGTAAACTTTTGATGGCCGGCGAATGATTTTAGGTTTTTTTCTCCCAAAAATGCTGGTTTGGTAGCAGCGGTTGTTTCATTCTTTTCGGCTGAAAAGGTTTGACGAGGGTAAACATTGCAAATTCATTAACAATATTCAAATAAACGATGACAACATAACAACTAGATGTCATGTCTTCTGTTGCGACATTCACACATGGTTAGCCGTTACAGTTTGAGGAAAAATAAATTTGTTTGACAAGACCCATGGTATCGCAAAAACTGGATACGATTAGCAAGACTTGGGTATAAACAGCATACTATATTTAAGCAGAATATAGCGTTTTAGATACATACATAAACATTTGTAAGGAAATTCATCGAAACCTTTTTTGAAGAGAAACCTTTCAATCCAAACAAAAATCCATAAAATTTCAACCGTATTTGAAGGTAAGGTACGAATAAGAATTCACTAATTCAGCCTGAAGACCAAATACCAATTCATAGAAAATATGATTATCTATTCATCATAACTATTGAAATTCAAACATTTTGTACATACATTATTGAAAGATTGCATGGAAAATACTTGTGCAAAATGCCACGATTAATGCTCAATCATCACAAATGAAGATATTTTGATGCCAATACTAATTGCGTCTGCAAATTCAAGCATACGTCAATCGAAACCTCATTTGATTTGATTGCAAATAGCTTGAACCACATCGAGTGCCCTACGATCCGTGAAATTCTTAGATGAGGAAACATTTCACATGTGAAATTTCTTAGCATATGCAACATGTAACATACTAACGTGAACACGTCACTCACCTTCGATCTGCCCTGGACACGAGTTTCATGGTTCAGTACAAGCCAAGCATCCCAGCGGTGTCTGTAAATTGTCACGGAGTTCCATTGGTTCAGCAAAACTGTCTCCTTCGAACGAACACTACCAGTTCCCGAGCCGCAATCAAACCTGAAATTGATGGGTTAATTAGCAACGAAATTTTCGAATTAGTGGAATATCCAATGGATTAGATACCTATTTTCATGTAAGAGGAATGTTAATAATGCTATGAAAATGAACAAAAATTTATCCAGTACTTTGGAGTGTTTTTCACTAAATGTGTTTACGGTTATAGTACACCACAAAGGACAATCGAAGATATTATTTATACTAGAGCTGCTATCACCCGATTAGCAACGGAATGGATGAAGTTACCCTTCACATAAAAGCTTTGCACATGAACTCTATTGCAATTATCTAAACTATTTAAGTTTTCCATGCTGTCATAGCCACTGCGAATTTTCTGGCTCAACTTCCGAACATAAAGATCCAGACATCTCTTGTTCTGCCTTCAGACAAGTAGAATTTGTTCAGGATCCAAACATCGCCATAGCTAAATATGAACGATTGCATGTGTGCTGGAATGAAAATATAGTTTGTTCCACTACAAGGATACGTCAGGACGTCCTAGGACGACCGGCTAGTGTTTGAGCAGTTTCAAAGTGTTGTTGAAGCCCTCACGCTAGTCTAGCAGATGCAACAACAAGCTAGAGTGCTATGATTTGAAATGTTTGTCAAAGAAAACGGAGTTTCCTCGTGTTATTTCAAGCGCGAAGAATGAGCTTGGAAAATGTACTTAGATAGACGTTCGGAAACGACTGGAAAATTCAAAAGTTTTACCACATTATCAGTTGAGATGCTTATGAAAAGCTGACAAGCATATCACATATGCTTTCGCACTCGCCGCGACATAATACACGAAATGAGTGACGTTGAAGATTTATATTCACTGACGATTGTTGTGAGCTGCAGATATTGCAATCTTTCTCTTGTTTGCCTTCGTATTTTAAGGATAAACATTCATATTTTATAATCGCTCCGTGAACAGTTTTATTTTGAAATCTGAATTAGTTGGTTCATCGAAAAAATGTTGTACAATTATGTATATATTTCCAATATTTCATGTACGATTAAGATACTAAAGAGAAGTTATGATATATGTGAATCATGTATGAAATTTTGTTATTTGTTCGTGAGTGGAATATTTGTAATTGTTATAATATATCATTAAAACTGCGATCATCAATATTATAAACTGTTCATAATAATGTCAATAATAATATTATAATAATTAGATTATCATTTAAAAAAATTCAATCATTGGCTTTGTAGAAAAATATCAAATTGAATAGAAAATTCAGAGAGTATTGTACTATGCGAGCTTGTGTGCTGTTTCCTCCAGGGGACGTACAAAATGTTAATGTTGCAAATATTTTTTTATGATTTTTCTTCTATGACATCTGATACTACAATTACTTTTATTATTTCAATTTTATTTATTTGATTTTGAAATTTATTAAATTTCTAATTAAAACCAGTTTTCATTTTTAATGATAATTTTTTTTTATCACCAATTTTGGTGTAGCAAATATTATAAATTAGTTTTAATGATTTTACATCAATGAGACTAATAATTATTTCTTATTTTCGGTTGGTGTTGAGAAACATTGAACATACAGTCAAAAAAAGTTTCATTTGCCTGTAAAAACTAAAAAAGTAAAAGGTATAATCATTCGTTTGAACTTTTTTACACGGTGGCTTTGAATGATTTTTTATTTTTTAGTAATTTTTTTTTGTAATCATTAGAATTTTTTTGCTGGTTTCTCTACAAAAATTGATTAAAGTTTATAAATTTTATAAACATTTATTATTGCGATGTGCAAATCAGGTTAAAAAATTATTTTTTTATGAAAAAACCCTGATTTTCCATATATTTTTATTATATTCAAAAACGGTTTTACTGTATCTTTTAATGTTGAAATAGTTGTATACATTCCTCTATTGTGAATACTTGAATGTAAAGAAACAATATGCAATGCACATGTGGCACTCAATACGTCGGTACTTAACGCGTGCATCTAGGTAGTCCCAGGTTTTTCCCTTGGACCGGTTAAGACAAAAACAGATACTTATAGTTATCTTATGTTATATCGTTGACGATGGTTCTTGCTATGTACATATACAATGTTAACACATCGTTGTTAGTCTCGTCGAGTCTTTAATAGAGTACAGATCTCACTGCACTATCTGATGAAGATTAATAATAAAAAGTTATTCAAGATAACGAAAGTGTTTTATATTATTCTGCGCCTTTTACATTAGGTTATGGGCCCAGACATTGCAAATAAGTGTTAAGTGGAAATGTTCGCGATTTATTGACATAAAGCGATTAAAGATACCATCACGCTTGCACTCCCTGCTAACAATAAAAGTTGTTTCGAGTGTTGTGTTTGTGCCGTGTTGAAATAAAAATTCATATACAAGTTTTATAATATAAGTGACTAAGAATTATAGCTTGTTTAACCATGGCAGATATGGACAAATATGTTGATCGTTTCAATGGAACAGACTATAGCCAATGGAGATTCAAAATTGAATTACTCCTTGACGAAAGGGGTTTATTGCATGTGATCGACAAACCAATTCCTGAAAATCCCGATAGCAGATGGCTTCAAGATGATAAAAGTGCTCGTTTTCATATAGTGAAGTATTTGGATGGGTCTCACACCACAATGGCAAGAACTAAGTCAAATGCCAAAGAAATCTTCGATGAATTTGACTCAGTGTATATGAGGCAATTAGTAGCAAAACAAGCTGCTGCTGTAACTAAGATTACAGAGTTCAAATACAATGATGGATCACCACTAGCTAAACATTTCATCGAATTTAATAGCTTAATCGAAGAATTAAAAATGTCAGGTGGCAACTTAGCAGAAAGTCTACAAGCATGCTTTCTCATAAGAAGTTTGCCGAAAGAATATGATCCAATCAAAGCGGTGATACAATCATCAGACGTGAAAGACTTTAGTATGAACTATGCCAAAGCTCAGCTTCTAAATTTCGAAGCTCAATTAAAGTGTAAATTAAACGATACAACGAGTGTTAAAGTTCTAGAAGCTAATCGCAGTGTATCAACAAAAATGTTTTCTAATCAAAGAAAATCATTTAATCAAAAGTCTAAAAAACATTTCCCAAATAAAAGATTTCATAAGTTCGAAAGAAACAGAACTTTTGCTAAAAAAAACATGTTTTGTGATTTCTGCAAAAAGTTAAACCATACCACGGACAATTGTAGAAAAATTAAAAGATTTGAAGAATTCGAAAGAAAACGCGATGGAAATGAAAATAAATCATGTAATATAACGCCTTTTAGCAGTGCTAATATTGCATCGTCATCTGTAATAGAACAATCTTTTACATCATCTGTATTCATCGCAAACAATTTCGATGACAAAAATTCAAAGTTATCGTCAACTGCATTTATGACAACCAATAATGACAAACAAGAAAATGAAGTTCAATTTGTCAT
Source organism: Oxycera nigricornis (assembly GCA_963942545.1). Classification (NCBI taxonomy): domain Eukaryota; kingdom Metazoa; phylum Arthropoda; class Insecta; order Diptera; family Stratiomyidae; genus Oxycera; species Oxycera nigricornis. Next base: position 98,956,609 of record OZ012659.1, read on the forward strand.
TGATTCTGGAGCGACAGATCATATAATCAAAGATAAAAATCTATTTGAAACTTCCATCGATCTTTATCCACCGGTAAAAATTGGAACAGCTAAGGATGAAGTATTTATTGAAGCTACAAAGAAAGGATTAGTAAAATTAAAAACTGAATCTGGACATAATTGTACATTAGAAGATGTACTCTATTGCGAAGAAGCTGCCCACAATTTACTCTCAGTTGACAGGATGAGAAAAGCCGATTTGGAGATTGTTTTCAATAAGCAAGGTGTCAAAATTAATAAAAAGGGTAAGACAATTATGACTGCTATATTCTTAAATAATTCAATCACTGCATGCTTCAAAGTTGATTATAACAAAACTGCTTATAATGCAGCTGCATTGAATAATTATACTTTATGGCATCAGAGATTAGGACATATAGGTCAAAGTAAATTTATACAGTTGAAATCAAAAGAAATGGTAGATGATGTTAAACTTATACATAATATACAACCAAATGATGAACTATGTGAAGCTTGCATAAATGTAAAGCTCTGTAGATTGCCATTTGGGCACAAAACCAAACATCACATTTCAAGACCATTGTATATAATTCATTCAGATATATGCGGTCCAATTAACCCTTTAACGTTATGTAATAAAAAATATTTTGCTACTTTCATTGACGAATATACTCATTATTGCGTAGCCTACTTGATTGAAAATAAATCTGAATTATTTAGTGTTTTTAAAGATTACATCGCTAAAAGTGAAGTTCATTTCAATTCAAAATTAGTACATTTATACTCTGATAATGGAGGAGAGTATTTATCTAATGAAATGAAAAAATATTTGTCAGAAAAAGGCATCAGCTACCACTTAACAGTACCAGATACCCCACAACAAAACGGTGTAGCAGAGCGAATGATGAGAACAATCAACGAAAAGGCCCGTTCAATCTTAGATGGAGCTAAATTAGATAAATCATTCTGGGGAGAAGCTGTACTAACAGCTACATACTTAATAAATATTACCCCCACTAAAGCACTTGCAAATAATAAAACACCGTATGAAATGTGGAAGGGCCAAAAGCCAAAAATAAAATATTTGAAAGTGTTTGGAGCAACTACCTATGCACATGACAAACATAGAGAGTCGAAGTTTGATAAAAAAATCTTGGAAAGGTATACTGGTCGGCTATGCTCCAAATGGCTATAAAGTTCTTAATCCTAATACTGGTAAATTCGTTATAGTGAGAGATGTCATTTTCGATGAAACAAATTTTTTATCTTCACGACCTATAACACGTTTTAACGAAATAGATAAAAATAATTCAAAATCTTTAGAGTTTGAAAACATAATTAGCAATTCATATAATGAGGGACAAAATTTTAAAGTAAATGTCTCGAGTAAATTAAATAAAAGGGTCATAGACTTGGATACAAGCAATTTGACTTGAAATAATGATAATAATGAAGTAGATAAGTCAGAAATTCAAAATAAAGGTAACTTAAAGGAGTTAAATGAAAGACCTATAGATGAAAATTCAGAATTGAGAAGAAGTAAAAGATTAAAAACAATGGATCGCATATCATATGAACACACTGATACTAGTTTAGATAAATACCTACTGTCTGCGCAGTCTATTGCTTGCGAAATACCTAAATTTTTTCAGGAGATATATACACGAGAAGATAAAAATCACTGGATTCAAGCCATCAACAACGAACTCTCTTCTTTTCATAAGAATAGCACGTGGACTCTTATAGACAGACCTCCAGGAAAAAACATTGTCGATTGTAAATGGGTGTTCACTATAAAAAATGATGAGTTTGGAAATCCCAAAAAGTACAAAGCACGCCTAGTAGCTAAAGGTTTCAGTCAAAAATACTTAATAGATTATGATGAAACATTTGCACCCGTAGCTCGTATTCCTAGTTTTCGTTTCATAGTCGCATTTGCTAATCAAAATGATTTATTATTACATCAAATGGATGTTCAAACTGCCTTCTTGAATGGTAACTTAAAAGAGGAAATATTTATGAAAGTACCTGAAGGGATAAATTTTGAAGGGAATAAAGTATGTAAATTAAATAAAGCCCTTTATGGATTAAAACAAGCTGCTAGGTGTTGGTATGAAATGTTTGACAAAATATTAAAAGAAAAAGGATTTCGAAACTCTGAAAGTGATAGATGTATATATATATTAGACTTAGGATGTATCAGCAAAAATATTTATGTTATATTATATGTCGACGATTTAATAATAGCAACAAAAAAATATTGATGTTATGAACAAATTTAAAGAATACTTAAATAGCAAATTTCAAATGACTGACTTAAAAGAAGTAAAATTGTTTCTTGGAATACGTGTAATAAGAGAGAAAAATAAAATAACTTTGGACCAAAGTGCCTACATAAAAACTGTTTTAAGTAAATTTAATATGATTGACTGTAAAGCCGCTGAAACTCCTATTGAGATTAACGTGGATTACAATAGCTTAAATTCAGATGAAAAGTACGAGGCACCTTGTCAAAATCTTTTGGGTTGTTTAATGTACGTAATGATTTGCACTCGTCCAGATATTAGTACAGCAGTTAATATTATCAGTAGATTTGCAAATAAAAATAATAAAGTTGTTTGGCAATACTTAAAACGAATATTAAGATATTTAAAAGGCACATTCGATCCAAAATTAACATATCATAAAAGTCAGTCAAGTGAAATTTTAACAGGGTACACCAATTCAGATTGGGGTGGCGATTCAACTGATCGAAAAAGTACAAGTGGTTTTTTATTCAAAATGTACAATAGTTGTACTGTTTGTTGGTCTACAAGGAAGCAACATTCGGTAGCTGATTCATCAACCTATGCAGAGTATATTGCATTATATGAAGCTGTAAAAGAAGCAATGTGGCTGAGATCTTTGGCATGTAGTTTAAATGTAAAGATAGATGAACCTATTAAAATTTTTGAAGACAATACAAGTTGTAAAAGTATTGCAGAAAATTACACGAGCCATAAAAAATCCAAGCACATTGATATAAAATATCATTTCTGTAGACACGAGGTAGAAAATAAAACAGTTTTGATTAAATATATACCTACCGAACATCAATTAGCTGATATCTTAACAAAGCCATTAACTTCTAATAGATTTATAAAATTAAGAATATGCTTGGATCTAGAATAGTTAAACATATTAACATTTCAAACTAGATCATATAACCAATGTATAATTATAATAGTAATGGTTTGATTAAGGTTTTTTGGGTTTTTTCCTTAATCCTAGCAACAAATGTTGAACCATGTATGTATTTCTGTACTCAGTACTTATCACCCAAACAAACAAAGTCAATAGTGTATGTGAGACATCATTCAAAAATAATCCAAATATAGTAAAATCTACAATCTGTTTTTGAGGAGGTGTGTTGAAATAGTTGTATACATTCCTCTATTGTGAATACTTGAATGTAAAGAAACAATATGCAATGCACATGTGGCACTCAATACGTCGGTACTTAACGCGTGCATCTAGGTAGTCCCAGGTTTTTCCCTTGGACCGGTTAAGACAAAAACAGATACTTATAGTTATCTTATGTTATATCGTTGACGATGGTTCTTGCTATGTACATATACAATGTTAACACATCGTTGTTAGTCTCGTCGAGTCTTTAATAGAGTACAGATCTCACTGCACTATCTGATGAAGATTAATAATAAAAAGTTATTCAAGATAACGAAAGTGTTTTATATTATTCTGCGCCTTTTACATTATTTAAAACTATAAAAACATGATAAAAATGTTAATTCGTGTCGATTGACACCTTAATGATGCAAATATTACATTTGGTTCGTGAGATATAATGCATGACATAAATGACCTTGAAGGTCATAATAACTTTTAATGATTTTTTATTTTTAATTTCATTTTTTTTTGGTAATCATGAAAAAAGGGTTTGCTGGTGTTTTGACAAAAACTGTTTGGAGTATATAAATTTTATAAACATTTATTACTGCGTTTCGAAAATCTTGTTAAAAATTTATTGTTTGGAAAAAACTCTAATTTTTTGGACTTTGTTTAAAAAAATTAAGAAATGGCTCCAACAATTGAAAAATTGATAGAATGACACTCATTTTAATACGCGTTGATTGACATCTTGATCAAGCAAATCCTATGTTTGGTTCGCGAGATATAGCGCAATACAGAAATAACTTTCAAAGGGTCAAAACAACCCCCTGCCCCCCGACCGAAGTGTTCCAAAAACTAATCATCTCTTGGTTGGTTGGTTGTAGTGGCAGCCCTTTTTAATCCAAAGGTAGCTCACTTAGGCCACGAGAGGCCCATTCTGATACCACAAAATTTAAGTTCGGCACTAGAACCTGCGGGATGACGAGAACCATCCAGATTCACGTATGAAGCCGGCTATGCAGCCAATGTCCAAATCAGCTACTTCCGTGAGGTTGTCCAGAAAGGGCGTGCCCAAGGTTTGCATGCGTTTCCTGGACAGCGCTGGACATTCGCACAAAAGCGTTTGATTGTTTGTTCCCCTTCCTCTGATCTGCAACTGCGGCAGAAATCATTGAAAGCGACACCCAATCTTTCTGCGTGTCTGCCGATCAGACAGTGTCCCGTCAGTATGAAAACGACGGAACTGAAAGTTTCACGGCTTATATTGAGGAGCCGCTTGGTGCGTTTGGATTACAGTGCGTGCCAAGTTTGCCTGGTTGTGCTACAGGTTTCTTCGAGCAGCCAGACCCTATTCGCAGCTTCCACTACTTAAATCCAAGCTTTATGGAAGCTAGAGGTTGGCTGACTTGAGGTGTATGTATATAATCCTGGAGCTCAAAGCCAGCTCTCGCTAGGGCATCTGCTTGGCAGTTTCCTGGTATATTATTATGATCCGGCACCCAGCAAAGAATTACCTCACAGTGAAGAAACATCACGTTCAGTATGACCATAGCAATTTTAGATGAGGTATGCACGCTGCATAGTGATTCGATAGCAGCTTGACTGTCAGAAAAGATGTTTAAATTTCTTATGGAAATTTTCTGGTTTCTCAGCCAGTCTACTGCCTTGTAAATCACAATTACCTCTGCCTGAAAAACAATGCAGTGATCTGGTAGCCGAAAGAATAGTTTCAGGCGTAGCTGTTCTGAGAAAACGCCACAGCCAACTTTTCCATCTATTTTTGATCCTTCAGTGTAGATGTCGACCGATTCCTGTATCCCACCCCTTCTGTGGTCCAGTCCTCCCTACTGGGGATGACTGACCTGAAACCACAGGGAATCGGAGAAGCAAAGTCTACTTTCTCTGACGTTGGTCCATCTCTCCGTAGTATTGTAAAAAGACCAATGTTCTCTTCATGCCAGAGTCACAGAGCTTTCAATCAAACAGTAGTACACTTGGCCTGCTGTCTCGTAAGTAGCTCTGTCGGAAGCCAGTTTAATAGCATAAATAATGCCTTTGTCGGGGTAGTCCGTAGAGTCCCGGTGATTGCAATGGCCGCACTCCTTTTGACCTTGTTTAGCAGGTTTACGTTTGATGCTTTCGCCATAGCAGGCCACCAAATAACTGCGCCATATAAAAGGATTGGTTCCACTATCGCCGTAAAGAGGCATGATACAATTTTGGGTTTTAATCGCCACCTTTTCCCAATAGCTCGTTTGCAGCAGTAGATTTCGCATGCAGCCTTGCGTGCTCTTTCTGCTGTGTTTGCTTTCCATGCGAGCTTAGAGTCCAGAATTAGACCTAAATATTTGACCTGATAAGATGGGTTGAGACCTATCTCCTCAAGTTTAGGTGAGACAAACCGTGGAATTTTGTACCTTCTTGTGAAGAGCGTAAACTCCGTCTTTTGCGGATTAATCTTTAGACCACACTCTTTGCTCCATTTGGTAAGAATACCTAGGGCAAAGTTTAGTCTTTCCGATAGGGTGTTAACAAATTTTCTCGATATTGCGTATCCACGCGAACGGACAGAGTCTCGGAGCTGGATTTCGTTCAGACTCCATTTGCGTCCTTATCATCCTAATCATCTCTTAAGATTGCAAAAACCTTTCGATTGACACCTCAACAAATTCGATACGACTTTGTTTACGTGGGTTATGCTCGTAGAAAAATCTGTGCACGAACGTACATACTAACGTACGTACGTACACACACACACTCTTTTTCTAAAAACTATTTAAATATACTCTAAAGACCTTAAAACGTCCTCAAAAGTTAAAAATGTTTTGCTCTGCCCTTAAATTAAAAGCTAACAATCGACAATGAGATACCCTTCACCCGGAATTTATCTTTGCAGGTGCATTAAAGCGCAACAGCGTTGATTATATTTTGAGTTCAGTTTGAAAAAACTCAATAATAATATTTCAACGAGCAGAATCTTTGATGACAATGTATTATTGTTGAGAATACTCAGGCTCAAAGTGGTCCAAATTGATTCAATTGAACAAAAAATCAAAAGCAAAATAATATGCCAGCCTTAGCACTATAATCATCGCAAATGTTTAACTCTTTGCTAGGATAACAAACAGTACAAACACACATTGTGTAGATACAGCAGTGAAAAGGGCTATCATGCAGAAAATATAAACACTCCATGGACCAGTTAGTAGTATTCAGCGAAACACTAGAGACACTCATACACGAATGTACGATAATCGCCAAGTGAAATACAAGACGATAGTGATTAATCTAAGCATGGTGCCTCACCAGTCGTATCCAAAATACAAATGGTTTTCTTACAACACATAAGAGCCCAGCAATCAGAGGATATAACTGAAAGATGCTAGTTTCAACGAATGTTAAACCTATAAGATATTTAAGTATTTGCATACACAAAAACTTAGTTCTTTATGAATGAATGGTGTGTTATGTTCATCAATTGAAAGTGAATTATTGCAAAGTTAGTTACTTGAATGTGAATCAGTGCCGGATTAACAACGAAGCAAGAGTTAGCAAATGCTACGGGCCCCGCGTTTTGGGGGGCCTCGCGCCTGTGCGCATAAAAATCTATCATCAATACCACCCACCATCGAATGGAAAGATGTAGTTCATAATAACTATAAAAGTGAGTGCTGGCCACACAATATACAGTCGACTCTCGTTAAGGAGTTTCGATACTAAATCGAAAAAAATGAAAAAAAAAAATGAAAAAAAACTACTACCGGTTATTCATGCAAAAAAAGGACACAATCATGTTCTTCGTTAAAGAGTAATTAATTATCAAAGTTACCCCGTTTTACATGGCATACAAATATTATGACTTCGTCCGAACTAACGGAAAAGAATAAATTTTCAGAAAAATCGCACCACAGTGCGGTCAAGGTATATAAACTAGACATGGTAGTCTATTCCCGATTCCCAAATGCGTTCACTACTGCGCATGTACGTCACTGAGGCCTGAAGTGGCCGAAAAGTGCCCAGTAGGAATAGCATCAACACTTTTTGGAAAACATGTCCCGCCCAGTAGGAAAGGGAAAATAGCAAGTGATTTCTCTTTATAGTTTTATTGTTGCTGCTATTGCACCCACGCACCGAACAAGTTACCATCGTCACTTCACTTGTCTTTCGTTTACACGTTTCCCACGCAATGCACCGACTATCCGCCGCCGGTTTCCGCCATTTACACATTTTGAATTGTGGCATTTTGTTTTCTTTCGCCTTGCCAGATGTGCACCCTATGTTTTGTTCATTTGACAGCCCAATTGTTTGGGGCAAAATGGCGCACGTAAGATCTGCTGTGCGAGCGAGATGGAAGAAAAGCTGCGCATGGGTTTACCATGTCTAGTTTATATACCTTGCAGTGCGGAGATGTCGAGTTATTAGAAAAATCCGGGATTACAGAAAATTCGGAGGACAGAAATACTTAACGGGAGAGCACACTTAACAGGAGTGTACTCCACATTATATTGTTGCAAGTTGACAACACCACAATACTTACAATGGAATTTTCTAATATTGTCTTCGAGCTGTTCGTATAGCCAGTGGTTTAAAAATGCATTCTTGACTTATCGTCACACCAAATTGTCACAGTGATTATGCGAAAGAGCCATCTCGAGGGGAAATTGTTTTTTTGTTTGCGGACTATTTTTTTAAAATCGCGTTGCAGTTTCGCAGTTCTTACGTTTCTTTTTTGTTATTGTTTTTCATATCGCTGTCGACTATCATCAAACAGTGAAAACGAAATGCACTGAAGCTGTTAAAAATCATACACCTGGACAAAAATTTGAAATTCACGTGTTTATTGTCATAATTGATAATGTACTGTCTTTAATGAACATAGAAAATGATTTACTAAGAAATATTGATTTGACTAGTATTATGTCTAAATTTGCACACATTAAATCACGAAATGTTTTCTTGTAAATGGGGGGTTTTATTTTTATCCTAAACTTTAAAAAATTAATAAATAAGTAGGGGAAGATATTGTAGCAACTAAGTATGAAAAGACTGCGAGCCAATAAAGTGATGAGAATTTTTGTACTTGATATTTACTGCCAAAAGTTTGCCTTTCTCAATCTGGCTCCATTAACATAATTTTTTTCAAAGTAATTTTGTCACTTCAAAAGTTAAAAAATCCTTTAATTTTTATTCGGATCCTGAAGATATATATATATACACATATATTTATTTATCTATGTCCAACAAAAATGTACAATCACCTGAATGGAGTCTTAAAGTGCTCAACCACGTGAATTGCAAGAAAAATCTATCCTCATAGAAAATACTTTCAAGAAAAACACTTTTATGCTTTAATCATCATCGCGACGAAAAATGGAAATTTAGATCTACAAAGCAAAGATAATAATCGTTGCTTGCTACGAAACAAATCTGTTCATATGGTAAAATTTGTAGACGATTTAGATGTCTGAAATCCCATATTTTTCACTCATCTTTTCATCCTTGATGTCTCAAGGAAAAGTTTTAGTGAAATGTGATGAGTTGTCAAAGTGCATGAAGTTTTATTGTTTCTGCAAATTTTATGCATGGCTTCCAAGAAGAAAATTTCCATAATGGCAAAGCAGCATGAAATAAATGGAAATATTGCGCCATTAAAATTTAAAAAATTATATTTTATGGCCGTGTACTTTTGTGGTAGCCGCAAAGCAGTAAGAATGAATATTTTTATTTAGTTTCGTTATGGTTTCTAACAAAATGCGAATAAGCATAAAAGAGAATTTATACTGATCGAAGCTATATTTTTAAACAAGCTTTAAAAATATAAATCAATTTCATGTCAACTAAAAATGTTCTTCTTCTTGTTAAAACAATCAGATTGACTTTCGAAATATTCTGTTTGTATTCAATTTATGAAAATTTCAAAAAATTAATAGGAACTATGTGCCAAAATTTGAAAGAATCCAATCCAGTTCAAGTAAGAAAAGCATTTGCGAACAGAATAAGCTATGAGGTTTACAGAAAAATATGACGCATTTTATTGCCAAGAGAAATGCTGACGAAGAAAGAAACATGCTGGTCAGAAAAAAGTTGTAAATAAAATGTTACGTTTTCTTGAAAATAAATTTTCCGGCATTTCGTACATTTTAAACTACATTTTACAATTTAAAGCAGCAATTTCGCTCTTGTTTGTAAAATACGACACATTTCTTAACAAAGCAGCTAAAAAATACTTTTAGCTACCTGAACGTAGCCATATCTTTATAAAGATTTAGGCATCGTCAGAAGCTCAGCAGTCTTTTAGTGATACCCATTTTGGTTTCGAAGAAAAGTGTATACTTTTAGAAAAAAATCACTCTTGGAAGTCAGCCAATTTTTTATTATATGTTGTTATTCCTAGCGAATATTCAAGAGTCATCCTTCGTGTATTTAACTGACGCAGCCTTTAGCGAAGAATCGGTGTGTCTGTTTTATAACAAATTTAATTTTTTGAAACTTTTACGTACAAACATTCCTTGTGATGTCATGTCTACATCTTTGGAAATGTTGCCAACCAGCATCATCATAGGTACAAAAGATTTTTCCCATACCCATGGTTAAGGGTATATTGATGGAAAACTGTTCGAAATTTTTGAAAGTGCACCCAAAATGTGGTGGAAAGCTAGTGAAAATAGTTTGTAACAAAACTGTTAATCGGCTTTTTCTTCTATCTGTTGAAATGAAATGAAGGAAGTAAAATTCGCTGGACAGGTAATTTGTCGCAGTTTCTTTCAGCACGAAAGTTATTTTCAAATCAAATTCATAATCAAATCTCAGCAAATTGTTGAGTGACGATTTGTTTTAGGTATGCTTATTTTATTTTCATTGAATTTTTGATGCATCTTTTTTCTGTTATTTTTTTCGTTGATAAATTTACGAGTTAATTCTTTGAAATGTAACATCCCAGCTCTCGGTATTAACGTGGGACTAATGCCGTGAATGCAATATACATTGTTATCTAATTTCAAATAAACAGGCAAATTTGAAGGGACCGAGCTTCAAAAAGTCTATGCCTATCTCATACACCTTATTAATAACGGTGAAATCCTTCGAACGTGACGAATATAACACATTAAAAATGAAGGAAATGATGAGATTGATTGGTTTTCAAAGTAAAATGAGGAGAGGTGTCTTATTTTTCGAGTCATTTTATAATGAATTGAACATCCATTTTGTTTAAGGTTTCCAGGATTGGATGAAAAAGAAGCGACAACGCTGCAGTGGCGAGGGGTGAAAAATTACTTTGGGTAAGCCGCTTACTATTTGAGAGACATGGACCCTTAACAAACAAAGCAGTTTATTATGAGCATATAGAAAAATACTACAGTAATCATTCTTTCTATTGCATACATTTTAAATTACGATCAGTTATGAAATATTTATATTTTTATGTTATGTGTATCGTTTTTGACCTTATTGGCAAGGAATGTATATATTAAGCAAATACGAACTTAAGGAATTTGATTTCGTTTAAAGATATGGATTTCAGTAATGGCTTGTTGCATAAAATTTTGGGTCGATCTAAAAAAGAGGCTCTATTTTGTCAACTAAATTTCTTGGTTTTACTGGAATTTGGTTTGAAACAACTCCTACTCCTACTCCAGCAAGAACCACGAGAAGGTCTAGAGCTTTCTTGCCTAGCATCAATTTTCACAGCTGATTCGCAAGCTGGGAACGCTACCGGCTTTTTGATTTGTTTCCATATTCTATTGAGGAAAACCGAGCTGCCATTCCAACAAACGGGAGTTGAATGCCCACCTTAAATTTTTGATGAATTCGAGACTCGGAAAGATTTTCTGCAACTCTTACAGATGTTGATCGCTTTGCTTTCTACTATGGAACTATGCGGATGTGTAGAATGAAGAGAATGGAGTATGATGGAATAAACACTGAGATCAAATGGAACGATTGTGCATGTTTACAGTGATGCATGCAAGTAAATAAACACTTCATTCCCTTCTAAAACTGAAGTGTTAGACATTTTTGGAACATATTTGAAAAGGGAAGCCGAAGGGAATCGGCTTATATGAACGCCTCGCCACTTCAACGCTGTATCTTTATCTGACTATCTGAGAATTTTACTTTTTCTGAGGTTTCAAGATTAAAAGAAGTCTAAAGCCCATAATAAGATAAGAGGCGAAAACGTTGATATTTAACAGATTTTACTTGGAGACATCTGAGCGTACATTATATTATTACAGTAGATACTTTCATGTAGGACAAGAAAGTTTAGACAGTTAATTTTTAGCCTTCAACAAAATGGTGAAATCCTTTCCTAGGAATATTTTGAGTCTTTGTTCTACCTGTAATACACACAATATGTTTTCTTTCCTTTTTTCCGTATAGTATGCTATTATCAAAGTTATTGTTCGAGCAACTTAAGTAAGTTTACATCGAGTATATGGTAATTAAAATTCACTAAAATTTCTCGACAGAAAATATTTATAATGGTATTATACCGCAAAAAAATAAAAAAAAACATGTTGTGTAGAAAACGTGGTAATATTTTCTTAAAGATTTTCTCCAAATATTTGTAACGTTCGCCACGCAACGTGGTCGACCCACAAACCCATTCGGGCAAAACATGGGACTGCCTTGTTCTTGAAGACCCCAAACCGTCGTGCGGGTAAACGTTGTCTTTTGAAAATTGATAATGTTACGTTCGCCCCTTCACCCAACCAAGTTATTAATGAATTATATTGTTATTAATGAATTATATTGTAGGGAGTAGGTCAATTTAGGTAAGTATTATTGGAATTATATAAATATAAGGGAGATGTATGTATGTTAAGGATATTGGATTAGATAACTAAGTAGGTAGTAAGGTTTTAATGGAGAGTGTTCCTGACCGTGCGCGCGAGGCTGCGTAATTTAAGTATCTCCAACAGCAAAATGCATTCAGTCCACGTCACAGACCCTGCAGATAAGTTGTCAGCAATCACGACACAAACAACTCTCACACAATCGCCGCAACAGATTCAAATCCAGGCTCCACCCGATCTACGATACGCCAATGGAGTCTACTATGCGCCTGTGATACTCACAACCATTGGTACTTGCAATTCGCCATGGTTAACGACTGCCACGATTATTTCACCAGCACTCCAACCACATCCCACAAGCAGCAGCCACAGCATACACCTCCCCTACCCCCCACCCCTCCCCGAGATGCAACGCTCTGGACAAACCCACGAAGCTTCAATTGCCAGCTGACGTGCGTCGACAAAACCGGTCCCAAAGCTAGGAAAGCTTTGATGAGGCCAGCGAACCATAACACTTCCACCGCTTTGCTTTACCGTTGGCACTATACACTGCTCAGATATTTGTTTTCCAGGTTTTCTTCGGACAAACGCGCGTCTCTTCTATCCAAAAATTTCAAATTGGGAATCGTCTGTCCAAAGGACATTTCCCCCCTGTTTGTTCAAATCTTTGTGGTCAAAGTCGCAAATCAGCGTTTTACCCAGTTTTCGCGCTTATCAATGGTTTCTTTACGACTATTCTACCCTCTCGCTACCCACGGTTTTTTACCGTGGTCACCGATAACTTTCTATCCCAATTTAAATTCACTCCTTGCGTCATTTCTACTGCTGTCAAGCGTCTATTTGTCTTGCTGGTTAATGTTATAAACGTGTTTTCATTAACACTTGTTATGCTTTTCTCTCTCGATTGTCGTTTTTTGATTAAAAGTCCTGTTTTTCCTTTTTTTCTTTTGAACATTAAATACAAAAGTTTTCGAAATATTCAGCTTTTTTCCTATTTGAGCCATTAAATATCCTTCACTTCGAAGAATACAAATGGCAGATCGTTTTTCTATTAGTCTAGAAAATTTTCCGGTATACACTATATCAAAATTACTTTTGCTCACCGATCTTTTAAAATAACTGGAATTGCTATTATTTCGTCAAGATTGTATTCTCAACTGAATGCAAAAATCCAAATCGTGACACATCTATTCAGATCGTTTTGAAATTCTTGGAAAAAGAAATTAAGACGAGTGCCTACTGATAAATTACGTTACTTTGCATATTTAGTATTTTGTTTGATTTTAAAGTACGAATGACATTCCAGACCAAACATTTTGTAAGTTTGGAAATCGAGCAAAACTAAAAAGGAACAATTTCTTAGAATAACTATATTCAGGAAGTTTTTAAAATATAAACGAAATATGTGTTGTTCCAATGTATAGACGGTAGTGTATGAAGTCAAAATAACATTATAATAGACTGGAACAATTATCAAAGCATAACAGTTTGCCGAAAAAACTATGCTTTGCATTAAAAAATATCCCATAAATGATGGATTGATGATTGGAACCAGCACTTTTTACAAAATATGCATGATAAAATTCAACCAGAAAACTACATGAACATGGGATAGTAACAAAAAAGGTTGAGACTAATTTTAAAACAATGCTTTGTCATTAGGTGTCTTATTATTTAATGCCTTTGGGAATATTTCCTTATTTTAAGCATAGTCAATTTAAATTTTCCCAAAAAATTTGGTTCGAGACTCAACCAGAACCAGCCTATATAAAAAATAATGCACATAGCGCATAGCTTTCTAAATGACAATTCAATTAATTTTTAGAACGACCAGGAAAATCAACACTTGGCTTAGTTTTTATACATTACATTTCTACATAAATTTATTTAGCCCAGTAGTGCACAACTATGAAAATCAGGTAAATTGTTTATCAATCCGTTACTTTCATGTTTTCTATTTTAACCACCTTTTTTCCACAATTTACATAAATGACGAAACCCAAATAACCACGCCAAATATTTCCAAAATATGCTCTCAAATAAGAACGTAATTTTTTATCTAAGTAAGCTCAAACATTTATCAAAGTTATTCAGTCTCTTCTTAAATGTAAATCTGAGTCTATTTACTTGTACAATATAAAAATAAAAGTATGTGAAACTTTTTAATATCAGCTGAATATATTACAATGCTATTCATAGCTTATTGTAGAGTCCGCGTTTGCCTGTGTCTATACATACTCATGGCGTACTAACGTGTAATATTGCCCAAAAATATTTGAGATAATAATACATAAACCTGGTTGTTGTATTCAGGATAGCGCCTGAATTTTTCCTTCGTTATTTATTCACGTAGAACTCCTTCCATTTCCCGTTTGTTCAATAGTTCCGGGTAAGCTTAAGGTAATCCCCAAAGGGAAACATAAAAGCAAGCGTATTTCTTAACGTATTAAACTGGTCTGTGCTTTACTCATGAGTGGAAAAGAAGCCTTTAAAAGTCTATCAACATTCATGGCTTTGTAGTGTCACATTGTGAATCAAACAAAACAGGAGCCAATTTCTTTTGAAACAAATAAGTAAGTTTCCACTTCTAATGAGTAACGCTCAATTTTGAACTTTACTTTTGTAAACATTTTACAATCTTAATGTTTCTGAAAGAATTTTTGCAAAGTACATTTCTTGTCAATAATGGTTTAAAAAGTTTGGTGAATCTAATAAACTTCAACAGGTAATAAAAAGCATCAACTATTTTCACTTTTATTAATTTGAAGTGTTAATTATTTTCAACCGAAAAAAAGTATTTAAATTTTGAATCTTTCTACGATTAGTTGGAAACAAAATAAAGTTCATAGAAGAATACAACAACAAATTAAATTCTTACTGTTTTTGATATTTTTAATATTTTTCTGAATTTGCTTGTTTTGCTACGTTAATTTCAGCAATGAGGTCAGGTTATTTTTAACAGCTTTTTATTTAGTAACTTGAAACTAGTCACTGTGACACCACTTGCAATTAATTAGGTTTTAATTTACCTTAAATTATATTTTTTTATGTTTCGATAAATTAAGTTTGATATGTTTGTGGTGAATATGTTTTTGAAAAATATCGAAAATCTTTTTCAAACTTCGTTAAAACAATCCCTTTTCACCACCTTTAATGCAATTGTTATATAACGACAAATAATGGATACCACATATTGTGTTGCTACGGTACTGATCAATGCGAAAAGCAGATGTTTTCAAATTAAAAACACCGATTATTTGGTGCCAACTTGAAAATCACCACGACTACTGGTATTTGTCAAAATTGTATAATCAATGACCTCTTTCTTATTCCAACAAAAAATAAATAGCATTAACATCATCACGATGCTATGAAGAACAAGATTTTATGGAAATTGAAGACGATGAAATGGATATACGGATTTTACATGTAGTAAGTTTTCAGTCTCCAAAACATTTATTCAGAAGAAAATGAATGGCTAAGTCAGGTATCTAGGTTAATTAAAAGGAGCTTCCAAAAATTTGGGCATTTCGGATCGAATAAATAAATTTGAGCAAACCAAAAACCAAAATTACTTCTTATCGTACCAGCCAAAAAAAGATTAGTTACCATATTTTACTGATGAAAATCATTTTGGTTTTTGTTACGATATTAGAAATATTCTTCAGAAAATGGTTTCAAAACAATATCAGTTGAATGATTGTCCTTTTTTATAGACAATAGCAAGAGCAGCGTGAAGTGTGTTCTACTTCTGAAGTTCTATACCAATTGTTCACTGAACTACTATGAAAAGAGAATTTAAAACAATATTTGAAGCCTTGTTACAAAATAAGTGAATATTTTACTATTCTTTCGGTCAAGTTTCCAAGACTAAACAAAGAAAAAATGGACAGGAGCATTTATAAGAGACTACAAATCAGAAAACTTCTAAAAGACCTGTAAGGAGATGGGTCCTTTGCCATAATAGGAGTCTTCAACAGCGGAGGTTTGATCCTGTCTATGGTGGTGATAAACGAAAATAACTGGATGACCCTGTGGTATGAGAATAGATGAAAACATGGGGAAGATTAGACGAGAAAAGGCCAGCACAATTTCTATGCCACTGGTCAAAGACTAAGAGTGCCGATAATAGGCATTACCTGAAACGCCGCTAGATAGGCGCAATCCATGAGCTCTTTTGAGTGCAGAGAAGAATAGGTACTGTTAAAAACTCGTTCAAAAGATGTAACAAGACTATATTTTAAACTATTTCTTAATGCTAACACTCTAAATTGGTCAAACACTTATGGCCTAATATATAATGTACAATATAAAATATTGCTACACTCAACAAAAAGATCATGCACTGATCGATGCAATAACTAATATAACTACTCGTAAATTTCTCACATGACACAAACACCAACAAAAAAGGCGATATCTATATCAATGTCAACAGTGGATTGATCGATGCAATGAAGGGTGTTGAGTTTCTGGAATGGTTAGTGTCAAATTGCTGGATGTGTACTGCGGCCAGATATGAGCGCTTCAATTACAAACGTAAAATAATGATTAGGTTACGATGTCGCGAAGAAAATTTACGGGATGATAGGCAATATTTATCCATTCTTGAAGTGATGTATTTTTTTGGTAAACTGCCTCAAACTGCTTTTCAAGTAAAGGAAAAAAGAATCTATAATGATTTCGGGAGAGCTTTTCATTGTTGACGAGGTGAAACTATGAGAGTCTCTCTGGATGCAGCTAATGAAAACACTCTGCGTATCTACGCTGTAATACTTTGAACAAAATTGTTATTAAATTAATACATTGGAGAAACTGTCTGATTTTCTTTACTATGCACTCTCAGTTTTTATCGTTTCAAACACTCTTTTTGTTACATGTAACATAAAGAAGACTCATTTAAATGAATATTTTCAAGTGAGTAAAAACAGCCCCCGTAAGTTGCAAAAGAATTAAAATTCTCGTTTTGTTTTTAGTTTGATGCAAAACCAAAAAAAAATATTTAAAAATAAACTATGAATGCAGAAGGTGAAAAAATTAATTGGCTCATGATAAAATGTTCGCGATTTGAAAAATCAAATCCAGCATGTGTAAAATATTGGTTTTATTCCAGGCAAAGCGTCTGAATTTTGACGTAAACCGCGCATTTTGGGTGGGCAGAGAAATTTTTATTGCAATGCGTGGGCGATGGTGTAGTAAGCTTACATAAGTTCTAATTTCCTGGGGTCGCAGCTCCAGTCCTCCGGGCTCCATCTCAAAAGCAAAAGGAATTGGAACACCCCCATATCTCCGAAACCATGGCTTCCACAAGAAAATTGTAGTGTAATACAAACTACACAAGCAAACAAAACATATGCCGACCACCATAACGGACGTAAACAATATTTACACATTGCCATCTGATGACCCGACACGAGTCAAAGCATTGGGAGTCAGGCTTTGTGGGTATATCCCAAATCCCTTATAAACAATGAGATAAGAGCGATTCAGCAAAACAATTGAAGACTAACAATGTGCACTGGGAATGAGTTCAGCATAGCATAACAATGAAAACGAATCCGAGGTTATTGGCATTTTATTGCTAACATCTGCAGTAAGGTTCTTGAAGCCAATAAACTGCTTGCACTTGCATTTTGTGACCATGGGAAAATATCGCAAATAGATTTAGGTCAGGAACATGTAAATAAATAGTTAGTAAGTTGTACATAAGGAATATTTTTGAATAAAAGTAGCAAGATTAACTGAATAAAATAACATTCATACTAGAGAATCCAGACTGCCTACATCGGCATCCGTTTATTTTGATTGTTCATTGCGGCGCTTGCGCTGTGTTAGAAATATAGGCAGCTCACGCATGCCAACAGCTTTGGTGCTAGAGGCTGATATTTAAGTCAATCCCTCCCTTTGGGAGTTAAAAAAACACAATGGCCCCATCTAACAAAGCATATATCATGGCAATCCTGCCCCTCCAAACTTATTTCATGGCGATCCTGCCAACCTATTTCAAAATTTTGTATGGCAAACTTGTGTAAAATTTAATTTGTAGCAAGTTGTAAATACATCACTTGTCCATAGTGTCAATAATAAGAAAGGTATAAGTCAAAAACCACACCCAAAAAGAGGGGAGTAACTTTCGGGCGCCACAATTTTTTTAGTTTCACGTTTAACGCGAAACACGTTCGAATACTTTTCTGAGACAATTTTGTTACAAATCGTTTGCCGTATTGATTGTTTGAATCACTGTACATTAAGGGGTTATATCCATTTGTAATTTTGAAAAAAAAATCGATTTTCTTTTTTTGCATATTTTGAATGTACATATATTTGAGAATACCGTCCGAAAATTTCACATTCATCCGGCAAACAGTTTCAGAGAAATTAGCGTATTTGTAAAGACGTCTCCGAGCGTTTGAAAGTAGGCGAAGCGTACATCGGAATTCCAACTGCTTCTCATTACCCCTATGCCCTTGTCGTTGCTTTTCATAATGTTTTTAATCTGAGAATTAGAATATAAAAAGTTTATTTTATACCTGAAAGCTATATTCAGAAATTTTAGGTATAAAGTTAGTACATTTCGTCAGTTTAAAGTGAACTGCCACGATGTAAGTTGGAAAAAAAATTGGTTCCCAAAACTTTGAACGCGTTTTTCTCGAAACGATGTTTTCAAAGTCGGTGAGGAAAATTTCTCCAAAACGGCTGAACCGATCGGCTTGAAATTTTCACACAATCTTCTTAGATACTTGTTTTTTCGGACTTACAATTGGATATAACCCCTTAATGGCAGTTATTCAATCCGAAAGGGGAGAAAGTCGCTTAAAAACGCGTTTTTCGTGTAAATAATCCTGTTGCGAAACTCGCGAAGCATTTTGGTAGGCAGGCAGATTTTTGGCGCAATGTGTAGTATGTTTTACTGTGAGCAGAGGAAAAAAAAGCATTTTAGGACTTGTCAACCTTCGGGACACAATAACTCTCGCCATGGTACAGTGATCTAAACAAGCAATACAGCAAACGTTTGGTGATAAAATTGTCTTAAAGTTATTTTCGAACTCGAATTTCGCGGTAATAAGGAAAACAAAGAAGTTGTGGCTGGACTATATGGGTTTAGAAGAGATTGTTATTCCCTAAAAACAACAATAAGAGGAGAAATGGTTTATAGGCCAGTACGAATAACTTCCGAATGAACTCTCCTATCTCCAGAAATTGTGCCAGGTTCAGAGCTGAAAAAAATGATTTGATGCGTCTCTTCAAAAGCGGTGTACGTTCTGATGAATTTCATTTCTAGTGCATTAAGCCTACAACGAGTAAAGCGTCAAATGTGACATAGAAAACTAATAACTAAATGAAAATTTGATTTTTAAGCTGTTTATGTTTTTTTTCAGAGCCATGTAGTTTTTACTCTTGCCTTTTCTCCAAGTACAATGGATGTCTTGTTCACATTTAGTTATTCCTAAAAAAAATTGACTCTTTGCAACGCTCTGTTAATTTTTAAAGTTTATGTAAGTAGTTGGAAATTCAATTTCAATCATCTCAAACCTATATTTAAGAACAATTCGGCAGCAGGATTAGAACTTTCATGATTTGACGTTGTCAGCAAAACGGACTTCTTCTTGAAAACTTTGTGACCTGATTCATTGATTACTGTTGATTTTCTTTTTCCGTAGTTTAATGAAAAGGACTTCTTTGTTATATGCAAATTTGTCTTAATTATGCATATTTGCTCTATAAACAGTAATTAACTACGAATTCCGGTCGCTATACTAAATAATAATAATATGATATTTCCGCAATTTCAAAACGCTGGGTGGTCAAACATAGAAATGAATCTGTCCAACAACCACATAAACTTCCAATCAATTTATCTACTAAAATTAAGCTGGCTGCCTGGTTGAATTGATTTCCTGTAACTTATAAGTACCAAAGCCTCGAAATAGCATCGCAGCCATCTAAGTGAAGAATGATCTGAAATTTGAATTTAAGCATCAAAATCAAAAACATCACGTGTTCCTTCCGAATCCTTCCCCAGACAGAGGAAACCTCGCACGATAGATTCATATATGAACATAGTGGCCCTGCAGTTTTAGAATCTCTGATGAATACAAATGAGATGGAAGTCAATTTGGCATTACGAGGATGAATTTATACACACAATGTGGTTTCTCTATCGTAAATAAAGCAGAAATGCGCTATATTAATTTATAATATTTGAAATCAGTGCGCAGATATATTTACTATAAGCGAGAAACAATGAGATTTTATGGTTTTTGTATTATAGTATCAATCGATCCTTACTACTCGTTTTGAAAAAAATAAGAGGTGCTTGAAGCCGACGTGTCTTTTTATTTAAAAGTGGAAGCTATTAACTTAAAATTGACAAGCATAAATTCAATGATTAAAAAGTAAGTCCTCTGTTTACATTTCTTTTTAAATTTTTTAAAATTTAAAGCAAAACTCCTTCGTTTTTTTTTGAGATTTTCTTCAGAGTGGAGAATATATCCTGTGAAACATCCTAAAACTCATACAATATTGAAAGATGTATGCAACTTTTAAAAGTGTTATTTAATTGAAAAACACGGATAATGTACGATGCAAACGAAGATGGAATCCATGAAATATTATCAAACCAAGCTAATCGATCTTACCAAAATTCAATAAACCCTTGATGGATTAGCAGTGCCATAAAATCTCCAGTCAAATCATCCCGTTCGCCCGTAAGAAGGATAATTCCATCAAAAGATTCAGGCCGAAATTCAACTCGTAGCTGAAAAGCAGAAGGGAAATAAAAACCATTTTCATTAAAAGTTTCTTTGTATGTATGTATATATGTATGTAAAAAATTGATGTAGGTTTTCTTGTGGGCTTTTCGAGCCCGAAAACTTTTGAATTAATAATAAAATACTTTGTTGCTGAGTTTTTACATGCAAACTTATCATCTCTCTTAGTTTGAAGTTTATTAACAACAAGAAATAAAGATGAGAAAATGAGCAGAGGATATCAACAAACTTACCTGGACATGTTTATATGCACCTCGTAAAGCCGGAAACGCTAGCCACGACTTTTTTGTGAATCGAGGAATATTGATTTTTGCATCTGGAAGAAGAAAATTTCGAAATGTTTAAGAGATTATAGTAGCCACAACATAATACGCGTATATATTCATATATATTGATAAAAGAGACATGTTTGAATAATTTAAAAGCAATTTAAATGTGAAATTTCGTTATGCATTAGTTGCTGGAAAAGTTAAATTCTATTTTTCGTCCTGAAAAAAATTGGCATTGCCAGACATGACGTCATGTTGTTAAAAAAAATTCTCCTGCTATGTAAAATTTGTGCAAGTTGCCGGTTTGTGGAAATAAACGGTTTCAACATTGGATTAATTTTTGTTTTGTTTACAAGGATGATCCCTGAGGAATCATTTGCGGAAAGATTTTTTTTATATGAGTACATGAACTTGTTAAGTGTATATTTCGCTCGAAAAATTATATCAGCTTATTATATTGAAGGAATAACTGATATATACTTTCGAAAAGTCAATCATCACATCTTTATTTTGCTTCGTTTATCGTTAAGGTTCCGAAAAATATGGTTTTGATACTGTTGGTATTTTAAAAATTTTCACCGTTGTATTTATCTTAAAAATTTGAGAACTATATGAAGATTTTGAATGCCTTTTGCAAATTTAATATTTTTGATTTTTGAAAATTTTGTATATTGACCACGAAGCGTTCATGAATAATGGAGGCCTTCTTGTTGATGGGTATTCAATTGAATCTTCACGTGATACAAGTGGATAGTGAAGGGAGCTGAAAGCTTTCTTCACTCAAGTGTCCTTCTTATTTCAATATATCTCTAGCTGAATTTTGACAACTGAAATATTAATTTATTCCGATGAGCAATCAAAACTGATTGATTTCTCGTAGAAGACTAAAAAAACTAGCTAACTAATATTGCGTTTAAAAGAAAAACTAAAATCTTTGATCATTACTGAATTATTGAACATTACCTTATGTTTAATTTACAGTTGCTGTATGAAACTCTTGTACAAAAATATGGTCAGAAAATGGATGCATTTTGTTAATAATGTTTTAAATGATCTTTCTTAACGCATACATCGATTGATTCTGAATGAAAGTATGCGCAATGTTAACTGAATTTTTTTTATTTGTAATTAAAAACTTATCAGGAAATGTTTCTAGAATAAAAACTTATTTTTTTAGTTGGTTCCGAATATGAAACTTGATAGACAAAACGTAATATTTAGTTCGAAAGTGGCATATGTTGTTACAGGGAAAAAGGAAGTACACAGTAAACAACTAAGGGAGTTCATGTTTAAGAAGTTTTATAAAAACCTTATAAAAAGACTAGTTTGATTTTTATCTACTCGATTATTGTTTCTAATTTTTATGATTTCAGTCATCAGTAGCGACGATTAAAAGTAGCATAGCTGCCTACGTTAAAATTTAAATTTAAAAATTCAATGGATTTTAATTTTTGACGAAGTAAATACAATCTACTCGAGTTAAAACTTTAGGCTAAGTATGATTTGTTAAAGATTTACTATAGTGAAGCTGTTGTAAATGTTGTTACATGTAAATTCATATATCTCGTCATTCCTCGGTACCAAAGAGGATGTTATTTTAGAGGTATATGACTTTTGTTAGTGATTTCTGTCATTGTAGCAATCAAATTTAGCAGTCATTTGAACATTTTATTTCATTTACTTTTGCAAATTACCATGCGAAGACTTCCATCTGAACAGGGTCTCGGAAAAGTGGAAATTTATTTTCAAAATTCGCGTTCTGCGTCAAACTTATCGAGCATTTCGTCCAATTTATGGTGCTCGTAATCGTCCATCTGTGCAGGTGATGCGCAATATGTCCAGGTATACTCTATATGGGCAATGTTATTCCAATACGAGCTCGTACAGTGCGTATCAACGCAGAGAGTAGTATGCCTGAGGATTCAAATGTATCGATTCGACGCCGCTTTCAACATTTACTTAGAAAATTTTGAGGAAAGATCTTGGATCTAAGCTCTATAAGATCTTACTAGTGCAGCAATTGAAGCCATTGGGCCATCGTTTGTGTCATACTTGCGGTAAATCGTGAATGAACTGAGAAGAAGTTGAAGTCAAACTGCATTTTTGCCGTCAGCGGTGAAGTTTATATCTGGCTTAATGGGTTCGTAAATAACCAAAATTGCTGTTTTTTTGTAAGGATAACCTTAGGAAGACTTTGGAAGCCGCAATACATCCCGAACAAGTCACTGTATGGCGCGGTTTGCATGCCGGCGGCATGATTGATCCTTTTTTTTTCAAATCTGATGACAGAATCAATGTTACCGTTAATAGTGATCGTTACCAAAATCAATACCAATTGTTTGAGAGACAAACGATTTCAATAGGATGGCGCAATATGCTATGCAGAGTGTGAAACCATTACTTTATTGGGCCGAACCTTTACTAAACAAATCATGGCAACAAACGGACATGTAAATTGACCAGCCAGATCATGTGAAGTGACTCCATTGGACAACTTTTTGTAGCAGTTCATCAAGTTCTTGTCTATGATGAAAAACAAGCAAATATTGATGACTTGCAAGCCAACATTCGACGGCAAAATAAGGGTGGCTATGCTGAAAAATGGGTGCAGAAAAGGTCCAACAGGATGGCCTTCCTAAGTCGCAGTCGCGGTGGTCATATACCAGAAATTATTTTTAAATACTAAATGCCATAAAATTTGCAACCTAATAAGGCTAAAATCCAATTCCAATAAATTATTTTTGTTTAATTTTTTTCAAAAAATTCATATCTTGGAAAACAATCTTATTCAAAACGTATTCTTAAGTATTCTGTTAAAAAGTGATACATCTTGTTTGCGTGTATTCAATTTTCGAAGAAAGAAAGTTAATAGTAAATCCTTAAGAGAATTTCTGTATAAAAACTTCATACAAACCCTATTAAAAAGATCAGTTTGATTTTTAACTACTCAATCATCGTATGAAGTTTTTATATTTTCTGTCATCATTTCAACCGATTCAAAACATTATAGTCCAATTTAAAAATAAAAATACAAATACGAGCTTAACTTTTTGAGTTGAGTGCCTTACTTGTTCATGTTAGTCCAACGACAAAAATATGCTATTTTCGTTTAAAATTGAATCTGTATGTAAATAGTTTATAATTTTTTGCGATTTTAAATCAAAGTAAAATCTACTAGATTTGAAGCTTTAACTACGTATGATTCTTGAGGAAATCAGTATAGTGAAGCTGTTACGAAATGAAATGAAATTCATATATTTCGGCAATCCTTAGCATAACACTAGTGACCTCAACTTTAGTGCATTTTGTAACTGTTCATAGTAGTTCAAGGGTTGCATGTTTTTCTTTAAGTAAAATAAATTGTAACTCGAAAGGATCCTTATAAACCTACAAAATCTAAACGCACTGTTGTTTGTATAAAACAATAAATCATGTTGTTTTTACGTACGTGTCATTTTACTTTATTCTATTGGAATATGGGTAAAAAGCTTGCGAATGTGTTATTTCTACGCATGTTAACTAAATAAATAATCTATATACACGTGTTAAAAGTATAACAACATTGACACATTTACCAACATGATGATGGTAAGCGTCATTATGGTGGTATAAGAGTATGGGAAGTCATTGAAAATGGAAGCTAAAAATGGATTTCGGTTAAAACGACTGAATAATAAGAAAGAATGCAAATAAAATGCAATTGAGGTGAATGTTTAATTCATACAATCTATAAACAATAACATTTTTCGAAGCAAAAACTTCATGAAGGAAGGAAACGGTGAAATGACATGGGAACCAACTCTGCAATTTTTTCATAGATGGCTTTGACCATCATTACAAGCCAAATGATGGTCCAGCACCATCATGATGGTATTGCAACATCATGACTAATTTTATCATAATTATGATGGTAAGTCTGTCCAAGGTATAACACACTTTTCAATGGCTGAAAGAGTAACACACATACCATACCGTGTTTACTTAATCGTGCTGCTACGGAAAAAGACATTTAACACACTTTGCAGGATTGCATGTGTTAACGCATAAGACACTAAGAGTTAACAACATAAGATTTGTTGAATAAAGCCAATAAACTCGGAAAAAGTTTATTTATTTATTTATTAACAGCTCATCTTACAGAGTAAACTCCAATTACAAAATGAGTAAATAAAAATAAAAGTATAATTGAAATAAAAGAACTTAAGTGAATAATTGATTCCTTAAACTACGCTTAAAACTAATAAAGGAAGATGGTAAAGGTCCAAGCTGAAGACTGTTATGTGTTCTAGGTAAACGTAATAAAGTCGAATTAAAGTAAACTTCCGTTCTAGCAAACGGTAAACTCAAAATATCGGCTGATCGAGAGGGTCGATAATGGTATCTCAATAAGACAGGATTATCGATGTTCACCTGAATGAAGTTATTATAAAGCTTAAAAAGTAATCAGAGGTCAAGATATATCCTACGTGATTTCAATGAAGGTAAACAAAGTAAGGCAAGACGTTCATCATACGGAATATAGGAAATTTTGAACTTAAGGAAGAGAAAGCGTGTAAATTTTCGCTGAACAGATTCTAGGAGATTTATTAAATACTCAAGATAAGGTGACCAAATCTGGGATGCATATTCAATGATAGAACGAACAACACTCACAAACAATTGAACAGCCGAAGCAGGGTTGGAGAAAATACGGCAATGTTTCAATACAAACCCTGAATGCTTCGAAGCTCTGGATACTATGTTGAGGACATGAGCATCAAATTTTAGCTTGGCATCAAAAATAACACCAAGGTCTTTCACAAGGTACACAAACTGAAGGGAGAAGATTTAAGGGAGAAAGTCATTGAATTACATTTAGGAATATTCAGGGAAAGGGAGTTAAGTTGACACCAAGAACTTAGCGACTGCAAATCATTCTGGAGAGTTTCGCAGTCATCAAGAGATCTAATCACTCCAAAAAGCTTAAGGTCATCAGCATAGAGAAAGCAAGATGAATCAACTATAGAAGGAAGGTCGTTAATGAAGAGGATGAATAGGAGAGGGCCAAGAATGGATCCTTGAGGAACACCAGAACGAGGAAAGAAGGGAGCAGAAAAGTTACCAGAAACAGATACACGGCATGCTCTAGAGGACAAGTACGAATATATCCACCGAAGAAGAGAATCATAAACCCCAAAAATTTCAAGCTTTTGACAGAGCATGTTTATGTCAACGGTGTCAAAAGCCTTGGAAAAATCAGTGTAAATGACATCAAGCTGCAGATGTTTATCGAGGGATTCAGCAACAGTATTAGTCAAAACTAGCAGATTCGAGGTAGTGGAGCGATTAGGTATGAAACCATGCTGCTCAGGGACTATCAAATGTCCTAAGGCACTGTACAGATATGAGTGAACAATGCGCTCAAGAATTTTTGGAAAAGCTGAGAGGCGGGAAATTGGACGATAGTTAGTGACTGAAGAAGGATCACCGGATTTGATAACAGGGAGAATATAAGCCATCCTCCAGCAATTCGGAAAAACACCTGAAGACAAACTTAAATTGAATATAAAGGCAATGGGCGTACTCATTGAAAAGGCTAGAGATTGAATAAAGAAATTGGGAATGCCATCAGGACCAGCCCCGACATTTGAGTCTTAGGAGGTTATAACAGACTCAACTAATAAATGATCAACAGCTTATGTGTATACTGATTATTTATTTTATTGGAATGTTCGCTTTACAAAACTAATGGAAGCGCAAAAGCTTCCAGGCAATTTATTTCAATTTTAATAATAGCATATAGAAAAATCAACAAAATGAACCAAATTCCAGGAAATGCAATTAAGTTTTCGTATGAGTTCCTCACATGTAAATCAATTGAATCTACTGATAAAAAATGTTGCTATGAGAGAAAATTACATAGAAGTCTGCCCATGACAGGCACGAATGAGAACTAACATGATCCGGAAGGACACAATCATTTGGAAGATTCAGTTTTGAAATACTCCTGAAAACTATTTCAAGGTCTTTCAAAATTTAAACTAATCAGCATACAATTCATGATACCATTAATTACCAAAAGATGGTAAGTGGTCAAATGCTCTAGTAGCTGCATGACATGTCTATCTAAGTTTAAAAAAATAATTCTGCTTTCCGTCGATAACTGACGCATTGGCAAAAGTTAGAATATTAATGTAGATGAGGGGATTAAGCATATGTAAAAACATCATATTTCATCAAGAACATGTTTTTTATAAAATCTAATTGAAAGTTTAATGGATTTATTTAAATTTTCTGATAATCTTTTGCCCACAAAACGACTCAACTCTTTTCTTCCTTGCTCACATGTGTTCATCTTTCACAATCTTCCGACACTGGTCTTAGGCGATTGGAATATTGAAATGTTCAAAAAAAAACAAAATTTCATATTATCCTCCAATATGTAAACTCAATTGTACAATTTTGCACTGAGTGTACTTAAACATTCAATCATTTTTTTTAAGTAAATTGAGAAAACATTTACCATTTTCAATACTGTCTTATATGGTTTTCAATCGTTTTCAAGCTAATTAAAAAACATTAAGTAATGAAGAAAAGTGAACTTTCAATAGCAGATGCTACTTTCTAAATAGTAGATGTCTAACAATCCAGTATTTTTGAGTATTTTATTAGCTAAAATAAATATAATGGACCAAAAACTTTCATAAAACAACCACGATTTCAGTTAATAATAAAAAAGTATAAAAGCTACCCGCATATATCACTAAAAAGCGAAGAAAAACATTCTGTTGAATATAATCCATTAATTTTCTTCAACATCTCACGCCAATTTCATTTTATTTCTCTCCCGCATACCATTCATCTTTGTTTTTGTAGCAACAAACAAAACTTTGTCTTCGTTTTTAAACATTTTACGTGGCCCGCCCTGAAAAGGCTTCAGCACTGTTCATTTGCCTCCAAAAGCCTTACACTTACTTTAAAGGGGGTGCACATGTTTGACTTGGCATTCTATTTTATTGCTAGTCGTCCTGTTACCATAATGCAAAAGTAGAACAATGCAACATGAGGCGATATCGTAATATGTTACTTAACTACGCGAGATAGCAAGTAGCTACCCTCGGAAAATGCCAGCCACCGACAAGAAACTATGAAGACATATAAAAATGTGCATGCTTTTATCTGTATGCTTTTTCATGGAAAGCATTTTCCCTTAGAAAACTCAACTTCTATCAAGATCAACGAAAAAGGCAACGATACCGAAAAAGAACATGCAGGTTTCTGCATTTAGACACAGTTGCATTCAATTGAATAAAGTTTCTCGGCGAAACTTTCTACTCCAGTTTCCAAGAAAACTATGGAAAACAATACGAAGAAAAGACTACTGGCAAAATCTTAAGAACTCAATCTATTAGATATGTGTAGTGCACGCGTTTCAATAAAAGTTTTTTGTTTAAGTTTCGACGGGATTTGCCGATGAAACTGTTGCAATAATAATAAGAGGATTGTTCAACAGCAATAGTTCCACTCCGTAATAAAAGTGGTAAGTTGGTTGGCTGCCAGCGCTTCGAAGATTGAATTAGGTGCACATGCTTGCACAAAAGAGTAACTATAAGATTTATGTACATATTTCACTCGTATTTCTGGCAAAAGGCTAAGTCGATGTGCTTCTTTAGAATATCAATTAGAGAATTGTGTTGCTAACTTGGAAGATATATTAAGGTAAACTTATCTAAAGGTCGAAGCTTCCTTTTGCTGGTGGATATCTTACTAGGTGAACTATTCACGCAGTGCATTTTGTTGTGCTATAATAAAGAATAATAACATAACAGCGATAAATAATTTCCCCCATCTAAATAATGAGCTACTGTAATTTTCTTAGTATAGTGGAATGTATACACATAATGCAATTAAATATTTCTTTCTTTGGAAAACCTTCAATTTATGTTGCATTAAAAGCTGGACGTTGCATTATATTAATCTTTGCTGTATTAAAAATGATTGAATGATATGACTTTTAATTGAGTCAAATGACCCTTTATGATTTACTTGATTTTTTTAACATGGCGTTTTATGATTGACACTACGCAATCCTAAAAATGTCTCAGCTCTTTCTTACAGGTTAGTCAATTTTAAAGTAGGGACTTCAATTCAGCGTTTAAAATAGTCGTGGGTGACAGCTTTTTCTGGTTGTTTTATTAACTTCTCAGTATATGGGAAGTTCTTGTAATCGCCTCAAAAATCTAAATTGAAATTTTCAACATTTCCTTACGTTTTGAGGTCTATAGAGTGTATTTAAAGTGTTTTTAAAAATAGAGATGTATGTGTAAGTGTGTGTGTGTATGTACGTACGTACGTGCGTTCGTGGACAGTTTTTTCTACGAGCATAACTCACGTAAACAAAGTTGTATCAACTTTGTTGAGGTGTCAATCAAAGCGTCTTTACAATTACAAAGAGATGATTAGTTTTTGGGACACTTCGGTTGGAGGGTTTGTTGTTTTGACCCTTTGAAGGTCATTTCTGTCATGCGCTATATCTCGCGAACCAAACATAGAATTTGCATGACTAAGGTGTCAATCGATAGCTATTACCATTTGTGTGATTCTATCAAATTTTAAAAAATTGTTAGAGCCGTTTTTTTAATTTAAGAAAAAAAAGTGGACAAAATCAGGTTTTTTCACTTTTGCCATTCAAGCATCCATGTAAAAATAACAAATATATCGTAAAAAAGGCTTTTTAGTTTGCCTCCTTCCGATTGATCCGTGTAAATATTCAATCAAACCAATGCACCCCCCCCCCTCCTCCACCAAAAGTAATGGTAATCAATGGACGCTCCAGTAGATGATAGGATTGATATTAACTCATTTCAATTACTGTTTTGAGTACCGTCATTAATATTGTTTAAAGTAGTAGTATTTTCATAAATATTTTCGTGTTTAATATTTTCACTATTTATATAGATATTACTGGGAAGTCGACCGTGTGGACCTCAAGGTCGCACCTCGCAGCTTGTTTTTTAAAACTTTTTTGTGTAAAATTGACAATACTTGAGACAATTTTTAATACACGTCTAAAAAGACTTGAAGATAAGCTAACAAATGTGTTTTTTTAAAGCCTGCATACAAAAACAATAAAAAATTACGAAAGCCCAGTTACTGGGGGTGGAGACCACCCCTTCTCGCCGTAAATCTTCCTTAGAAGACAGTGTAACAATACTTTTTACATATTTTAAGTCAAACATTTCTTCATCAACCTTTTCTTATTCCTGCTGGAATATCAGAAGCTGCGCCACGGAACCTTCCGGGAGTAGTAGTATTCCACTCGCAAAAACACCCACTATTGTAATTGAAACATTTTAAATATTGTTGCCAAACTTGGCCTTGGCTTCTAAAATTGGCCCGTTGATAGCAGTGTTTACACTGTCACTGAGCTTCTGTAAAAGAAGCGATTCACGATTATCGGTCACTAACTTCACGCCAACAAAGCACGGACCAAAAGTTTATCAAGCGTCTGATCGATCACGCTGTGCAAGGGACTATTGCCTAGATTCAACTCCCCGATTGATCGCTTCCTCGCTAGCTGCTCAGCCAATCTAACGGACTGTATCCCAATGCCATCAGTTCGTGTTCAGTTCTCCATCATTAAATCTGGCATGTCATTTTGCTGGAGTTGTATGTAAACTCAAAAATGTGGTCTAAGTGCGACCCTTGAGGCTCACACGACTCCAGTGGGGTGAATAAAAAGCTATAATTTACATTTATTATTAATTACTATTATTCATATTTACTATTAATTAACATAATTATTCTAAATTAATATAATTACTTTTATTATTTTTATCAATTTTTTATCTAGCCATAAAAGCTTTGGTAGAGGAAGACGTCTCCACCACCTGGTCATCCTCTACCAAAGCCTTGGCAACCTCGTCTTCTTTGTCCTCGTCATCCTTCTTGTCCTCCACTTCGTCCTTAACCTCGTTCTCCATATCGGCCTCGGAATCCACAACTATTATTGAGGGTATTTAATTATTATTCACAATAATCATTCGTTATTAAGAATGTTTGACCGTTACTGAATAATTATAATTGACTCTATATATACAATATCAAATTATAACTTATATTATGTGATTGTTATTAACAATATTAAATTATTTATAACGATATACAATTATTAACTGCATTGGCGTCTCTACTCCCATTCACTCAAACCTGATAATATAAGTTTGGAATTTTATAAATTAATCTTTATTTTTTTTTATCACAATTTTGCTAAAACGCACAATAACAACAACATTACTATGAAGGTATTTGGTATCTGCACGAATTAATAGTGCGTATAAACAGTTTAAAAATAAGCAATTTTTAGTCGTTTTTTCCAGTTTTTTCATCCTAAATAAAAAACGGCTTAACCGATTTTGCTGAAAAGTCATTCAGTTTTAAGTTACGAGTCCCACGTCAATGCGATCTTTGGTTCTCGAGATAATCGAGATGAAAAATTATTCCGAACGCACATACGTACATCCGCACATACGTACATCCGCACATACGTACATCCGCACATACGTACACACACACACACACAAACGAAAAAAACGATGGATTAGGATTCCAGAGACCTTAAAACGTGGAGATATGTGAAAATTTGGGATTCGCAGAATCGACCCCATTACAATAACTTCCTATAGGGAACTGGGAAGTTAAAAATTCTAGCAAAAGATATTGTTCAATGCTATCACTATAAAAAATATATAATACAGATGAAGAAATGGATTAGGTCGAACTACAATTGACATACGAAGCCGCAAGTCCACATGGGATGATACCGACCCTGTCACTGACAGCTATACTAAAATTGGCATAAATCTTTGGAACGTTTCGTTAGAGCTTACAAGAATTTTTAGCTGACGTACTGAAAGTGAAAGTGAGGTTTATGTTCTCGAGTGAGAAAAAAGTGAGTTTTTAATATGAAGGGCTGTGAAAATTTAGGAGACCTGAGAAATTTTATGGATTTGCCGGATTTGATGAATGAAGTGAGTGAAGTCGATCGAAGAAAATGATTGTGCGGTGCTCAAACATTTTTTTACGACAAGCAGCTTTTCGAATTAAAAATCCTTGAACTACAACGGCTGCTGTAACCAATAACAACTCACTTCATACTCAAGACACCCTTCATATCTAAGACATTTAATTAACTATTATAGTTGAACTTATGTTTAATCAGGATTTGACCATATTTTGAAAGCTACTTAGCCTACCGCATGTCAATTTGATGAAATCATCTTGCGGCTTCGTAAGTCAATTGTAGTGTGACCTATTCGCCATCGCGCCGTGCAATTTTTTTTGGGAATAATGAAACATGGCTATTTGTCTGCAACATTTTAATAAAGATGTGTTTAGGTAGCGCTTTTGACATAATAGCCAAGCATGGAGGTTTATTATAGTGTTCATTTTTAAAAGTTCTAATTTTGTTCATTGGTCTAAAATCTGCCTTCTCTGTGCTTATTTGAAAATGGCTTAAGTTTTGTGGCTTGAGTTTCTGGAAAAATGTCCACTGTATGTCACAAATAACATGAATAACGTCAGCTTTCAAATCCTCAGCTTTTATTGAATTTTCATCTTAAGCCAGTTTGTTCACATAGCACTTTAAAAAATGTGTAATTCCAATCATCTTTTGCCAGGATTCATACCATGATGTCATTTTCTGGGGTAAAAAATTAAGGAATAGACCTCTTTTTAACGTAACAAGACCTCACGCTTACTTATTGGAGGAAAAATTATACCATCAGTTTATTAACAACATCTAACGGTGCACTTTTCTTGCTGTAAGGCATGCTAAACGTTAAAAGACATGTTTCAGCAGTTATTTTCAACACATGTTAGCCACATAGACTTGTTTCACAGTCCACGATGAGAGACCATGGAGCAATACCTATTGATAAGACATTTTTCTTAATGTGTTCATCTCAGAAACTGCAAGAAGCTCAAAGTGAGCTTCATAGCAAAGCATTAGTTTCCAATAAAATAACAAATCAGTCACAGAATGTACGAAGGTGAGTCAAATATAAACCGGACTTTTTTTATACACATTTATTAACAGTAATAATATTCAAATAAGACTTTAATCATTTTTCTACATAGTCTCCTGCACGCTCTACACATTTTTCCCAACGTTTTGGCAGCTTAAAAATTCCTTGTTCATAGAAAGTTTGAGGTCAAGCTGTCAACCAGTTGCGCACGCGCGCCTCAATTTCTTCATTCGCTTCAAATTTTTCGCCTCCCAAAGCTTCCTTCATGGGACCAAACAAAAAATAGTCGCATGGGGACAAGTCTGGGCTATAGGGAGGGTGCTCCAGGGTCTCGCAATGCAGCTCTATTAATTTATCCTTTGTCAATGCAGCTGTGTGAGGTCGGGCATTGTCATGGAGGAGAATTACCTCTCTGATGGGATTTTTCCTTCTTTTGTTTCTGTAGGCAGCTTTTGCTCACTCTAGCAGCTGACAGTAGTAGGCAGCATTTATTGTACGTTGGTCTTGCAGGAAATCGATCAGTAAAATTCCTTTGTAATCAAAAATACAGTTTCGAGGACTTTTCCGGCTGAGTGGTGCGTTTTGGCTTTCACTAGACAATATCCGTCTTTCCGCCGCCATTACTTGCTAGCCATTTTTGATTTGGGGGTGTAATGGTGCACCCAAGTCTCATCACTCGTGACAATTAGTCTCAAAAAACTATCGCCTTCATGGTGAAATCGATTCAAAAGTCGCTCAGAAAATTTTCAGCCTTTCCGCTTTTTGATTTTCGGTCAATAATCTTGGGACCCACCTGGCACAGACTTTTCAGAAGCCAAGATGATATGTGATGACGGAATAAGCACTACCTTGGCTAATACCCACTTCTGAAGTGATTTCATCAATAGTGAATCAGCGTTCACCCTCGATTAGACGTTGAACCGCTCGAATATTGTCATCAGTTATACTTGATCTTGGGCGTCGATCGTGAATTTCATTTTCTACACTTTCTCGTCCATTTTTAAATTTTCTAGTCCAATCAAACACTTCTGTCCGTGAAAGTGTATTGTCACTAAACTGCACCTTCAACCTAGCCAAAATATTCGATGGTGAAACGTCTTCATTTGTTAAAAATCTAATAATAATACGTTGCTCAATGGATAAAGGAACCACTTGCTCAGTCATGATTGCTACTGATCAACTGCAGGTGCTGGTGGCTCTCCCCACTCTTAACAAACCAACTTAAGACCCCCACCAAACCAGACCGCTCGGCAGAGTCTGAGACTCATGAAGACAAAAGTCCGGTTTATATTTGACTTTCCCTCGTATAATGAACGCGGTAGTGGCGTGATACTAAATTGTGCACCAATTGGGTCTTTAACAACTCTAGACCATTGTTTTTTGGCAAAAATTTTCACGTTGTAGATGGACTGCCATAAAATTCAGATTGCTACAACCAACGACGAATTAATGAAAAATGTGGATTCTCCTACACGTTTTCGTTTAAGGGGTTATTCTACTTATAATTTTTTTTTTTATTTTGCATATTTTGAATGAAAAGTATTTCAAGAATAACTGTTTAAAATTTCACATCGATATCTTTCCTTGTTTTGATTCTGTAGCACTTTTAGCTCCTCTCGGTATTTCGAAAATTTGTGTAGTTTAAGCGGCTTTGAAGCGCTCGAACATCTGCTCGAAAATATTAGACAGTTTCTAAATACAAATATGTCACAAAACAAATTTCAATATATACCACATTATATATACGCAGATTAAGCGTAAGTTATAATTTTCTTGCTGTACAGCAAAAATTCGGTTGCAAAAACTTTAAACACGATTTTCTCTAAACGTACTTTTTTGTGCGCGTAGTAAAAATGCGAAAATACTATTCGACCGATTTACTTCAAACTTTGAGCACATACTTTGTTACTATGTATCTACTGCACTGACTACAGTTTAAAGCAAAATTTTTTTTTGGCAATATGGCATAACATTATTTAATTGAAAAAATGTCACAAATCGACACTTTTTGCCAAATGGCACCAAAATTTTTTTTTGA
The DNA here is from genome assembly GCA_963942545.1 of Oxycera nigricornis. Taxonomy (NCBI): domain Eukaryota; kingdom Metazoa; phylum Arthropoda; class Insecta; order Diptera; family Stratiomyidae; genus Oxycera; species Oxycera nigricornis. Next base: position 98,991,877 of record OZ012659.1, read on the forward strand.
CATAAAGTGAGGTTAGTACAGTAGTTTATACTCTAAACTAATAACTTGTTTTCTTTTGTATGATTGTAGATGAATATTTTTGCCAGAATTTTACCAGGCGCAACACTTTTTTTGATTTACCTGCACTTCAACGTGGGGCTTGGCAGCCGCCATTTTCTTTTCATAACTTTTTTATATATAGAAATATAATGTTCAGACTTCAATAAATAAGCATACGAAATTTCAAAATGATATCTGTTGTAGTTTTGTTAACTTCCCAGTATATGGGAAGTTCTTGTAATCGCCTCGAAAATCGAAATTGAAATTTTCAACTTTTCTTTGCGTTTTGAGGTCTATAGAGTATATATAAAGTGTTTTTAGAAAGAAGTATGTATGTGTGTGTGTGTACGTACGTACGTACGTGCGTTCGCGAGCAGTTTTTCTACGAGCATAACTCACGTAAACAACGCCGTATCGACTTCGTTAAGGTGTCAATCGAAGCGTCTTTGCAATCTTAAGAGCTGATTAGTTTTTGGGACACTTCGGTCGGGGGAGTTTGCTGTTTTTACCCCTTGAAGGTCAAACATGTTATGTGCTATATCTCACGAACCAAACATGCGATTTTCATAATTAAGGTGTCAATCGACGGGTATTAACATTTGAATTATGGATCTGTCAAATTTTTTAAAAAATCGTTGGATTCGTTTTTTAATTTTTTTAAAAAAAGTGCAAAAAATTAGGGTTTTTTTCAAAAACACAATATTTTTAACCTGATTTTCAAACCTAAGTAATCAATGTTTATATTATTTATATACTCCAAATAGTTTTTGTGAAAAAAGCAAAAAAATTACATAAAAATTAAAAAATCATTAAACGTTCAAGGTCATTTACGTCATTCATTATATCTCGAGAACCAAATATAGTCTCTCCATCATTAAGGTGTCAATCGACGCGTATTATCATTTTTATGATGTTTTTATATTTTAAAAAAATTGTTAAAGCGTTTTTTACGATTTATTAAATTTTTTTTTAGAAAAGTAGTGTTTTTTTCATAAAAAATTCCATTTTTAACCTGATTTGCACATCGTAATAATGAATGTTTATAGAATTTATAAACTTTTATCAATTTTTGAAGAGAAACCAGCAAAAACTTTTCTCATGATTACAACCAAATTAAATAAAAAATAAAAAAATGTGGTGTAAGTGCGACCTTTGAGGCCCACACGACTAACTTCCCAGTGGGGTGAGTAAAATGTTATAATTTGCTTTTATTATTAATTACTATTATTAATAATTACTATTATTAAACATTATTATTCTAAATTAATATAAATACTTTTATTATTTTTATCAATTTATTATCTAACCATAAAAGCTTTGGTAGAGGAAGACGTCTCCACCACCTGCTCATCCTCTACCAAAGCCTCGGCAACCTCGTCCTCTTCGTCCTCGTCATCCTTCTTGTCCTCCGCTTCGTCCTCAACCCCGTTCTTCATTTCGGCTTCGGAATCCACAACTATTATTGAGAGTATTTAATTATAATTTACAATAATCATTCGTTATTAAGAATGTTTGGCCGTTACTGAATAATTATAATAGACTTTATATATACAATATCAGATTATAACTAATATTATTTGATTGTTACTAACAATATTAAATTATTTATAACAATATCCAATTATTAACTGCATTAGCGTCTCTACTCCCATTCACCCAAACCTGATGATTTAAGTTTGGAATTTTTTTAAATAACATTTTTTACAAATTTGATCACAATTTTGCTAAAACGCACAATAATAACATTACTATTAAGGTATTTGGCATCTTCACGAATTAATAGTGCGTATCAACAGTTTAAAAATAAGCAATTTTTAGTGGTTTTTTCAGTTTTTCCATCCTAAATAAAAAACGGCTTAACCGATTTTGCTGAAAAGTCATTCAGTTTTAAGTTACGTAATTACGCGTCGTTTAAAACCAGTCCCACGTCAATCCGATCTTTGGTTCTTGCGATAATCGAGACGAAAAATAATTCCGAACGCACATACGTACATCCGTACATACGTACATCCGTACATACGTACATCCGTACATACGTACATACGCACATACACACATACGTACATACACACTCACAGACATCTCTCTAAAAACGATGGATTTGGATTCTAGAGACCTTAAAACGTGGAGATATGTCAAAATTTGGGATTCGTAAAATCGACCCCATTACAATAACTTCCCATAGGGAACTGGGAAGTTAAAAATCATTCAAAGTCACCATGTAAAAAGGGTTTATTCGAATCAGTATACCTTAAATCTCTTATTCTAAAGACATTGTTGCATAGTCAATCAAAGTTTATTAATATTTGCAAAATTTGAGCAGATTTACAATAGTCTTCACAGCACCATGTTTAACTTTAATGAAAAAACTGCTTTGTCCCCTCTCCGATTGATCCGCGTGAATAACCAATCAAACCAATGCACCAAAATCCTTACGTAATCAATTGACGCTCCCGTAGATGTTACGATTAATATTAAATCATTCCAATAATTTTTATGAGAGGTACATTCTTATTATTTTAAGTATACTACTTCCATAACATAACTTTCCATAACTTTTATTGTGTTTAATATTTTTAATATCTATGTAGATATTACTGGGAAGTTGACCGTGTGCACCTCATGGGTCGCACCTCACGGCTTGTTTATATAGCAGTTTGAAAAAAGGTAAGTTTTTCCGGGCCATAGGTAGAATAACCCCTTAAATTAGGCATAATTCGCTTCCGAATACATTTTCTGATGATATTTTGGTGTCGTTGTGTAACAAAGAAATTCTATACCGAATATGATGGATCACATGCTCTGGTAGACGACTATGTGTCTTCGTCTCACTTAAGTAATTTTCTCAGAAATTTTGGTAAACTATTGACCAATCTTCAAACGTTAGTCTATCCATTGAAACTAGGCTAAGATAAATGAAATACAAATCTATTGAAACGACAGATGCAACTGACGGTTATTTCCATTGAAAGTTTTCTTTCAGTTCCCATTGACGTAAACACAATACCATTTACCATATTCTTCCTTCACGGTTCTCTTGGCACAAGAGCTAATCCACATTTGGATCACCAATTTCACAAGTCATGAAGTGAATTAACTTTTGTTGAAACATCACTAGCACGCGGGAATTCAGGACGCGTGGAATGACTGCTTCAACTACAATTGAATCACTCAAAAATTAATTTTGCATTTCATCGTTTCGAAGCTTGTTTGCCTCCTATTTCGTTGCATCACACTCATTTGTTTGCTACTTGACACGCAGCCATGACTACAGAGTGGTGACACTGATTTAACATATGGTCAAATATAAACTGCACCTGCAAGGACATCATCAATCCGGAACATTCCGCGCAATTTATCCGCTGCCATAGTTGTTGGCATTCCAGTTTGCACTCACAGCTAGATCATTTCCTCGACAAGGAATAATGTCTATCCATTTATGTACAGTGCATGAGTGTTTCACTGTTGCTATCCTTCGCCAGGATAGCGACAATAATGGTCACTACAGTTGTGAATATTTAAATGTCGTCGCGGATGTCTATTTACAATGCAATGCAGTTTAATTTCATTGATGCAATTCTGTTAACCGAGCTTTTGTGAAAGTATTCTACGCTCAACACATGGAAAAGTGTTAGCACGGAATATACCGAAGGCTGGAGCATGTAACCCAATATGGAGTTGCAACTACAGGATTGGAGCTTGCCATGACTTACATTCAACCTTGATATGTGAATAAGATAAGTGTTGGCAGTATGAATGAATGGTCAGTCATGTCTATTTTATGCAAAATCCTTCATTCCTGCCCCATGTGATTTTCAACATCTTTTTCAATTCTTCATTGTTAACTTCAGTAACAGTTAACAGTATATGGGAAGTTCTTGTAATCGCCTCGAAAATCGAAATTGAAATTTTCGACATATCTTGAGGTCTTACGAGTATATTTTAAGTGTTTTTAGAAAGAAGTATGTATGTGTGTGTGTGTGTACGTACGTACGTACGTGCGTTCGCGGACAGTTTTTCTACGAGCATAACTCACGTAAACAAATTTGTATCGACTTCGTTAAGGTGTCAATCGAAGCGTCTTTGCAATCTTAAGAGCTGATTAGTTTTTGGGACACTTCGGTTGGGGGGGTTTGTTGTTTTGACCCTTTGAAGGTCATTTCTGTCATGCGCTATATCTCGCGAACCAAACATATGATTTGCTTGATCAAGGTGTCAATCGACGCGTATTAAAATTTTTGTGATTCCAAAAAAAAAATTTAAAAAATCGTTGGAACCGTTTTTTAATTTATAAAAAAGTGCTAAAAGTAGGTTTTTTTCCATAAACAATAAGTTTTTAACCTGATTCGCAACACCCAGTAACTAATGTATATAAAATTTATGTAGTACAAATAGTGCTTGTCAGAAAACCAGCAAAACTTTTTTCATGATTACGTAAAAAATGAAATTAAAAATAAAAAATCAATAAAAGTCATGATGATTTTCAAGGTCCTTTTTATCATTCACCATATCTCATATATGATATTTGCATCAGTGAGGTGTCAGTCGACGTGTGTTAGCTTTTTTGCTATGTGTTCAGCTTTATAAAAAAATCCTTTCTGCTGCTTTTTCCTTTTAAATTTTTTTGCATGATCCAAAAAAAACCTAAAAAACGGCTCGTGAAAAAACACAAATTCAGTGATTATGCCGAAGTCATGGCAATTTTGAACAAAATTTTTTAAAATTGACACCTCGCGAGAAAACCTCTTCAGTGGGCGTAATAACAAGAATGCATTCATTTTTGCTAGCGCTCTTTTGTCCTTCAAGCATCGATATGAAAATAACAAATAACGTAGAAAAGGCTTTGTAACCTGTCTCCCCTCCGATTGATCCACGTGAATATTAAATCAAACCAATCCATGAAAATCTTTACGTAATCAATTGACGCTCGCGTAGTAGTTACGATTAATATTAAGTCATTCCAATAAATTTTATGAGAGGTACATTTTTATTATTAAAAGTAGTATTATTTCCATAGTTATTATTGTGGTTAATATTTTTAATATTTATGTAAATATTACTGGGAAGTTTTACGTGTGGACCTCAAGGGTCGCACCTCACGGCTTGTTTCTTCCGCTTTTATGTTAAAAAAGAAGCATATTTTAAATATATATTTTAAAAGAGGAACTAACGAAAATATGCACAGACCTGCAAAGAATCCGTAATTATGTAAAATATGTTATCGGTACCTTAAACTTTATTGAAAGCTATATTTTGATATTCTTTACCCATATCATCAATAGCATAATTAAAGGGACCCTCGATTATCTGATCTTCGGATTACTCGGCCATCATTTTGAGTTTATTTTTTCTTAGACATATAAGTAAGTCAGAATTATCATTGGGTAATAGTTCATTTCGTTATGAATGCAAGGAGCGCTGTTTCTAAAGAGTGTGAAGTTTTATCAAAGGAGTCAAAAACGGCGTGAAAAATACAAATGTCGAATTCTTTTTTTTATCACACAAGCATCAAAGGCATATTGATGAGCGGGCGAGGAAAGAAATTCGGGGGGGGGGGGCATAACACACGGAAAATATTTCATGGATTTGGAGACACCCGGAAAATGTTTTACGGACTGGAGTTAGTGACAAAAAAAAATATTTTATTGGGATTCTTTTTGGTTTTACTGTGAAAATGAATGTTATCAATCACCATTGCATATCTTATCAGTTAAAAAAAATGAAAGCCACGTAACAAATGAAGTATCACAGCTTCCCAGCAAATGAAACAAGTTTATCATTGGTTAGAGCCTCCTAGTCTAGTCAACAACATTGTTTTCTAGATAGCACCTGAAGAGGATGCCAACCGACACGCCGAAACCACACTTTCCATTAAAATGAAACAAGATCATTCGTTTTGAGTTAGTTTGACACCTATCTTTTTTCAGCGTGTCGCTGGTTACATGATGAGCATTTGCATAAAATTGACGCAATAAATTCAACGAAACATGTTCAAAATGAGTCCAATATAGTCAAGTTTGTCATCGGATACGTTCAAAAAGTTGGAACAATTGAACGATTTTCATATAAAGTTAGGTAAGATGTACGATTTTTAAATAAAGTTAACCAGAATGGCTATTCTGATATCTTGTAAAAGAATGAAGATGTGCACAGCTTTTGTCAATATACAACGGAACGTGAATGAAAAGCGATGCTGCTTGTCTGGTCTAAAATCTAAACTATTTTTGTTTGTGTAAAAATTGGGTGTAGGAGTTTCGAAACCTCTATCGAATTCAAAATTTATAGGTCCATGGAAAATTTGTAAGTAAAAATGCATAATACTTGACAACAAAAGAGAAGAATCTACTAAAACTTTAGGTTCATACACATATAATGAGGACGGCATTAGTCTTTTTGACGTACCTCCTTGAAGTGCATTAAGTAAATATAGTGCCAATAGTGAAAAACACCTGAAGCTTGCTATAGTTGTGGATGAAAAGAACTTTTGAGTGTCAAATAATAATATAGAGAATCTATCGGTTTACTATTGTAATTATAGATCAGCTTAGTTTGCCCAAGAAATATCATTGAACTGGATCAAAACTGAGTAGATATCTAAGTAGTGTCCTTAATGGACAATGTATCTTCCCACCTATGTTCTCGTACCTTCAGCATTTAACTGAGAGATTTCACCATTTCAATTTCAATGTCAAAACATTCCCTTGGATTCTGAATCACTAAAGAAATATCCCGAAGAAGCTTTGAAAATTCTGCAGGACACTGATGAATGATTTCAGGACATCATAAGTCAGCGTACTACTAATTATATTGAAAATTATAACTCCAAGTCAACAAATTTTTACTGGCCTGGCCCAGGCTACAGGTAGACTCGAATGTTGAAAACAAAGTTGGAGAATGTCTAGAAGACTATAAAGTATATGGGCATCCAGAACCTTGACTTGAGATCTTTTTTTTAAATTGAACTCATGAGATGACAATACCGTTGTCGCGATTGAAATCGAATATTAGTCAACCATTAACTAACGACATGTAATTTACCAGGGATAGAAAAAGAGATCGCATTAAATCTGATACAACTTTCTGGTGGAGAATCAGTGGCGGCTCTACCTTTGGGGCTAGTGGGGCTCAGCCCCACCACTTATTGATGAACCTATATTATTGCAAATGTAATAAAATATCATTATAGATTCCAATATAGTTTTCATCATTTCATTTCATTTCAAAATATAATGTAGCAATTTTTTCAGCCATCCTGTAGTTTAATTTCACATAATCTTCTTGCCACGCACTGTAGAACAATTTGTTTTTCTCTTCGACTCGCTTCGTTGTGCCTGCACCGAGTAAAAGCTCAGAGTAAAATTCAAACTTATTTTCTCTTTGACAATTTTCCACCTTTACTATGAGGAAGGGGCTACAAGGAATTTGCCCCGAAAAAGAGTATTTCGATTTGAATGGCTGCGTGAATTCTATGCTGAAGCGGCGGGAGTGTGCGCGTTTGAAATAACATGTGTATACATCGTGGACGAGCTAATCATATGCAGCCCGTTCAGTGCTTGGACAACGTTTAGTCTTGGCATGGTCTGGATAATACTGTTAAGCAGGCATGAGCAACATTTTTTTACGACGGGCCGAAGGGGGTGAAGGTGATGACAGTTAATGCAAAAAAAGTCTCATCAGTGTAGTGCATGGTATTAGTATTTAGTGTGCCTTCGTATTGTTTGATATTTTTTAAAGTTTTGTAGTGCCTCAAGTTCGTTTCAGAAAAGAGTTCTTCAGGTTATGGTATTTATGATTTTGATTAAATAAATAATTAACAAATTTTTTTTATTCAGAGTGCACTGAAGTTTTATTAAAGCTTTAAATGTTATTCAAAACACGATAATAGGAATATATCTTTGATTGCCAGCGAATCTACTTTTGGGGAAACCGATCACTCAAAATCGGTTAACGCTCCAATGATTTTACATTATTCACAATTCTGAAATACAAAAAAAAAATAAACGTCGTTTAATATGTTTACAAGTTAAATTCATAGCCCAAAAAGAAGTTTAAAACACAACCCTGAATTAATCAGTCTCTCCATTATCTGGTCAAAAATCTTTTCCGACTAAACCTAAGATCTACTAGATGACTAGAATTTTTGAAGTTGATTTGAGTGACTGAAATGTTTTTAGAAGTTATTTTGATGGAAAGTTGTATAGACATATAAATGACAACAGATTTTTTTCACTATATAATATAAGTTGATTGCTACAAGAAAATGTAATATTTTATTTTTAACATTTATAAAATATGTTTCGGCAACACTTATAAACAGCCCCCATCCATCGATAGGCTACCTTGTGACGTCCGATGGGATTCAATCAATTCAAAAACTTGTGTTAGTAACACCGCAAAACACTTTCGGAATTCTTGTCAACGATAATAATAAATAGGTGTACATTGGGGATAGGATTGAACGTCCTAGCCTGAAACGAGAGTGGCTCGTGGCATCCTTGCTATCGTGCAACATTAATCCACAACAAGCACGTCCACCACACGTGAAATATATCACATATTGGAATCGCAACGTGATATCATCTGACGGGCCCTAAATTTATTCTGGTTTCACGTCAAGCGAAATGATACTTTTGCTTTATTATGTTTCGTATCAGCGGATATTGTTTTATAGCATGGCAAACTTATTAATACTTTTATCATCTGTTTTGAATTGAAAACGTTGAGGTCTACAAAAGTCCAAGAAAATGGAATAAATTCCACAAATTTCTGAGATACATTCAAAGATGTTTGCGATTTTAGAGATAAATATATAATATATAATTAGTGATAAATAAAAAATATAATAAATAAAACCATCAAATTTTATCAGTCTTCAAAGTATGATCTTTCTAAACACTTTCAATTTAAATTAATGGTTGCAAGAAGTAATTCGAATTATTGAAGGGTCTCGCTTAACAGAAATGATAGTTAAAAGTTAAACTTTTATGCAATTTTCATCTTTGCTTTAATGCGATAACATTGTTAACAAGCCGCAAGGTGCTACCCCTGACTACATTTTTTTATTTGACGAAAGCTTTTTAAAGCATATGATTTTGCAAAGTATTGACTATAAAACATTTTACCATTCAAAGCGTTCATTACCACAAATGTAAATTTGATTAATTTTTTTTGATTTTCAAAATTTAAACAGATTTTTTATTAAAATTAAAACTCTGTGCAAACCATTCAAAGCCTGCTTAAATTATGCAAATATTATAAAACTTTGATTGAAGCTACAACAAAATCTTTAGAACAAAAGATACAAGGTAATATCATTCGTATGTACAATTTTTACATCGTAGCTTTGAATGGTTTTTTATTTTTAATTTAGTTTTTTTCACAATCATGTGAAAAAGTTTGCTGGTTTATCTTCAAAAATTGATAAAAATGTATAAATTTTATAAACATTAATTAATGTGTTGTCCAAATCAGGTTAAAACAATATTTTTGATGAAAAAACCCTAATTTTTCACATTTTCTTTTATTAAATTAAAAAACGGCCGAAACGAATTTTTATACTGCTCAAAACATCATAAAGATGTTAAAACACCTCTATTGACACCTTGATGATGCAAATATTATATCTGGTTCGTGAGATATAGTGAATGACAGAAATGACCTTGAAGATCATGATGACTGTTAACAGTTTTTTATTTTTTATTTAATTGAGAAGAAAGAGAAGAAAAAGAGAAAGTTTTGATGATGTTTTTACAAGCACTGTTTGGAATATTGAAATTTTATAAACATTGATTACTGTGCTCCGCAAAGCAGGTTAAAACTTTATTGTTTATGAAAAAAACCCGTATTTTTTGCACTTTTTTTCTTAAATTAAAAAACGGCTCCAAGAATTTTTTTTTTGAAAATTTGAAAGCTCCACAAAAATGTTAACACGCGTTGATTGAGACCTTAGGGATGCAAATCGTATGTTTGTTTCGCGAGATATAACGCATGACAGAAATGTCAAAGGGGCAAAACAGCAAACCCCCTGATCGAAGTTTCCCAAAAACTAATGAGCTCTTAAAATTGCAAAGACGCTTCGATTCACACCTCAACGAAATCGATACAGGTTTGTTTACGTTAGTTATGCTCGTAGAAACAAATGTCCACGAACGCAAGTATGTACACACACACATACATCTCCCTTTCTAAAAACACTTTCTTTATACTCTATAGACCTCAAAACGTAAAGAAATGTTGAAAATTTCAATTTTGATTTTCGAGGCGATTACAAGAACTTCCCATATACTGGGAAGTTAAAAATAATTTGTCGATTAAATTCAGAAAAAGTATAAAATTTTACTCGGCAATGAACATTCATATTTTCATGATGTTGGTCCCGCATTACATCAATTGTCAAGTCTATGACAAACTTGCCACTAACTTATATTTCAAGAAGTAGGTATATAATTTAAATTATGACTAGCCAAACTCTACTGCTAGTAGCTATATTTTTAAAAATTCCCAATTAAGAGCGAATCGTTCGCAGGCTGCAATGGTCCTAGTGAAGGAGGTGTCTTATGAGGAAACAAAACAGAATGAAAAATCATAGGAAAAACTACGGCAAGAAAAACTAAAAAATATTCGTGAACTTCTTCGAGTACTAAACTTATCAAAAAAAAAAAGTTCAAGTGCCAGAATGATTGGTCTTGAACAGTGGGAACATCGAACAATTTGAAGGGAATAGGAAATATTATTGGAATAAAACCACTTTCAAAAATCATTATGCGGCATTTCCTGTAATCAGTTAAAAAACGAAAGGGAAAAAATTCTAAGAAATCGTTTAAGAAAATAAACGAATGAGAAGAATAGGAAATGGTTATTGTATTGAACAATTGAGAAAATAAGAGTGCAGGGCTAAACTACACCTTCCTCAAGCTCATGCTTAAGGTGAGTGGTCAAAAAACATGATGACTAAAAAAAGATTGCTGGCTGTACCTTCTTGAGCAAAACGGTAAGTGATTCTGTACAAGAATACAAGTCACTGAAGAAAAATTGGAAAATTTGTTTTCGTGACGACTACTTAAAAAATGTGAGTTTCACTTTACACAATCAATTTTCTTTCTTCGAGAAAATTCAAACATATGACGAACTGTGGATTAGCAACGATGCAACCGATTAAATTTGAAATGATGTGATCCCGTTCTTAAGGAATGGAAGCAATAATATCATGTGCCAGATTTCGATTAATTGAAATACAACAAGTTCACTTTTGGATTTCTTGAAATGGGCTCTTGCATTAGTCCATCTGACACTCTTGAAATTCAAAAAAAAACAGTCAACAGTCAACTTTTCGATTCCAAACTTTGAAAGCGGAATTGCAGGAACAAGTTTCTATATGCTCTACTAGAAGAGAGTTATTGTAAAAAAGTATAATTCAATAAAAATAAAACCAAAACGCAACCAAGGGAATATCGTTCACTACGTAACAACTGCGAACTTGATGATTATATAGGATCTATCTATCTATCTAGGATCTCATTCACTCGAGAACTCAAAATGCAATTTACTTTTGAAAAGGAACAGCAAAGTTTATATTCAAACTAATAATTTATTCATGCATTTAATGGCATCAAATACTAAAATTCAGAACAAAAGGGTATCGTGTACGTTTCTCTTCAACTTTGAAATCTGCGAGACGAAAGGATAGACCTAGGATAGCATTTTCAATTTCACCTTTGATTTGTGCAATGCTTCCAATCTAGTGCTTTGCCGCAAAGTTCAGAAATATTTGAACGTTTTTTAATTTGTTTTTAACCAATATGTTTGAAGAAATGATCCAACATTTCCTATGCGGATGAGAGCACTATCCAGAAAACGCATGCAGACTTTTGCATCGCCCTTCCTGCATATCCTCACGGAAAAAGCTAATTTAAACATTATCATTAGAATCTAAATGGTTCTGGTCCTCCCGTAGGCTCTAGTGCTGTTCTATTCTATTGTGGTACCATAATGAGCCTGTCGTGGTCTAAGTGAGGTATCTTTTGAAAAAGGAGGCTGGCACTACAAACAACCAAGCAATCAATATGATTGAACTTGAGTGACTGATCTCCTGCGCTTTAATAATTCCTTCATAGTTGATAATTAAAATACTCATGGTAGAATTTTAATCATTTTCTACTTCTTTCGCCTTCATGATATCAGTCATGTTTCTCTATACTTACCGAATTCTATGGGGGACCATTTTGCCAATATCATCTTATCTTCGAATAAATTAAATAAATTTTTCAACCCCTACTAATGAAGTTGAGATTTCATAGCTGAAACGGTGATATTGGGTCTGACCGAGTCGTGAAAGACTTGAAAATAAAGCATTGAAATCGATAAAATTTGTTAAAGGTGTTTCTAAATTTATCATTTTGCGCGTGTTTTACAAGCTGTGTTATATAAATTGCAATTTAATTTTGTGTAAGAGCATAATGCTAGCAGAAACTTGAAATAACAACATAATTTTCATCCGAAAAGAATTTCTTTATTCAAATTGTAGATTTTGACCCTAACAATGAACTTCTATTTAAAAATATAACAAAAAATATTATATTCACGGTCCTATGATAATTTAAGTTCAATTTTTTTGAGACAACTTGACAAATGTGAAAACTGCATAATGTTCCCTAATTTGTGAATTTACACATCTCTTTTATATATTTTTCGTTGCTTCTAAAACATTGAGCGTGTTTATAGGGACAGCAACCTTTATTTGTTTTTCAAATCTTTTTGGAAAAGTATAAACCATTTTTTGGCTTTTTCGGGATCAATATTTTCATCCCTTGGCTGTTGAAATGACCTTCAGATTGTTCCGATTTTTCAATTGATCATTCTGCTTCACAGAACACTTTCGAGAAACGCGTTTGTACAAAGGTAAGAGTTGAAAATTATTAAAAACGTTCAAAGAGGCTTTATGAAAATTTATATGGAAAATTGTCGTGGTGAGTTCTATATACAGCACTTTTTGGTCCAAAGAGTTCGGAAAGCCTTTTATTTTATTGTGAAAATGCATCAGTTATGAGGTTTTTATTTTTCGGATAAATGCAGGAGATAAGGAGAATCAATTTCTTTTGTTTTAGTGGAAAAAAAAAATTAAAACATAAATTAAATCACGGGTGAAAGCGTACAGAGCTAAACCAGAATTTTTCGTTTAAATACCTAAGAACCCTGCTGGTATTAGATTAATATGTTTCCTCATTGAATCTTACTAAGTCGGGATCTTTTTTCTAGCTCCTGAGCAAGTGCAAGCTTTAAATACTTCCTTTTCGAAAGCAAGTCTCAATTAAAATTAGAGAAAAATAGCTGGTGACTGTAAATCACACAGACTCTAGCACAACTTTAGAACTAAATTACAAAGACATTACGCGCTCAAAGGCTGTCTTAATCAAGGTATCAGCAAAATGTGTAATGACTTAGAAATACATGAAGTGCGGGATCTGTGCATGACTCCCTTATGAGTGGAGAGGTTGTTAAAGTTCTTTCTGGGTCTGTCACCAATGAAGGGTTAAACGTTAATTTTCTGGTGTAGGTAGAGTCTCTAAATTCGCACCAAATGAGATAATTGCCCCTGTCTCAGTGTAAACCAGACTAAAGAAAGATATGCGATTGAAATAGTTATCAAAAATAATAGCAGTAAAGTAAATATTTCCTATTTTCACGTAGCAAAAAGGTACTACAATCGCTTGGTACTGCATGGCAAAAAAATGCTCATTGTTTTCTGAACAACACGTTTAAATGATTCTTATTGGATTTGAACCTCCGTTTCTGGTCGAGACAAATCGCCCACTAGTGTGCTTTTGTTGGTTTAGCCACTTGCTAACACTATTTTTGCACATTAATGGAGGTTATTTTTGTTCCAGATTAATGGTTGGTGCCATAATTAGATAGGGAGCGTGGTTTCGGGATAACGAATGGCTTCCTCTTCAGGTGCTGTCATATGCCATTCGTTATCAGACAACACGACCACGTTTAAAGTTAATTTTGTAGGACACAACAGGAATTACATCGTAATGAAACGATTTTAACAAAAGGATTTTTTTGAAAAAAAAACTCTGTAGGGCATGGTTAGTAATTATTTTCATCAAAGATAAATTTCCCATTTGCTGCACGCAAGGCCCTTGTGTTCAACATCATAATAACCAGCTTGGCCTTTTTATGTCACTTCTTTAAAATATGAACACATGTATGTAAGCATGTGTAGTAACGCAATCGCCACTTACAAAATAATTTACGATTACATTGTTCTGCATGAATTAAATACACCCTACAAAGCCACTTTTAGCGTTGAAATTTGGGAAAGATTCGTTGGCTCTATTCAATAAGTAGGGGTGTAGGTCTCTTGATTCGATACAAAAATATACGATGGCAAAATATCCGCACAAAAATATCTGGCTACAAAAATCCCGGATCATATCCTGAAGAAAAATATTCGGTGACAAAAATATTCTAAACAAAAAATATCCGGTCCAATAATATCCGATATTCAAATTTGTCAGCAATCGGGAACTGCAAAACAAAGACAGTAAATGGAAAATCTTGTAAAATCATTTAAATTAAATATTGTTTTAAAAGTTTTCAGGGTTTTCCACCATAGTCTGATGGAACTCTTTTGATGTGGTAGCTTTGTCCGGTTGTGTATAATAGACTTCCAGCTCCTAAATAAAGTGCGGTACCGACTTGAATTTAACACATAATATTTAAACTGTTGGCTCCAAAACGATAAAATGAAAAGTTTTTAAATGTGTTTTTGACTGGAATCAACGCTTTGGGAAGAGGGTTAAAAACAGTTTTTGACAATACTTTGCTGTTAAGGTTTTCCATACTACAGGACCTTTAGTGCACGAGTTTGGTTTGCAATTGTTCATTTTTAACTTCCCAGTATATGGGAAGTTCTTGTAATCGCCTCGAAAATCGAAATTGAAATTTTCAACATTTCTTTACGTTTTGAGGTCTATAGAGTATATATAAAGTGTTTTTAGAAAGGGAGATGTATGTGTGTGTGTGTATGTACGTACGTACGTACGTACGTACGTATGTACGTTCGGGACACTTTTTTCTACGAGCATAACTCACGTAAACAAAGTCATATCGAGTTCGTTAAGGTGTCAATCAAAGCGTCTTTGCAATCTCAAGAGCTGATCAGTTTTTGGGATACTTCGGTCGGGGGGGTTTGCTGTTTTCGCTCCTTGAAGGTCAACCATGTTATGCGCTATATCTCACGAACCAAACATGCGATTTTCATGATTAAGGTGCCAATCGACGCGTTTTAACATTGATATGATTCTATCAAATTTTTAAAAAAATTCTTGGAGCCGTTTTTTAATTTTTCTAAAAAAAGTGCAAAAAATTAGGCTTTTTTTTCAAAAACATCAAATTTTTAACCTAATTTTCAAACCTAAGTAATCAATGTTTATATAATTTATATACTCCAAATAGTTTTTGTGAAAAAACCAGCAAAATTTTTTTTCATGATTATGAAAAAAATTAAATAAAAAATAAAAAATCATTAAACGTTCAAGGTCATTTACGTCATTCATTATATCTCGAGAACTAAATATAATATTTCCATCATTAAGGTGTCAATCGACGCGTATTATCATTTTAATGATGTTTTTATATGTTAAAAAAATCTTTAAAGTGGTTTTTTAAATTTATTGAAAAAAATTGGAAAAGTAGTGTTTTTTTCATAGAAAAATTCATTTTTCACCTGATTTGCACATCGTAAAAATAAATGTTTGTAGAATTTATAAAATTTTATCAATTTTTGTAGAGAAACCAGCAATAACTTTTCTCATGATTACAAAAAAAATTAAATTAAACATAAAAAATGATTCAGTCACCATGTAAAAAGGGTTCATTCGAATTATAATACCTTAAATCTCTTATTCTTAAGACATTGTTGTAAAGTCAATCAAAGTTTATTAATATTTGCAAAATTTAAGCAGATTTTCAATAGTCTGCACATCACCATGTTTTAACTTTTATGAAAAAACTGCTTTGTAACCTGTCCCCACTCCGATGAATACTCAATCAATGGACGCTCCCGTAGATGAAACGATTAATATTAAGTCATTCCAATAACTTTTACGAGAAGTACATTTTTATTATTTGAAGTAGTATTATTTCCATAATTATTATTGTGTTTAATATTTTCAATATCTTTTTAGATATTACTGGGAAGTTGACCGTGTGGACCTCATGGGTCGCACCTCACGGCTTGTTTAACTATTAATTTCAGTCAATAGTTTCCAATATATAAGAATAAAGTTTTTGAAACTTGAACTTTCATGGTGTATTTGCCATTTTTTCACATCCTATCTTGTAACGTTCATGCGTACTATGAAAGAGACAATAATTATGTTGAAATGCCCATGTCGTGATGAGGATTCAAACCAGTGAATGTCAGATTCAGACTCCATTTTTCTAGGTCTTCAGTCATGGAGGCACCACCCGTTTTAGAATCCGAAAAATAATAAGAAATAGAACGTGCTTCTGGATGATACCACTCATTCGTTTTAAAAGATAATGAAATTGTTACAGAGTGTGTTGATGAATAATAGAATATCATAGATTCAATACAGCAGCCTGAATGATACACTTTTAATGATTAACTAGATTGGTTTGTAATGCTTATGGTATCTACTGATATTTCCAATAAGGAAAATCGTTTTAAAATAAATTTCCTCATTACACTGATGGTATGGAACACACGAAAACTATACTTCCAATTAGAAAAAAATAACAAACAAATTAAATATTTCTTTATCAAAAGGCATGCCATTGACAATACTTGTTATGTTTCAGACTATAGGTACCGTCTATGGCAAATGCTTGCAATTTTTTGAAGTAATACATAATATATTAAAGAAGTTTTTGGTATCAAACTTCAATATTTTTCAATATTTTTCAATATTTTTCAATATTTTTCGAGTATGTTTGCTCTCAAAAATATCACGATTATCTTCGTGAATTAGTATTGATCTCATGTAAATGTTACCTGAAGACTGTAATGCTTAATGTTTTGTAAAAACTAAAATACAGCAATCAGCAGCAGTATGCGCAGTTAAACAATTCGTTGCTCATAGTCCAAGTTCATGAGATGCTTTTCTAATTAACGTCAAAAAATTCAACAATTTCGTTTGCATCTATAATTGCCTCTTCTCAGCGTGTTTCTGTTTCAAAATTTGTTTTAAAAAATAATCGAATGGTTTAAATATAGATTTTTGTTACCGGATATTTTTATAAGGGTTATTATATTTTTGTGTGGAAATATGCATCGAAAATTTACTTTCGACACCGAAATAAGTGATGAAAATGTAGTAGTTTTAGGAAATTTGCCATCTCATTACAATCGTTTATAAGTTGAAATATTTTTAATGTTCTTATTGGCTCTATTACCCATTCTTTATCAAGTGCACGTGTCGAAAATTCATGTTAAAACAAATTTTGGTTTAAAACGAAATCATATATTTTTGGATTATTGCTAGTCAATTTTGGCTTCGCAATAATAATTTTGAAAAAATTCATAATTAAGTCGAGTTTAAAAAACCAAGTAAATTTATGTCTATATTTTGATGATCATGTATGTTGGCCATTTAAAAGGTAAATAACATAAACTTAATGTGAATCAATTAATATTTCCTTCTTTCGATCATTAAAACATTAATAATTTGCTGCTAAATCAATCTTTATCACATAAAGTGCCACAAATTACTGCCAAAAAAATTCACTGGTTTTTTCAACGTGCATATCACTATCTCAATTAATATAACTTTTTTCCAAACCAAATGCCATAAAAATTAAGATATACTTTTGATATTCTTGATGGCATTGAATGTATGTTATACATATGTATTTTTCCTCATTGTCTTTCATTTTAGATAATTTGT
This sequence comes from Oxycera nigricornis, assembly GCA_963942545.1. Classification (NCBI taxonomy): domain Eukaryota; kingdom Metazoa; phylum Arthropoda; class Insecta; order Diptera; family Stratiomyidae; genus Oxycera; species Oxycera nigricornis. Next base: position 99,009,828 of record OZ012659.1, read on the forward strand.
TTCCTTTTCTTAGTACAATCAACAATATTTAAACAACGTCTTAAAAGGTCTTTTCAAAACGAAATAATGTGCTTTACTTTCAAAAGAGACACATTCCCAATTAAAGCTATGCAATTTTTTTTATTCTAATGGTGAATTCTCTTCACCACTCTACGTCCTTTCAATTTTTTTTGCATGTACATGAGAAAATTTCATCACAACAAAATACAAAACATAAAAGTGATAGAACTTTTTTGGGTCAACATCCCATGATCAAAGTCTTTATTTTTTTGCAACATTTACTTCATTTTTATCCGCGTAAAGTCTTTCTCAACGTAATATTGTTTGTATCCAAAACGGAATGTGATAGTCGCATCTCTTTCATCACAGGTACAATCAAAACGCCTCTAGCCCATAAAATGTGATGAATGTGAAAGGACTGCAAAGAGCTCGTCATGTCGACTCCTGACCCACCGAACACGAAAACAATCTTATAACGCAAGGACACTCATATAATCCTGGAGACATGTCGTTGTGAATTATAGCCTCCCGGAAATATTTTGACAAGCATAAGAATTTAAACGGATTTCCGAGGCAACGCGTCCAATAGGAAGGACTTTCATAAATCTCAACAGACAGTAAAGTTTTCAGATTTATTCGAAAATTTAAATATGTAAAGTTTGTGTTGTAAATACGCGTCAATTTATACTTCGATATAATTTAATTATTATATAAATTTGTCAAATGATTTCAAGAAAATTCATCAATATTTTTTGCTAAAACGTTACAAATATTGGAATTTCTGATGATCTCGTAAGATCCTGTGGTTGCATCTGCTGCATCTTAGCTAATTGTTTGTGTTAGAAAGATATTCCAATGAATGCAAAGACCGATGCCGGTTTTGTGAACACTATTAAAAATCTCCGCAAATTATGCAAATAATAATAAACTTTGATTGACTTTACAATAATGTCTTTAGAATAAGAGATTTAAGGTATAAAAATTCGCATGAGCCCTTTTACATGGTGACTTTGAATGATTTTTTTTATTTTTAATTCAATTTGTTTTGAAATCAAGAGGAAATATTTTGCTAGTCTCTACAGAAATTGATAAAAGTTTATAAATTTTATAAACATTTATTATGACGATGTTAATTTTATTAATTAATTTTTTTATGAAAAAACCACTAATTTTCAATATTTTTTTATTAAATGTAAAAAATGGCTACAAATTTTTTTTTTCAAATTTAAAAACATCATTAAAATGTTACTACGCGTTGATTGATTTCTTAATGATGCAAAGATTATATTTGGTTCTCGAGATATAATGATTGACATAAATGACCATGAAGGACATGATGACTTCTAATGATTTTTTATTTTTAATTTACTTTTTTTTGTAATCATGAAAAAAAATTTCAGTGTTTGTTTTACAACAAGTGTTTGGAGTATATAAATTTTATAAATATTGATTACTGCGACTTGAAAATAAAGTTAAAAATTTGATGTTTTTGAAGAAAACTCCAATTTTTTGCACTTTTTTTTAAAAAAATTAAAAAACGGGTCGAAAGATTTTTTTAAAAATTTGATAGAATCACGGAAATGTTAATATGCGTCGATTGACACCTTGATGAAGCAAATGGTATGTTTGATTCGCGAGCTATAGCGCATGATAGGTTTGATCTTCAAGGGGTGAAAACAGCAAACCCCCCCAACCGAAGTGTCCCAAAAACTAATCTGCTCTTAAGATTGCAAAGGCGCTTCGATTGGCATCTTGGCAAAGTCGATAAGACTTTGTTTACGTGAGTTATGCTCGTAGAAAAACTGTCCGCGAACGCACGTACGTACGTACATACACACACACATACATACTTCTTTCTAAAAACACTTAAAATATACTCGTAAGACCTCAAAACGTAAAGATATGTTGAAAATTTCAATTTCGATTTTCGAGGCGATTACAAGAACTTCCCATATACTGGGAAGTTAAAAATAACATGGGCTTCTTACAATGCATTAAACACTCTCGTGTTTAAAAAACTTATACAATGCTCAGTAGATAAATAACCCTACACAAACTGTACTCGTTCCATACATACATATGTACATACCGACATAAGATTGATATTATTTCGTTGCGAATAAGGAAATAACATCACGACCACGAAACTCCTGCGAACGTAAAGCAATTTGAGCACCTTTAGCCGCTTGCTTGACGGATCTAAAAGGAGATCCTAGCCCGATAGGTTCGTTATTCAACCAATACATTGACAAGTACCTGCCCGGCAGCCTTAATCATCAAATCGATGAAGAGTAAATCGTGGGGGGGCTACCAAGTGACGAACGAGCGGAAGGAAATGAAAATTAGACTAAAATGGAAAATTGTCGCTTTCCTTGCTTCGTAGCCACGTTCCGGGTTGTGGTGAAGCAGATGATTTTTTCCTCCATTTTCGAGGTTGAGTATCCAATCTTTAGACGTTCCTTCGGAGAGACATAGCATACCGAAACATAACGTGGGTCGCCGCCTTGTAGGTGATTTACTATATATTATCGACATTCCGAATTTGATGTATAGTGATGTTGGATGCTTTGGATCGTATCTACTCAGGATTTATTTCATGGTTGATTGGATTCGAAGTGATTATTAAAAGTCTGATTTGTATTTATTGCGTTTGTTGAAAACTTGGAGACAGATGATGAAAATATGGATCTGAATTGAACAAGATCGCAAGAATAAATCGAAATTTCGGCATAGAAGAGTGTACAGGTGCCAAATTAAATAAAAGTATCTTAAAATTGCGTACATCATTTTGAACTTATATCATTTCTAATATAGTGAGCAAGTTTAGGGCGATAGTTTCATAAAATGCGCTAGCTACAGATAATCTGCCTAAATTCAAAGATGATTCCAATATTTTTGACGGAAAAATTCCTACATTTTCCATATTTGTTTTAGGATCTCAAACTCGATGCGACGAAAATGTGGATTATTTCAAATAATTGATAGTATCTGAGTTTAAAAAAAAGTTGCATAACAACGTTGCGTGGTAACCAGCAGTTAAGCCTTGAAAGCTAAGTTGAAACTTATCAATAAATCTTTCGAAGTTTTGGGTTGTATAAAAAAGAAGTTATTGCAGGTTTCCACTTCTTCTAAAAGAGGTTCATTTAGAATGAGAAGACGTTTACATCCATGATCCCTTGACTGAGTAGGATACATTGACGAAGCGTGGTCAACACGTTGTTATTTTCGATGGGTTCGTTGTCCATTGCTTGTTATTTTTGGTGTGTATAGAAAAAAACCCTGGTCAATATAACGACCACACTAGCATCAAAGACACTTTCATGGCTTGGCTCTATTGAAGTATTTTCAGTTTAAATGATATAGTGTGGAGGTATCAGAATGGTTGGATACTCAAGGCCTCATTTGTGACAAAATATCAAATTTATTTATTATTTAATGTTGGAATTTGGAAGAGATTCATCCATAGCATATTTACACACTGAACTCTAAGTTTCATAAGTGTGATGCACATTTTTCGCTTTTTTAGGCCATTTACTTTCCTTACTCCTCATAAATCACCTTCTGTCTGTCGTAGCGTCTCAGTGTCTTCTGTAAGCTGATGAATTAAAAATCTACAGAGTTATTCGCTCGGAAGATGATTGCATTGCTCTTCAAAGGGATCTGGAAGCGACATTTTTTTGGAGTGAAATAATTTTCTTTCCCTTAAATTCCAGAAATTTCACAAACACTTTATATTTTGTTTAACAAACATGTGATATCATCAGAGTATATATAAAGAAAAAACGTCATAAATATGGCGTGAAATTTTACTTACTAACAGAGCCAGATGGCTTTATTCTGAAAAACATGATTTACTACGGTAAAACTGATTTACTTGGAGGGAAGGGTCACGCAGAAAAGGTGGTTATGCATCTCATGGAAAACTATTTGAACAATGGCCACAGTTTGTTTATGGACAGTTTCTATAATAGCATCCAACTTGCCGAAAAATTGCTTGATAAAAAAACCAACTGTACTGGAACTCTTCGTCAAAACCGCAGGGATAGGGATATTCCCAAGAATGTTAAGACTGCCGTTCTAAAAAACGAGATATAGTGCAGAAATTCAATGAAAAGGGTGTGTGCGTTGGGAAATGGAAGGATAAGAGACCCGTGATGATGATCTCAACGGAGACAGGTATGGACAAGATTGGTGTTACATCGAAACGGGGAAAGACTGAAGACAAGCCCAGTGCCGTGGTCCTGTACAATAAATTTATGAGCGGTATAGATCAACAGGACCAGCTCCAGGCCTATTATAGTTGAGAGAAAAGAAAAGTTTACGTTGGTATAAGAAAGTAGTAATCCATCTTATATAGCAAATGCTTATGAACTCTTATCTATTGTACAACAGGTACAGTACACACAAGCTAAACCTGTACGAGTACATGATGAAGATTACTTATGAGCTTGTTGGGGATCCCAAAAAAGCAACTTATATACCATCTCCGAAGCAAAAATCAAGGAAACGGGAAGCTCCAGCCCATAAACTAAGCAAAATATTTAAAAAAAAACAAGAAGGGGGAAACAAGCAGAAAAAGATGCACTGTCTGTTCAAGACTGAAAAAAAGGACTGACACGACCTATGAGTGTCGGATGTGTGAGGGTCAACCTGGCTACTGCCCGGAATGCTTTTGTGAAGCACATTATTGTACTGCTGAAAAGAAGGTGATAAATATGTATTTCAAAAACGTACCTAGTTTTAGTAGGTATATGGAGTGTGTATATAATAATGTATAAATATTTTTCATTTCAAATATTGGGATAAATATAGTATATGTATAAAAAAAAACAATTATTACTAACCCTACAATGTAATAGAGGAAATACTAGAAATATGTGCGGTCAATAAACATCATAAGAGGGAAAAGTGGCATAAGGGTTGTGCCCATGGCCAGCGACGCAGATCCGCGTCGGGGGCGGAGAGAGTGTCTTGTCAGGCCGACTACTGGCGAAACACGCCCAGCGGCGCTGGCACTGAACGTGTTAACAAATTTTCTGCATTATTTTTATGCATTAATACTAAGAATTTAATCGCCAAATGTTAGTATAACAAAGCCTCTTAATACGGAAGTTGTAAATAAAACCGTACATTCTTAACTGAGCATTATTTTCTGAATATCATTATATATGCAAACAAAACGCCGTTGAACTGTTTCCGCTTATGAAGCATAGAGTGAAAATACTTGAAAGCAACTTAACTCACAATCTGACAAAATTTTACGAATTTTAAAATTTCAAACGTTTCGAATAACTTTTCAAAGCTGTGAACCAATAAAACCGAATTTCATGAACCTTATAAACCTGGGCTAGGCTAGGTTAAGTTATGATAATGCTAAGCCAAACGGCTTCGACTTCACTTAGACCGTCTTTGGTCTATTGCATCTGTAGACGTGGAAACCTTCTGATTTATTCGATGAACCCTCCCGATTTCTTAAAGAAATGCAGGAGCCGATTCATTCCTATGCTACTCAGCCCACTCAGTTGTTTTTTAAATTTCTTCTTAGCTTATGTGTCGTGTTTGCTTTATAATTCTTTCAAAATTTATCTATTCCATAATATTCAAATCTTAAAATTTTTAAAAATCCAAAATGTTCCCTATTAAATGATTTGAAGTGCTTTTTGCGGCACCACCAAAAAATATCAACAAATATCATACTAGTAAGTATGAAATTTTAAAAATGGATCAAACGCCTGAGCAGTTGTCATATCTATAAGGATGCTACCTTACAAGCCACAATATCTACCTTTGGAAAGATTAGGTTTTATTATCTCTTCCGAGTAAATTCTGGATGTAAACAAAATAAATAAATTAGTATTAGGGTTCTACCACTGTTCGGCTACATTGTGAACGCTTTCCTCTGTCACTAATATGACATTTAAATATGTTACTACTTAAGTCCCTATTGAAATTTCCACTCGTTCTGGAGCTTAATTCAAAATCTTGTTTCTTTTCCATCCACCATTATCTTATCGCAATCTAAATGGAACAAGCCAACCACATCAGCATGGCTCTTTGCGATAGAACATTCACCATTTACTCTTAAACGTTCAACAAAAGGTGGAATTAGTTCGATTCTTATTAAAGGACACCCATTAATTCACACTTTGTTATCCTTGTTCAACTCTAGACCATGACAGGCGAACTCAATTCCTGGCTAATGATTTCCTTTTGTGTTCGTATTTCCCTCCACTTGAATGCTATAAAATTCTTGTAGCCGCTCTTCTCACCCATGACTACGTACGCTTGTTGGGCTTCATTCCTCCGATTCGATATTTCGTTGGAAACCCTTTTCGTATTGAAATGACATTTGCATAGGTTAGACGAACCCGTAGCGATTTCCGAAATGGGAACGTGCAAAGCTTGAGGTGCTTCCGCTACCTGCTTTTCAATGAAAATGGCTCCGGTGGGACCATAGCAGTGCTTTTCCTTTATCGAAGGATTTTTGCTAGATTGAAATGATCCGCTGTTGCTTCTTCGGCCTCCATTATCCTCGGATCCAGGCTCTTGATGTGCAAATTTATGTCAGGGCTGCTGAATTGAGATGGCAATGGATTCAAGGAGCATGCATATATTTTATTAACATCTGCTATGTGCATAAGTACTTTAGGCTTTAGTCGGAATTCCTTGACAAGGCTTATGGAACGAGCGTTGATTGAGACGACAGTTTGCCAGATTGTTATCGATATTTGAAAACGACCATGGGCGGTTGAAACTATTCAGCTTATATTTGGTTGATTTGGAAATCGGGTAACCATTGAAAATGTTTACGTATTTTCAACTTGAAATAATCTTCCTCAACATTTAACATCAACAGCAAGGAAAGTAATCCTGATAACGTGCTCTTATATGTTTTGCCTGACGATTTTCACGTTGATTCACGATCTGAGTGATTGTTCTCTGGACAATGCTAATGAATACGCAATTCTCCAGTATCCTTTAATGTCAATTATTCTGATTTAGGTTGGACCAAAAATAATTTTGGGCTCGTCATGGATATTGTTTTAAATGAAGAATTCACCCAAATTAAACAAGCTTCTTAGTTTTGATTTTCCTACAAAAAAATCTAGGATATGTCTAGAACTTTCTGTGGCTATATCGGAGAATCTTTGGATCTTAACGTAGAGGCGACACAGCAGCCAACTTCAATTATATCAAGTTAAAAAAAAGGCTTAAGTAATTTTTACTCGAGACGAAAATTACTCAAGGCTTATAGAAACTTCCACGAGGAATGATATTAATAACTATTGTTATTGTTAATATGAAACGAAGATACTTAGGCTCGTAGAGGTTGAACCTATAATATTGAGAATGTAGAGGGGGTTGTATATACTAATTGATTATAGCGAAGATGATCATACTCTCATACTCTCTTGATCTAAAAAGGATGTATACTAGATTCGCTATCAGCCCACATGCTTAACGCTTAAAGAAATCGTGAGTGATTGATCCCAGCCGGTCCAAATGAACGAAAGTGTAAACGTTAGCTGAGCAGCTGAAATATGTAAACTGGCCGAGTTTGTATTTTTGAATAAATTTGTCAATCGACCAGTAAAACTGCTGCCATCATCTAAAATAAGGTCATCTTTTGATAGCCTATAACAAAGGCACAAATACTCCACATCATCTACAATATGGCCACCCCATAAAATAGCTTTCACGAGCCATTAACATGAACAATTTTGAAAATTTTGGGCCGGCAGATGTCAAGATGATACTATCAGTTGAACGCCAAAACTCTCCACACAAGGAAAATGTGATCAAAAATCACCTTTCCGAAAATTATGGATAAGTACGTTATTTTAATCCTATATATGGAGGTGGTTGATGCGATTCGTCTTTTTTTGCTGCGACGATCGACACACATCACATATGAGTGTGTGAAACACACGTGGTGTGTATATAATTATTATTCGTTTCCTGTTTCCAGTTTTCGCTCTTTGTTTTGACGGGCGAAACTCAATAATAATTTATGGACTCAGCTTTTGGTTTGATTGAATTCATCTTCTACAAAACACGACAGGGAGATATTTGGATCATGTAAAAAGCTCAAACTTTTTACTTCCACTGCGCGTGGAAGTATAAAGTTGGAGCTCTTCACACCGAAGAGTTTTGGGATGTTGGCTTGGCGACTTTATTATGAAAAAAAAATTGTAATTAGACGGTTTAGAGTAGGAACAGTTTCGGGTTGCAAGAAACGAAATTAATTCAACCAAATTGACATTTTGCTACCAGACCGCGTTTTTCTGCCTCGTTTGCCTTTTTCCTTGGCTATTGCTCCAAGGTATATAGACTACAAGGTATGATCTTCCGTGTTTCCAAACTCGTTCGGGCTGCGCATATACGTAACTGATGCCGAAAAATTTCCAGTGCAAATTTTCATCACGTTTCGATGAAATTGAAATTCCATTCCACTAGGAAAGTTGATGGAAATGTTATTTGCGTAGGTAAATTTTATATGAAAAGTAACGAAATTGATGCATGATGAATAAACAAATGCCAACAATGGCTTTGATATACTTGTATATATTATTAATCATCTTCATAATAACGATGTGCGTTTCAACGGATACGTTAGGTTTCTCGGGAAATTATTGAATAGATTCACAAAACCACACGGCATATAGAAATGCATCATGCAGAAACAAACGAAATGAATATCAATAATTGAGAAAAGCGTAGTTTGGTTAACAGCTTTATTTTGTTTTCGTTTTCTTTATTTAACATTTTCTAATAATTGTTTATCCAGAATCCTTTTTTTAAATACATCTTAATCTTAAAAAATAATTGTTTAACTGAAACTTTGTAACTCAGTGCAAGTAACAAGATCTACTAGAGACTAAATAAAATGTGACCCCACTTGTAGCACTCGTTGACGTTTTTAATCCTTAGCAGTCACGGCGCAATTTACTATTTTAATTTTTTTCACGTTTGCCTTATACATTCGAATTGTAAACTGTACGCGGCAGTCTCACAAAACAATATTTGCTAATTCAATTGCATGTTTGTGATGAACCCTTTCGCATTTTTTTTATTTCTTTATTTTCACACTGCATGGTAGCACCAATGCGTAAATTTCTTATTTTATTCCCATTACCAGAAACGGCAGCCCTAATTTTCATGAGATTAATGCGAAAATTCGGCATCAGTTTCGTCATTTTTAGAAAGAGATAGGATGAGAGGATGCGCTCATACCAGAAGTCTATATACCTTGCTCGGGGGCTGATAATTGTAAAATTACTGAGGAACACTTAATTTACATGTATAAAATTCACGGCTCCAAACCTTTCCTCGAATCAGGTTTGATTCCCGGATAGCCTCGGCACACAACTGGCTGACACTGAAAACAGGAATAACCAGCCCGTCTTCGCGGGTAGAATGCTAGATGAGACTTTCCACCCTGTGACAAGTCGAATCTTCTGATGAGTTCCGTATTGGATATTTATAAAAAATTTGCTTATTAACGCAGTTGAATAAGTTTTTTTTTGCTTAAATGCTTCAAAAATGAAAGATGACATTTTTTTTATTTCGCTTTTTATGATTGTTAGATACTATTTTAGCTTGTTATTTTCAAATTTAAATGAAATTTCAGGTTTTTCAATAAATAGAAGGTAAAGAGTGTGCACGGAATCAGTTGAGTATTTGTACTGAAGATTTATTTAGCAGATTTAGGGGACTATGTTGATTTTGGTTAATTTGTACATATAAATTCACCAAAAAACTACGTACATTTCAACTATTATACTAGCGCGCATTATTTACAAATTTGGTCGTTTACAAGTTTTTAACCTGAACATTTGGTAGTTTTAATGAAAAACCCTAGGAAATAATACAGGTAAAAAAATTATTGGAAATGTTTGTTAGTGTATCTCCAACTAACTAGGAGAGGCTCAGGTTATGGAATCTCAGATTTGGACGAAATTTGGCACATAAGTAGAAGACGTTAAGGATATTCGATCCTTAAAATATTAGAGCGCAACACTCCTCCTTTTTTGAGAAAAACGTCCTTAAAGTTTTTAGCGTCGCTAATGGATTATTAAGTTTTTACATCTGGCAGAAGCGGTCCAGTGTAGGTAGCAGAGCTACCAGCTCACGATCATGAGGTCGTGTGTTCGATTCCCGTCGGGGTATTGTTTTTCTTTTTGAATAATTGTCGTCGTCGTGTGTTCGATCACCGGTGGGTACTGTTCTTTTCAATATTCGTGGATGTAATTATTTTAAGGTAAATCAGCAATGTTCAACTGCAAAAACATTTATTTTGAGAAATCAGCAAATTGTTCGATCATTTATATATGCAAATTATACAAGAAACTCATTGTTGAACGGATAGAGTCTTAAAAACTGTTGTAATCGAAGCAAAATCATAGCTAATGGTAAGATCATCCTTTGTTTCTCGAATCAACCATGCTTCCTCTTTGTGCCTCAAAGCCAAGTCGGCAAAAGGCAATAAACCAGGGTGGCGCCCAACGTGGCCATGAATGCTATGGTGTTGAATAATTAACCACCATAACATTTATGACTCGATACAATAGGCATACAAAATTGCAAACACGCTTCGATTGACACCTTAACGAAGTCAATCGGACTTTGTTTACGGGAGTTATGCTCGTAGAAAAAAGTGTCCACGAACGTACGTACGTACGTACACACACACACACACATACATCTCCCTTTCTAAAAACACTTTATATATACTCTATAGACCTCAAAACGTAAAGAAAAGTTGAAAATTTCAATTTCGATTTTCGAGGCGATTACAAGAACTTCCCATATACTGGGAAGTTAATGATCGAACAATTTGCTGATTTCTCAAAATAAATGTTTTTGCAGTTGAACATTGCTGATTTACCTTAAAATAATTACATCCACGAATATTGAAAAGAACAGTACCCACCGGTGATCGTACACACGACGACGACAATTATTCAAAAAGAAAAACAATACCCCGACGGGAATCGAACACACGACCTCATGATCGTGAGCTGGTAGCTCTGCTACCTACACTGGACCGCTTCTGCCAGATGTAAAAACTTAATAATCCATTAGCGACGCTAAAAACTTTAAGGACGTTTTTCTCAAAAAAGGAGGAGTGTTGCGCTCTAATATTTTAAGGATCGAATATCCTTAACGTCTTCTACTTATGTGCCAAATTTCGTCCAAATCTGAGATTCCATAACCTGAGCCTCTCCTAGTAAGGAGTATACTCGTATTTAGCATCCCCAACCCCCACAATTCTCTTCTCGTTGCAATTATTTCTAAGTCATTGTCGATTTAACAGCAATTTTTTTGCATTTTGCATTTTTGATTGCATCGATATAGCTAAGCAGTATCAATATTCGAATATTGATTTTTTTTTAAATCGTAGTAGTAACTGAATTACTTTCATCATTGTTATAATTATAAAGTAAGCGTCAGTATCCCGTATCTATTTTTACTGAAATTGGAGCGAAGTTTAACATAAATCAGCTAATCAGTGATGTAGTTCAAAAATCAATGGCAGCATTCGAAACATACGTAGTCAAGCCTTTTAACATGAGTTGATCTATACAGAAAACTTCGATGAAGTTGATAAACCAGCTCAGCTTCTTTCATCCTTACTTGTTATTTAAATCGACGAAACATTTGCCTTAAAACACAAATAAAGCGCAATAAGTCTAAAGAACACATAATTTCCAAGCAATAAATACGTATGACCTTTACAAAAACATGTAAAAATTCATATACGTAAATTGTGACGACAAGTCAAAAGCATTTACGTATTTCTTATGACTGCAGACGTGAATATCTGAGTGTGAACATGACAGTAAAATGTTTCCTGAATATCAATTCTTACTTTTTATTATAAATGTTTACGTTCGAAACCTCGACAGTGATCCTCTTTCTTGACATGTGTAACGCAGCAAACATGTCTAAAAGCTCGATATGTAGTGATGAACGTGTGGGAGGTATCTGCAACCGTAACTTACGGCATCCATTAACAAGAAATTCGAAAGGATTTTGCACACAGACAGGATATATTTTCATGTCATTCAAATGGAATCTTTTTTCATATTTTACGAAAGATTGAATGAAAGCAAACATAGCACAAATTTGGATGAAGTGAATAATGTGTGTGTCGAAAATGCTTTACGTGCTTAAGAGAAACCCATATTTTATGAAAATAGTAAAATACATGCACAAAAATTGCTAGTCAGTTGAGGACAAAATACCAGATTAATTAGGAGCATAACTCTTAAAATTTGGTGGTAGCATTTATAGACTTTTAATTCCATACCACAGCCTGCAATTTTATCTAATATTTTAACGAAATGACAAATTTCAAAAATCAAATATGGTCTACGTTGCCAGGCGCAAACTGTGAACAACTCTTTGTAAAATAGCAAAAAAATTGTCAGCTAGACCTTTTACACTTGAATATCGAGCACTCTAAAAGTTGGTACTTGAAGAAATTTGGTATCAACCCCATAGATTTTCCCAATTTTCCTAGGCAAGCCCATTTTTCATCGTATCTGCTGGAAAGTATGATGTGCTTGTTAAAAAAGGATTTCATTTCAACACATGCAGTGATAACGAAGTCTGCAAAGGACGTTGACTGTGTAAACATGTTTACCATGTTTCCGTGAAAAGGAACTGTTGCTTTCGAAGTATGCCATGGCATGTGTTAAGGATTTACATTTTTATTTCTAGCACTAGGCATTATATTCGCATTTTTATCTATATTCTAATGGATGTCATTCGATGTATTTTTTATTATGTTTAGATATTTACTCTTAAGCCTAAAATCTTTTTATAGCTACTGTGGAAACACCACAGGCGTGATAAAAATAAATAATAAAAACACCCAAAGTTGCGTGGAAAGCATTGCTTTCACATCATTGAATCAATAGAAAATTTTAAATAAATATATTTAAATGAAAATTTAAGATATCTTAATTTTTTTATGCATTTTATGATGTGAAAAGCCAGAAGCGTTGAACAATCAGCATTTTTATTTTATTGTTGTACGTTGCTATTTTTGATCTATTCCACAATTAGAAACTATAAGTACTGTGGCAAAAAAAAATTAATTTTGAGAATCAACGAAATACTAACATATCTTCCCAGATAAATGAACATCACTTTTTGAGAAAACATTAATTATCGAGCTATTGAAAGTATTTTACAAATAAGTGTATAATGTTTTGTACTCACAGATAAAATAACTGTTTTTGCGTATGATTTATAGCGCTCAATTCAACACTGAAGTCAAAAAATCGGGACATTATATTTTTAAAATGGTTTATTGAAATTATCTTTAGCGCTTTTCACAAAATCTTTTCAAAAATAACTACAAACAAGCCGCGAAGTGCGACCCTTTAGGTCCACACGGTCAACTTCCCAGTAACTTCTAGATAAACGTTAAATATATTAAACACAATAATAATTTTGAAAATAGTACTACTTTAAATAATAATAATGAAAGGTATTCATAGCAGTAACAGGAATGAGTTAATATTAATCATATCATCTACGGGAGCATCTATTGATTACGCAAGGCTTTTGGTTTATGGGTGATGATGAAATTTTGATGGTTTTCAAAATTTAAGCCGCTTATCTTAATTATAAGACTGCAAAAACTATTAAAAATCTGCTCAAATTATCCAAACATTTTAAAACTTTGATTGACTGCACAACAAAGTCTTTAGAATAAAAGATATAAGGTTCGGAAGAACCCTTTTCATATCGTAACTTCAAATGATTTTTTATTTTTAATTGAATTTTTTTCCAGAATAATGAAAGAAATTTTGCTGGTTTCTCCTCAAAAACTGATAGGAATGTATAAATTTTATAAACATTTATTACTGTGTTGTGCAAATCAGGTTAAAAAAATATTTTTTATGAAAAAAACCCTAAGTTTTCGCATTTTCTTCTATTAAATTAAAAAACCGCTGAAACGGTTTTTTATAATGTTAAACTAATCAAAAAAAAATTAAAACACGTCGATTAACACCTTAATGATGCAAATATTATATCTGGTGCGTGAGATATAGTGAATGGAAGAAATGCCCTTGAAGATCATGTTGACTGTTAATTATTTTTTATTTTTCATTTAATGTTTCTTGTTATCATGAGAAAAAGTTTTGATGAAGTTTTTTCAAGCATTGCTTGTTGTGTATAAATTGTATAAAAATTGAATACTGTCTTCCGTAAATCAGGTTAAAAATTTATTGTTTATAAAAAAACCTATTTTTTTGCATTTTTTTCCTAAAATAAAAAAATTGCTCTAACGATTTTTTTCAAAATTCGACAGATTTACGCAAATTTTAAGACGCGTTGCTTGACATCTTGACAATGTAAATCGTATGTTTGGTTCGCAAGATATAACGCATGACAGAAATGACCTTGAAGATCATTAATGATTTTTATTTTTTATTTAATTTTTTACTTGATCATGAGAAAAAGTTTTGATGTCGTTTTTACAAGCACTGCTTCAAGTATCTAAATTTTATAAAAATCGAATACTGTCTTCCGTGAATCAGGTTAAAAATTTATTGTTTATTAAAAAAAACCTAATTTTTTGTACTTTTTTCCTTAAATTAAAACACGGCTCCAACGAGTTTTTTTAAAATTTGACAGATTCACAAAAATGTTATTACGCGTCAATTGACATCTTAACCATGCAAATCGTATGTTTGGTTCACGAGATATAATGCATGACAGAAATGACCTTCAAAGGGGCAAAACAACAAACCCCCCCGACCGAAGTATTCCAAAAACTAATCAGCTCTTAAGATTGCAAAGACGCTTCGATTGACACCTCAACGTAGTCGATACAACCTCGTTTACGTGAGTTATGCTCGTAGAAAAAAGTGTCCACGAACGTACGTACGTACGTACACACACACACACACACATACATCTCCCTTTCTAAAAACACTTGAAATATACTCGTAAGACCTCAAAACGTAAAGAAATGTTGAAAATTTCAATTTCGATTTTCGAGGCGATTACAAGAACTTCCCATATACTGGGAAGTTAAAAATGTACCTCTCATAAAAGTTATTGGAATGACTTAATATTAATCGTAACATCTACGCAAGCGTCAATTGATTACGTAAGGATTTCGGTGCATTGGTTTGATTGATTATTCACGCGGATCAATCGGAGGGGGGACAGGTTACAAAGCAGTTTTTTCATTAAAGTTAAAACATGGTGCTGTGAAGACTATTGAAAATCTGCTCAAATTTTGCAAATATTAATAAACTTTGATTGACTTTACAACAATGTCTTTAGAATAAGAGGATTAAGGTATAATGATTCGAATGAACCCTTTTTACATGGTGACTTTGAATGATTTTTTATTTTTAATTTAATTTTTTTTTGTAATCATGAGGAACGTTTTTGCTGATTTCTGTACAAAAATTGATGTAAGTTTATAAATTTTATAAACATTTAATATTACGATGTGCAAATCAGGCTAAAAATGAATTTTTTATGAAAAAAACACTACTTTTCCAAAAAAAAATTAATAAATAAAAAAAAAACGCTTTAACGATTTTTTTAAAATATAAAAACATCATACAAATGCAAATACCCGTAGATTGACACCTTAATGATCGAAAGATTATATTTGGCTCTCGAGATATAATGAATGACGTAAATGACCTTGAACGTTTAATGATCTTTTTATTTTTTATTTAATTTTTTTTTTGTAATCATGAAAAAAACTTTTGCTGGTTTTTTTTCAAGAACTATTTGGAGTATATAAATTATATAAACGTTGATTACTTAGGTTTGAAAATCAGGTTAAAAATTTTGTGTTTTTGAAAGAAAACCTAAATTTTTGCACTTTTTTTAAAAAAATTTAAAAATGGCTCCCACGATTTTTTTTTGAAATTTAAAATATTCACAAAAAATGTTGATACGCGTCGATTAACACCTTAACGATGAAAATCGTACGTTTGGTTCGCGAGATATAACGCATGACAGAAATGACCTTCAAACGGGCAAAACAACAAACCCCCTCCTCCCCCGACCGAAGTGTCCCAAAAACTAATCAGTTTTTAATATTGCAAAGACGCTTTGATTGACACCTCAACGGAGTCGATACGACTTTGTTTACGTGAGTTACGCTCTTTGAAAAAACTGTCCACGAACGCACATACGTACGCCAGCATCAAGGACGCTCTGATAGTCACAAATCGTGTATAGTGATTTTCTGGAGATACATTTTACTTCTCAAGATTATGTCTTGAAATATCGTCTAGACTCTACTAGTGCATTCTTGTCTACAGTTTTGTGCTTAGAAGGGAAAATTTTATAAGTCATTTTTTAAATGAAAGCATTTTTCGTATTCCGTACTGTTATTTTTTGCGAACCCTGTTTTCATGTTAAACAATTTGGTGATTTGTAACTTTTCAATACATGAGAAGTTCTTGTAATCGCCCCAAAAATTCAAATTGAAATTTTCAGCATAACTTTATGTTTTAAGGTATTTAAAGTTATTTAATTTAAAGCGTTTTAGGAAAAAAGTCTGTATGTGTTTGTGTGTATGTACGTACGTACGTGTGTGGCTTTTTCTTTCTAGGACGTTAACTCTTGAAGAAAAAGTCGCATTGACTTTGTTGAGGTATCAACCAAAGAGTAATTGCAATTTCACACGCTGATTAGATTTTAGTTAACTTCCATCGTTTTTTTTGTTTTGACATTTCAAGGTCATTTATGCACCATATTTCGCGAACCAAACGTGAAATTTACTTGAATTAAGGCGTGGTAGCATTCGCAACATCTTATCAAATTATGAAAAAATGAGAAAAGTTGTTTTTAATTTGATTTAAATAGTGAAATTTTTATTATCTTCATGGAAAATTCATTTTCCATTTGATTTGCACTACAAACAATCCATGCTTACAGAATTCAGTTAATCTAAACATTTCTTGTGGAAAAATTATTAAAAAAATTTTTCAAGAAAAAACTGTATAGAAATAAAAACTCCCTTTTAATTTTGTGTATCTTTATTTGGATTCGTAATCGATTTTCGTAAACGATTACGGTCGAAAATCGATTACGAATCCAAATAAAGATACACAAAATAAAAAGGAAGTTTTTCTTTTATAAAAACACAACACGTAGTATTTTGTGAAGATGAAATCAATTACTAATAATAAAAACTCATTAATAATCACTATTAATTAAGGGTTGATACGAATATTATTACCCGATTTCTGCGAATTATAACGACCGTCAACTGGCTATTTTAGAACCTCCTATTCTAGTCAACAACATTGTCTTCTAGTGTTCCAGATTATAGGCTGGTTCCTAACTAATTTTAGTAGGAAGTGTGGTTTCGGCGTGTCGGATTAGGAACCAGCCTATAATCTGGAACAAAAAAGAACCTCCATTAATGTACATTAAATAGTGTTAGGAGGTTCTAACACAGGTTATAAAATAGCCAAAACGTAGGCATATATACGAACCAGTTGACGGTCGTTATAATTCCCAGATGTAAATTATAAAAAAGTAGTTGAAATATAACGAGCTTAATCAATCAACAAGCCAGCCGTGGTCGTGCTGTCTCGTGACGGATGGCAAATAACAGCACCTGAAGAAGATGCCATTCGACACGCCGAAACCACACTTTCTACTAAAACCTAATGATTTGTTTTGAAAAAAACCATTTTATCTAATTAATTAATTAATTACGTAAGGGTCCAATCCTGAAATTTTGGAGCTCATTCATTGGAAGCGTTCGTAACATTTCAGTTACTTTTTCCTCTCTCTGACGTTAGATTATATTTGTTTTAAATATAATCGAATTTTCACTGCATTATACAGTGTACCAATAATGTCTTCGTACAGCAGCTATTTGGAACTTAAATGATAAAAAACAATACATTTTTGCAACAAATTTGAAAAAGTTTTAATGCAGATTAATTCATTGAACATTTTTATTCAATTTAGCAACAAAAACTAATCCATTTAAAATATCCATTGCAAAGTTATTAACTATAAAGAAAACAAAGTCGGCAATTTGCCTCCAATAATGTCTTCGTACACTTACGAAACAGTTTATGAAAAACTATAGATAATTTTTTTGTTAATATTTGGTTGGGTAGCCTTTATTTTTAACCATGGCTTTAAGGTGGTGTGGCATCGATTCTACTATTTTTTTGCATAGCTTGGCTCTATTTTTGCCCATTCCTGCTGAAGGGCCTGTTTCAGCGTAGGTTTCGAGCTAATATGATGAGTCCAGATCCTTTTTTCCAGCATGTTTCACATGTGCTCAATGGGATTGCGGTCAGGACTTTGCGGTGGTGTTTTGAGCAAATGTGGAGTTTTGTACGCCAAGAACATCCTAGTATTATGAGCCATGTGCTTAGGATCGTTATCTTGTTGAAAGTAAAAATCTTTTGATACACCCAATTTTTCAGCACATGGCTTCAAATTTCTTTTTGGAATTTCAATATATGCCCGATGATCCATGATTCCTTCAATTATTTCTAAGTTTCTAACGCCGCTTGCAGCCATACAGCCCCCTACCATTACACCACCGTCACCGTGTTTTACAGTTTTGACGGTGTGTTTGGGGTTGTAAGCATCTCCTGGCTTTCTCCACACTCTAAGTCTCCCATCAGACCCAAAAATGTTATATTTGGACTCATCAGAAAATATAATATTGGGCCAAAACTCAAGAGATGCATTTTGTATTGCCGAGCGAAGTCCAAACGTTTTTTTCGATTAACTTCACTTACCAGTGGCATCCTACGAAGTGTACCAGACTTAAATCCGGCATCCATCACGGCTTTTCGTATTTTTTCTGGATGAACTTCTTTTCGATTGGGTTGAAGGAGCTCTCCACTACTTTTTGGTGCACTTATGAACGGATCCTTGGCAATCATACGCCTGATTTGCAGCCGATCTGCTTCAGTGAGAATTGCAGGGCGTCCTGATTTAGGCTTATTTTTTACGCGGCCTTCATATTTGAAGCGCCCGATTGCAGATTGGATAGTAGAACGGCTCCACGATAGTAGTTTGGCTATTTCCGCGTATGATTTTTGCTCTTTTCCGTGTAAATTCAATATAAGTGTACGCTATTTCAACGACAAGTATTTACCAGGAATTATTTCGATTTAAAACTGAGCAAAACCAACGAAATTTACATTTATGTTCCTTTATTTACTGTAAGTACAAACCGGTTTGAGTGGGAACTAATTATGATCAATAACTGTCAGCAAAGAGATCGAAGGGCAAGCGAAAGCTTAAATGTACGAAGACATTATTGGAGGCGAATTGTCGACTTTGTTTTCTTTATAGTTAATAACTTTGCAATGAATATTTAAAATGGATTAGTTTTTGTTTTTAAATTAAATAAAACTGTTTAATGAACAAACCTGCATTAAAACTTTTTCAAATTTGTTGCAACAATTCATTGTTTTTTATCATTTGAATTCCAAATAGCTGCTGTACGAAGACATTATTGGTACACTGTACATGTTGTTTAGATCAACTGCAAAGTAAGAAATGATTATGTGTTTCACTTTTGCCAAATGACGAAATAGTACAAATATCACGTTGGCAAGCATAACATTTTTAGTTAATAATATTGGCAAATTAAACATGTTATTATTTGAAATTGGCTAAATATTTTAAACGAATTTTTTAAAGGAAAGTACCACATCTCGGCTGTTTAAAAAACCATTGGAAGATCTTAAAAGTATTAGTTAAAAATCAATTTTGTTTGAAAATGGAACCGTTGAAAATTCGCTCTTTTATGACGTATGAGTTCGGACCTACGGCATCGCAGACCGCACAGAACATTAATAGTGTTTTTGGCGCTAGTGTGACTATGCATCAGACAGTATCAAATTGGTTAGCGAATTATCGTACAGGTAATTTTGACCTCACAGATGTGTGACGCGGTCGCCATGAATCAAAGGTCAATAATGACGATCTACTGATCAGCATTGAGTTTAAACCATCTCAGAGTGCCTATGAATTATCTATGAAGCTCGATGTTAGTAAACAAACAATATTAACTCATTTAGCTCAAATCGCTAAAAAGGAAAAGTTGGATAAGTGGCTTACACATGAACTGAATGAAAAACAGAAACTAAAGCGTTTGGGAGCTTGCTTTCTTCTTAGGACAATCGCAAACGTTCATCACAGTGGTTGGGCGAAAAAGAATTGTCAAAACACGCTCTAAAGTGTAGTAATCATCAATAGAAGTTGATGATGTGTTTTTGGTGGTCTATCGTAGGTGTTATTCATTTTATTTTTTGGAAATCTGGTTCAACGATCACAGCAGAAATATATTGCAACCCATTGGACGAAATGAAGCCAAAAAAGCCTAGATTGGTTAACAGATCGGCGCCTATCTAACTGCATGGTAACGCTAGACCACACTGCACAAATGACTGTGACAAAACTATAGGAATTAGAGTTGGAACTTCTTCATTATTCTTCATACTCACCAGACATAGTCCCCACTGCCTACCACTTCCTCTGAAATTTGGACAACTTTTTATTTGAAAAACAATTTAATTCCGACAATGCTGTAAAACTTTGCTTTCCCGGAATCTGTTGACTCTCGTCGGCCAAGGTCTCATACCACCGGCCTGAAAAATCTACCGCATATATGGCAAACGTGTATAGATAATATGGGAGCATATTTTGATGAATAAATTAATTACTTATATTTGGAAGTTAGCAACAAACTTTGCCTTTTTTCTACAAATATCATCTTTGACGACTCAATACCGTTTAGAGCGTTTAGAGAAATTTTGGACCCAATTATCACATATGGCAATCACTCGACAAAGTCTAGTTCAGTCAGCGGAGAAATAAAATTTGCATTCAATAATTTTTGAATTTCAATTTCGCCAAGTTTATGCATATGCCTTTAAAACGTCGATCTGAAAATAACCACTTACGTAAAAAAAAAAGACTTTGTAACCTGATCCTCCTCTGATTGCTCCGCGTAAAGATTTAATTCGATCCCCACCAATCAAAAACCTTACAAAATCAACGGGTGAACGCTCTTTGAGATCAAATTATTAATATTAACTCATTTTTCTTACTGCAATGCGTTCTTATCATTATTATTATTTGGAGTATTATCTTTTGCATTTATTAGTATTTTAAATAATTTTAATATTTATGGAGAAATTACTGAGAAGGTATCCGTGTGAACCTCAAGGATCGTCCCTCGCGGCTTGTTTGTAACATGTAAATCTTAATATAGATGCTGCGTAAAATCAAAAACAAAAGCTCTATCGCATTGCGCCATCTGAAGAAAGAGTTAAGGTACAATAAATTCAAAAGTTGTTTTTATGTGCAGTAATTTTCATGTGACGCTGCTACCGTATGAGTCTTTTGAAGCATCTACAAAAATATGCGTATGCTTAGAACATACTTGATTTTTTGATACGATGGTGTATATTCAGGACATGGAAGATGTTTTCGCCAATTTGATTGGTATTCTTTTCTTTCTTAACTCGGATTTCTTTTCCGGTTTTTGCACTTACACTGGAAGTAAATTTAAAAGTGCATTAGCTTCATTAATTAAGAGGTATTCTACAATGAATGGTTACAAACATTTTGGGCTTTATACTTCATTTCAATAGGTTTATTCATTTATTCGCCAAGCAACGCGTAGTCAAATTAACAGAAAGAAATTGCCCATCATTAAAACTAATCTATGCTATTATATTGTTATGTTTGATCTGAACGAACATTTTGTCGTTGAGGGAAAGTATTATTTACTTATGCTGTCAAGTAGCTCACAACACTTGTTGAAACGTTTCTTGTCGTCGGCATAACACAGTCTATGCTGAAATTCACTAAGCAATTATGAACGTATTACAGCTTCATTGAATTTTAAGTGGACAGAAAGGAACTTAACATCTATTACACCTTCTATGATGCCAAACGCTAAATAACAGCTTATCACTGACCTCACTGTCAGATCAGGTTTGAGGGACGAGTTTGTGAATTTTGAAAGCCACTTGGATCATACAAATCTCTCAGAACAAAAAATAAGAACTGCTTTTGAATGGAATCAAGTCTTTGGTTGTAAATTTCAAAAGTAGGATTCCAAATGATTTAGGCTTATTCTAATACGAACCAGGCGTTCCAGATTAGTTTTGTTGATAAATTATATGTAATTTTAGATATTATTTTTGTGCGAGAAGCTGACCCAAGGCGGTTTTTTAAATTGAGAAAGAGTTAGTTCTGGGTACATCATTGTTCAAGTGATATTAATTCATACTGAAGAATATTTGCATCTAATTGTGATAGAATGATTATATTTTGAAATCGTTATCATAGAAACTTATGACAAAAATCCGGTAACACATTGGACACCTCATATATGAAAATTTGAAAAAGGAGATGCCTTGAGAAACCTCGGAGTGCAAAAGGATCTTTTGTCAAAATGATCTCTGAAATTTAATGAATTGCATTCTATTTGGAAGATATGAATCAATTCATTAAGGGGTTATACCTATGTGAGTTTATTTTTTTTTCTTCAATTATTTTTATTGGCTAAAAGTATGCTAACACATCTCTAGAATTGAAATCAAAAAGGTCCAAATACTAATATACTTCAGAAAATTTTTGAGAATCAATTTTCTGAAGCAACTCCAATGCTCGAAACACGTAAAATTTGCTCGCTTTATACTATATAGTAATTAATATACACTGAATAGGGCACGTTCCTTCGTAAACGACGCTAGGAGAGCTTCTGTTTACTCGATCGACTACACGCTGCATTTGAGGTTAAAGTACTATGTTTTGATTGATATTTTTACTGTTGTTTTGTATAAAAAAGTGTTAGAAATGAGTAGTAAACTGTACAGTGGCCGTAAAGGCAGTAAAGCAAGTAGTTCATCGCAGAAGCGCAGCAAGATCAGCAACAGGCGTCCGCCTAATCGCCATTCGTTTGAAACTCATAAGAATTGACTGCAGGACCTAATTTTTACAATTTCTGCTTAGAAACAGACGCCGAGCGAATAAAGACTGCTGAGCGCTCAATTTCCGACGTTGTAAGAGGCGAGACGCGGGCTTTTAGCATCAAGAAAGGACGAGGAGGAGAAATTCACGGTCTTGGAAGGCCAACTGTATGATGCTGGGATAGCAGAGTAAAGGTTAAAAAATTTGTATATAGTAAAATTTTGAAAATTCACAACTTTATAAGGTTTTGAAACTTCAAACGCGTTTATCTCGAAAGTGTATGTTTGAAATTTGCCGGAAACGAAACTCTTTCAGTTTTCATCCGAATGACTTGCCGTTATAACTGTAGCTTCTTGATATGATTATCTAGTGAAGTTCACACGATTTTAGCGATTGGTTTTGTTCAAAAAAAGTTATAAACAATTGAAGTCATTTTTTTGGCTCGAAAATGCAATTTTTTTGTTAAATGGTCGCCATTTTGCGAAAAATCGATATTAAACTATTATCGTGTGTACTTCACTAGCAAAACTCATGGAGTTTATGAAAAAAAATTATTGTTCCAGATGCAGATTGGGCTGAGAAACTTGTCCGGCCGTGGAACGTCTTTTGTAAATACTAGTGACTTTGACGTGCACTACAGCCGCCATTTTGTATTAAATTTAAAATAAAAAAATTTGTTTTGCACTCCCGAAAAGTTGCCCTTTATATTGATATATTATTTACAAAAGATTTTTTTCAAAATCCTTGAAAAAAAAATCTTGAAAAAAGGCTTGTTATTTTTTGCCTTCACATAGGTATAACCACTTAAGCGAATATCATGAAAGATGATGCACAATTTGAAAATCAATGCTCCATAATCTATACCGTTGAAAGTTTTACTGAAGTTTTGTATATGAGAACATTTGATTTAGAAACTATGCATCAGTAGTTTTTTACTGATCTTTTTAAGACATTTGTTTCTTCTTTACATGGTGAGCTTCTGTTAAGAAGAGAGGAATTTTGTTACATATAATTTATTTATATAGTTCGGAAAAAGTAATAATATTATAAATTTTCACTTTCCAGTAAATCTCTGGGGTTAGAAAGAAGCTAGTCGTAGCTGATACTCCATTTGACATTAAATTCCTTAATAAAGTGAGCTATTTCACTTTTAGTCGCGTTCATTTATTCTGTAAAAGATATTGGACAATGCTGGTTGGATGAAAAATGAAACGAGCGGACGAAAATTGTTAACTTCCCAGTATATGGGAAGTTCTTGTAATCGCCTCGAAAATCGAAATTGAAATTTTCAACATTTCTTTACGTTTTGAGGTCTATAGAGTATATATAAAGTGTTTTTAGAAAGGGAGATGTATGTGTGTGTGTGTGTACGTACGTACGTACGTACGTTCGTGGATACTTTTTTCTACGAGCATAACTCACGTAAACAAAGTCGTATCGACTTTGTTGAGGTGTCAATCGAAGCGTCTTTGCAATCTTAAGAGCTGATTAGTTTTTCGGATACTTCGGTCGGGGGAGTTTGCTGTTTTGACCCTTTGAAGGTCATTTCTGTCATGCGTTATATCTCGCGAACCAAACATACGATTTGCATGGTTAAAGTGTCACTCAACGCGTATTAACATTTTTGTGAATCTATCAAATTTTGAAAAAAAAAATTAAAAAAATTAGGTTTTTTTTTTAATAAACAATAAATTTTTAACCTGATTTACGGAAGACAGTATTCATTTTTTATAAAATTCATATACTCCAAGCCATCCACTTCATGTAATGAAATTATCAAAACTTTTTCTCATGAATACGTAAAAATTTAAATAAAAAATTAAAAATCATTTACAGGCGTCATGATCTTCAAGGTCATTTCTGTCATGCGTTACATCTCGCGAACCAGACATATGATTTGCATTATTAAGGAATTAATTGACGCGTATTAACATTTGCGTGAATCCATCAAATTTTGAAAAAAATCGTTGCAGCCGTTTTTTAATTTAAGAAAAAAAAAGTGCAAAAAATTAGGTTTTTTTATAAACAATAAATTTTTAACCTGATTTACGGAAGACAGTATTCAATTTTTATAAAATTTATATACTTCAAGCAGTGTTTGTAGAAACAACATCAAATTTTTCTTTTATGATGACAAGAAACATTAAATAAAAAATTAAAAACCATTAACAGGCATCATGATCTTCAAGGTCATTTCTTCCATTCACTATATCTCACGAACCAGATATAATATTTGCATCATTAAGGTGTCAATCGACGTGTATTGGCATCTTTATGATTATTTTAGCATTATAAAAGTCCGTTTCAGCGTTTTTTTAAATTTAATAGAAGAAAATGCGAAAACTTAGGGTTTTTTCATAAAAAATATTTTTTTTATCTGATTTGCACAACACAGTAATAAATGTTTATAAAATTTATGCATTCCTATCAGATTTTGAAGAGAAACCAGCAAAACTTTTTTCATGATTCTGAAAAAAATTCAATTAAAAATAAAAAATCATTCAAAGTTACCATATGAAAAGGGTTCTTCTGAATGATATTACCTTATATCTTTTATTCTAAAGATGTTGTTGTAAAGTCAATCAAAGTTTTAAAATGTTTGGATAATTTGAGCAGATTTTTAATAATTTTTGCAGTCTTTTAATTAAAATAAGCGGCTTAAATTTTGAAAACCATCAAAATTTCAATCAAATTTGCATTTGTGGTAATCAATCATCATCATCCATTCACCAAAAGCCTTGCGTAATCAATGGATGCTCCCGTAGATGATATGATTAATATTAACTCATT